>JAZKJV010010091.1:0-564718 GCA_037367405.1 Ottelia alismoides
TCGACTGTGGGGGATGGGGAAGGTCGATGACATATTTTGCAAATAAGAATGAACATTAGGGGCAGTTTTGTTTTGTCTTTTTTAACGGAAACCGTCAAATATAACGGGCATCCCAAATGGAACATAACAAGGGGTTATGTCATGTAAGAGTTAAGCATTACTCGGGTTTTCTCATGTAATTCATGATTATGCAGGGTTATGATTGTAATTGCGAAATTACTCAGGGTTATGGGTGTAAAAATCCCTTTATTATATCCTTATCCGTTCCAAAACAAATACATATATGGATATCACTATTATCCTCTTTCATGTATTTATAGATTTTTTTAAATATAACATAATTTTATACATTCTTTCACCATATTTGGTATAATTATCATGATACAAGCACACTATTATATTTATATCATGTGTATTCCACCTACTACATATTTATTTAAGTTAATTTATAAAGTATTTCTAATATTATCTGGATGCGATCAATATCCATTTTACATTCGTATCCATTTTCTAAGAATTGCCCTTTGGTAAGAATATGTGATATAGTTTTCGTATCCATCACTGTTTGTATTTGGATTCGTATTCCTATTTTAAAATAGTTAAGAATTAGCAAGACTTATATTTGTATCCAAATTTGTTCATGTTTGCATCTATATCCACCACTATTTTCATTTTTTAACTAAATTTCAAAATTCAGAGTGGAACCCATCAAATCAGTCAATTTTGATCAATCCGATCCGGTTCAACCGGTCTAACCAACCGGTCAAATCCAGCTTTTCTTTTTCTTTTAACTTTTATAAAACCGGCTTCGGCAATAGGATTGGGCTCGGTTGTACCGGTCCGACCAGCCCGTATGGTCCCGTTTTTTAAACCCTTGCGCCCAGCCTCTATCGTGCCATCGTGCACCCTCTCTGCGTCCCCTTTCTGCCTCTCGACGCGGTTATCGTGCCATCGTTCACCCTCTATCTCGGCTGTGGCGCCATCAGCATTGCACGCGCCCCCCCCCCCCCCCCCCCCCCGCTGCGAGCATCTCTTCCTCGCCGCCGAGCTTTATGCGTCAATGAAACCTCGCTACTAGGGCGGTGGTAGTACCGCCAGGCACTGCACCTCAAGCGCCTGCAGCATGCATTGCCGCGCAGACCTTGCTGACGCTGCCACGGCCTCTTCTCCTCGGATATTCCTTGCGGCCCTTGCCGCCCTTCCGTCTGCGCTTCTTGCACCGGTTGCGACCTCTCTTCTCAGAGAAATAACTTTGAACAACAACGATAATACCAATAATATGGAAGTAATACAAACTTTGCAACTATCGAAGAACCCAAAATCTTCCGCTTTGACACTGTTTTGAAATCTTTTTAATGTTTTCACCCTAAAATGCATTTTACTTGTTATTTACTACTTTAAGTTCCTGATGCATATCAAGGCACAATCTTAGGATATATACTCCCCAATGGCCGTAACACAACCTCTCTACACCTAGCTGGAGTATGCCTATGTATTTGTTCGTACCTGTTAAAACCGTTCTGTATTTGAAATCACATGTTTTAAGTTATTTCAAAAAATTCTCTCGATCTCAGTGATAAATTGTCTCTATTCATGATGGACCCATTTATAATACATGGCTATACAAAATGGATTTTAATGGGGCTGCCCCCTGGGGGCAGCCAACATGGCTGCCTCGCTCCCTTATTTCGGCGTTTTTTTTATCTTTTTCGAAAAATATCGCCATGTATATTCATCCTTATATCTCTCCTATATGTCATTCGAATTTTGTCGGAAACAGAGACTCCTACGACCTCCATCGAGATGGTGCCGATTTAAAAAATCCTGTTACCGTTAAAAAATGACTGTCTGGATGGAGGTTGTAGGAGTCTCTGTTTCTGACGAAATTCGAATGGCATATAGGAAGGATATAGGGATGAATATACATGGAAATATTTTTTGAAAAAAAAAATAAAAAATCACCGAAAATGACGTGGGGGCAGCTATGTTTGTAGAACAACCTTTGACCAAGTGGTCAAGAACCATCGCCGGCCGATCCGGGGGGCAGCAGTTGCGACGAGGCCGGCTCTCTAGGAAGGCCGTAACCGTCGGGCGTGGGGGAAGGGAGCGGACTAAGCGAGGGTTTTTTCACGCCTATATATAGACCTCCATGAGGAGAAGAACGACATCAGTCCCAGCCTCGTCATTTGGAGTCCCCTCCCCAAATCCCTCCATATCTCCTCTCGTTTTCTCCCAATCTCCCTCAAGAAGAAGAAACTGCGGAGTAGACGGCGTACTTTGGTTCTCAGACTGTATCAGAGCATATCCGAGCGTCATTCGCTCCATTGCTACGATCGGCGTCCATCGAGCATCCACCATCTCACCATTTGAAGGTCGTGCGCCACCTTCCAAAGTTCTTCAAAGAAACCCTAGGTACACGAATCAGGTTTCGTTTTTTGATTGATAAGCCACTAATATAACAAATAGCCCCTCCTTGTTTTCTTAAATTAAAAAAAGGAATACTCGTTTTTTTATGTTTCCTGTTTCAGTCCAATCTTTCTTAAATTAAAAAAAAGGAATACTCGTTTTTTTTATGTTTCCTGTTTCAGTCCAATCCTACACGACATTTTTTTTGTTTCGTCTACTTACCCACTTAATAGTCTAGTGGTAGTACAGTGTGTCTACCACACAAAAGACCATGGTTCAAATCCCACTCTTGCAGTGGTTGCGTTAGGTAGTCGACGGCCAGCGTAAAAAATAGTCGAATCTTTCAACATGGATTTGAGCAAGAATCCATGTAGCCGACCCTACTTATAGTGGGAGAAGGCTTTAGCACATTTATAGCACATTCTACTTACCGTGTGAACCATTACGCCTGCCGTTTTTTTGGATTCTTGTATTAGTCTTCACTATTGTTTGTTCCCTTTTTTTAAAAAAAATCTGTCAAGACCTATTGTCAAGACCTATTGCTTTGTTGAGAACGTTGTTTTTTTTAATTTTTTTTGGTTATTAACATTGTTTCTATTTTTTCTGCTAAAGTTTTTTTGGTAGAAAGGGTGGCCGAGGTTCATGAATTCAAGCCTTAACTTTTTTTATTTGCCCGCCTATTTTTTACCTCTTTTTTTTGTTATTGGGACCTTATATGCTAATTATATTAACTATATATTGATAATATAATATCTTGTTTTCCATCCCTCTAAAAGGGGTTTATGTCTAATTGGAAGTTTTTTTTGTTGAGTTTTTTTTTGATATTTTTTTAACTTTAGTTGTTTGCTGAAAAAAACTTTGTAGATATTCGTTGATTAAATTAGAAGTTTTTTTCACTTTCGAGTTATTGATCGACAATATTATTGGTTGCCTGTTTGTTTGTTTTTATTGTTATTCTTTGTAGTTAAAAGGGACCTTTTTTTATTGACTTTCATTAACAGTTAACGTAGTTATTAAAAAACATACTTCATCTTACTCTTTCGTCTATAGTCATCACACCAATTTATTTTTGCTTACTCTTATAAATTACACAATCTCATACAACTTCTATATTTTTATTAGATCCAAAACCAAATGACAAGTAAAACCATTGCCACTCAGGTAGGGAAAATTGAGTACCTTAACGGTACTAATTACGAGTTATGGAGTAGAAAGATTTACTATGGCATGTTGCACGATAGTATACATTCCATCATAGACAAACCCGGCCCAACATTATATGAAAATCCGACAATGAAGGAAATTAGGTCCCGCGAACAGTAGGAGAAAATAGATAATATGGCTAGGAGCTTTATGCTGACCCACATGGATCTGAACCTGATTCGGGTCTTTGAGACCTACGAATCAGCTTAGGAGCTCTGGACCGCGGTCAAAGAGAAATATCACTCCAAATCGGAAGTGAGCGTCCAGCTTCTTCTACACAAGTACAACTCGTGTAGAGTGAAGGAATCTGAAAGCATCCTCGAGTACGTGAACAAGATGATCGTGATGGCCAAGGATCTTGCGGCTGCTGATTGCGTAATTCCGGAGAGGATACAGATCGCAGCCATACTGGGAAGTTTCCCTCCGTCATTCGACATGGTTGTCACATCTCTACGGATGAATGGCAACATTAAGTCCGTGACGGACCTACTTGCACAGCTGGCAATCGAGCAAGACATCTCAAAACAAAGATCGAAAACTGAGATCTTTGAGGTCGAGGAAGAAGAAGAAACAAATGCCGTGCATGCAAAGAAAAGACTGGGCCCCTCCAAAGCGAATTTCAAGGGAAAGAGTGGGAAATATCTACGTGGCTCTTGTTATGGTTGTGGCAAATATGGCCATTTCAAGATCAATTGCCCCAACAAGAAGAAGCCAGAAAATTCTAAAATGCCTGAAAACAAAGGCAAAAAGAAAATGGAATTCGCGGCTGTCGTGGAATGCAACTCCGTCATCACGGACAATGATGGATGGTAGATCGACTTTGGAGCAACCAGACACATCGCCAAGACGAAGGAAGGCCTTGTGAACTTCAAGGAGCTGAGCAAATGAGAACAGAGGATCTTAATGAGAAACAACACCTACTTGGACGTAGAAGGTGTTGGGACATACATGCTTGACCTGGGGATAGCATTATGGTACTGAATGATGTACTATACGCCCCAGGATACGCCGGAACCTGATCTCAGTCCAAGTGATGCTCAAGAAGGATTTTGAGGTCTGCTTTTATAATAAGCGTGTTTCTATTGGCAAGATAAGAAGGTTTATGCGATGGGAAAGTTTGTGCCTGAGCATGACCCTTCCTGTAATAAATTCTAGTGAATCAATGAATTTCTCTTCTAAGTATTCGTTGTGTTGTTTGTCTGACTATGACTTGTGGAGCATAAGACTGTGTCATCCAGGAAATTCTAAGATGGATCAAATGATTTAGGCAAATTTGTTGTCTAAGATCACAGGTGCAAGGACATTGCCCTGCGAACACTGTCTGATCGGTAAAATGACGAGAAGACCATTCTCAACCGGAACTCGGTCAACAGAGTTACTAGGTTTGACCCATTCAGACATATGTGGACCACTGAGCGTAAACACACATAGAAATAAGGAATACTTTATAACATTCATTGATGACTACTCGAAGTTCTCCTATGTCTATTTCTTAGGAAGAAAGTCAGAAGCGCTTGAAACATTTAAGAGATATAAGACTGAAGTGGAGACAAGATTGGGAAAACTAATCAAGACTCTTAGGACAGATAGAGGTGGGGAATATACCTCAAAGAAGTTTGAGGATTACTGTATTCTGACAGGCATTCGTAGGCAAACTAAAATGCCCTATACACCACAGCAGAATGGTGTAGCAGAAAGAAAGAATCGAACTTTGATGAATGCAGTAAGGTGTATGCTTTCGCACTCAGGACTCTCCAAGAAATTTTGGGGAGAAGCAGTGTTGACCGCGAACTATATACAGAATAGGATTCGCACCAAGTCCATAGAATCAACACCATATGAAATATAGAATGGCAGAAAGCCGAAGTTGGGCCATCTCCGGAAATGGGGATGTGTTACACATATTCTGGTACCGAGTCAGCTTAGGGACAAGCTAGACTTCAGGACATTAAAGTGCAAGTTTATTGGATATAGTGAACATTCTAAAGGATATAGGTTCTTCCATGAAATTAAAGGTCTGATCGAAAGTCGTGATGCTACTTTCCTTGAAATTCATCAAGAAAAGGAGCATGAAGTAGAGGAATCAGATCCTCTTATTGTCTTACAGGGACAATGAAGACGACTTGAGCATTAGACAAGAACTTGAGAATGATATTGATCATCCAAATGTAGAGAATGAACCTATGGAACATGATGATCCTTTAGAGGAAGTGGGTAGACCCGCACAACCCACGAATATAATCGGTAACAAAAGACCCAGAACACGGCCCACATGAATGGAAGATTACCATTTCTATGGATGCGAGGCGTCGTGCTACACTATGGATGAGGATGTCGCGGATTGTACAGATCCCATATCCTTTGATGAAGCTATGGCTTCGTCTGAGTCGGAATCATGGTCGGCCGCCATGAGAGACGAATTGGACTCAATCGAACGAAACAATGTTTGGGAATTATGTGATTTGCCAGAAGGTAGGCAATCCATAGGATGTAAGTGGGTATTCAAGAAAAAGTACCGAGTTGACGGTACTGTTGACAAATACAAAACCAGATTAGTTGTCAAGAGTTATACTGAGCAAGCTGGAATAGATTTTCAGGAAACCTACTCTCCAGTGGCTAAGTTTGCATCTATTCGGATGATCTTAGCCATAGTCGCATATATGGATTTGGAATTGTTCCAAATGGATGTGAAGATGGCCTTCCTTAATGGAGAATTAAGGGATGAGATTTATATGCGACAACCTGATGGATCTCAGGTTGAAGGTCAGGAGAAAAAGGTTTACAGGTTAAGAAAGTCATTATATGGCTTGAAGCAGTCTTCACAGCAATGGTATCCCAATTTCATGAAAAAATTATCCAATTTGGATTTCTTTCAAATAAATTGGATAACTGTGTGTATGTCATGAAGAGTGGGAGCAGTTTTGCAATCATGTCATTATATGTGGATGACATTCTTCTTGCAGGTAATGACATACAAATGCTCAATGAAATTAAACAGAAATTGAGCAATGAATTTGAGATGAAGGATATGGGCGAAGCATCCTATGTTCTTGGAATTCAAATAACAAGAGACTGGGACTCAAGGACATTGAGCCTTAGTCAGGAAAGATATTTGCATACTGTATTAAGGAGATTGGAACGCAGAACAACACTCCAGCTCCAACACCACTTGTGATGGGAAAGAGACTCAGTAAGAGTCAGTGTCCCGGAAAGGGGTAGAAACCTTTACATGTACCATATGCACAAGCGGTGGGAAGTTTAATGTATGCAATGATGTGTACTCGACCTGATTTAGCTTATCCAGTAAGTTTAGTCAGTAGATATCAAAGCAATCCCGGTCCAGCACATTGGGAAGCTGTAAAGAGGATTCTTCGATATCTAAAAGGGACAGTGCATCTGAAACTTGTGTATCAAGCATAATCGCTTGAAGTGGTAGGCTACTCCGATGCCGATTTCGGAGGGGATGTGGATGATAGAAATTCATATCAGGTTACGTGTTCATGTTTGGTGGTGCAGCTGTTTCTTGGGGTAGCAAGAAACAAGGATGTGTATCTCGACATACACAGGAGGCTGAGTACATTGCATGTAGCATGACCACCACTCATGCTGTATGGATCAGGCGTTTTCTATAGAATCTAAGCCTCGAATTGGTCAAAGGGCCAATTGAAATGTATTGTGACAATCAAGCTGCGATAAGCTTGATTAATAGTGGGGCTAATAGTTCTAAAGGAAAACACATTGAGATCCAATACAAGATATAGTGGCGAAGTAAGAAATCACAGTAACCTACATACCTACCACTGACATGTTAACCGATTTCCTTACCAAGGGAATAACAACAGGAACATACATTAAACATGTTGGTTTAATGGGACTCAGGGAATGTTTGAGTCAAGGAAGAGGTTTCATAGATAATGATCCTCACATGATAAATCTCCATGTATATACTACACGAATAATGGGAGTATATATGTTTTTTTACCACTTTGGTCAAGTGGGAGATATAGAACGGCCTTTGACCAAGTGGTCAAGAACCGTCGCTGGCCGATCCGGGGGACGGCAGTTGCGACGAGGCCGGGTCTCTAGGAAGGCCGTAACCGTCGGGCGTGGGGGAAGGGGGTGGACTAAGCGAGGGTTTTTTCACGCCTATATATAGACCTCCATGAGGAGGAGAACGTCATCAGTCCCAGCCTCGCCGTTGGGAGCTCCTCTCCAAATCCCTCCATATCTCCTCTCGTTTTCTCCCAATCTCCCTCAAGAAGAAGAAAACTGCGGAGTAGACGACGTACCTTGGTTCCCAGTGGCTGAACCAAGGGGACAGCCCCATTAACCTCATACAAAATTGATATTTCTTGGAAATATTGGGCACCCTGGGAATTTGTTATATGTGAATCTTCTCTCTTTTGTGTTTGACGACCAACCTGAGTTGCCTCTGTGCTGCCTCTGGCTAAAACGAGCTTTGCTGACAATTTAATCTATGCTTACTGTTCTCCCATGTAGGTCGGAGATCTGCAATCCCAAGTCACACATGTTGAGCTATTTGAAGAACGAACATATATGTGGCCGGCCTTTGGGCCTGCGTTTCAATAAGAAGACAGGTGAATTATATTTTGCTGATGCATATTTCGGCTTATTAAAGGTTGGACCTGAAGGTGGATTGGCTACTAGTCTTGCTATCGAGGCTGAGGGGGTGCCACTTGGATTTCCAAATGATTTGGATATTGATGATGAAGGGAATGTCTATTTTACGGACAGCAGTACGAACTACAAGAGAAGGTATGTGTTCAGTAGGTAAATAGGCATTATTTAATTACCTCATTCTCTATGTATGGCTCATGAATCAGAAGCTTCTTGTATAATCGTCCTAATGTATGCTTCAGGTGTTTTCCTAATACTTATGTAGCTTTTTAGTGATCATTTTGTCACACACATTCTGTTTTTAGTTTGTACCTTAGGGCATACATGTACAATTTTTTTTTTGCGAACATTTAAAAGTTTACTTTTCATATGTTTTTAGTTGTTTTGAGTTATTACATTTTGATGTGTGGGATTCCAATCGTTCTGGAAGGATCGGGGACATGTGGACTATTTGGTTGATGTGGATGTCACCATTTGTGTCAGTTGAGTTTTTCTTTCCGAAGAATAAACCTGAAGTTGATGGTGTAATGAATTTTTTTTTTTTGAGTATAAAAACGGGGGAGCCCTCTCGAGGCGGGAGTCACCACACCAAAGCATTCATTAATAGAAAAAAGGGTACATCAGTTGGATAACCAGAAGCTGTACAAAGCCTTGCAGTGGGCAACAACATTTTCAAAGTAAAAACGCTGCCCCTTGACAATTGTATCATTCCTACCCAGCCAAATAGCCCAAAGAGCTGCAAGAGGCTTGGAAACATCATCGGAAGACCCAAGACCAACCCCACGGATCGATGTCCAAAACTGTTCCGCATCGGCTGCCCGGACCCACGGAAGCCCCAAAGCCTCCCAAACCTTCGCCGAAGACCTGCACCCAAAGAAGATGTGATCTGCATCCTCCAACACGACCTCGCATCTGTCACACTTCAGATCCGCCCCACCCAACAGTCTGCCCCTTCTCACTTTGTCACAAATACGACCTCTCCTCATACACCACAAGAAGACCTTAACCCGGGAAGGAATCTTAGCTGCCCAAATCACCTTCACGTCAACGCATAGATCTTCATCTCGACCCACCGAACCAGCACTAACCTTACGATAGGCCGCCTTTACAGAGAACTTACCGTCAGTCCACTCAAAACGGTCCGATTCTCCCGACAACTCCCCGGCAGGGGGAATTTCAGACAGCATCCGCAAAAGCTCCTCCATCCTCTGATCCGAGAGATCCGCTAGGAACCTCGGCATCCACTCCCCGGAATCGACGACATCTGCCACCCGCGCCCCCCTATCCACGGCCAAAGCTATCAAGCGAGGAAAGCAGAATGCCAAGGCACCATCCCCCGTCCAGTCATCCAGCCAAAACGAAATCGGCGACCATCACCCAGAACCGGCCTAAGAAGCGGCCGGAGGCCCGGAAGCACCGCACGAATCCCACTCCACAAGGAAGACTCATGACGCTTCCTTACCGCCACCAATTCCCCCGTAACACCATAAATCTTTCTCAGCAACTGTAAGACCGGCGAGTCGGACGAGCCCCAAATGCGCACCATCCATTTTGCTAACAAAGCTTTGTTCATAGATTCGACGTCCCTGACTCCAAGACCTCCCTCTGCTACCGGCACAACCAAATCCTTCCAGGCCACCAGGTGCAACCCCCTCTTTGCCTGTCTCCCATCTGACCAGAAAAAGGATCTCATCAACATCTCAATCTTCCTTCTAACACCAACATGCATCAATCTCGTCGAGAAGAAAAAAAGTCGGGATGGCCGAGAGGACATGCTTCAGCAATGTAAGCTTCCCACCCTTGGACAGAGTGGCAGCCTTCCAACCCTCCAACCTCTCCTCCATTCTGCGCAGCACACAATCCCAGTCTGCCTTCCTCAGCCTGCCCTCAACCAGATGCAACCCCAGATACGTAATCGGTAGTCTCCCCAGGGGTCACCCTGCCCACTCCGCCAGCCCAAGGCTCTCCTCGCCACCCCATTCCCATTGGAACAAGAATCGACTTCTGTCTGTTAATCTTCAAGCTAGAGAGGCACCCAAACACATCCACCAGCACCGCCGCATTGCGGTTCTGCTCCTCTGTCCCGCCCAGGAAAATTAGCGTGTCATCCGCATATTGCAACACCGGGACAGAAATGTCCCCCAATCTGAAGCCCTCGCACCAATTTTCTTCCACCGCCCTCTGAAACAAAACCGCAAGACAATCTGCAACCAACACAAAGAGCAGGGGAGCAAGGGGGCAGCCCTGACGCACCCCCCTCTGCGGCTGAAACCATCCCCCTCAGGCCTCCCATTAATCAACACCGAGCAGGAACTAGTGGTGACACATCTCTTAACCCAAGCAATCCATTCATCTGGGAAACCCCTTTTCTGCAGAGCTACCCAAAGGAATCTCCAACTGACACAGTCGTAGGCCTTTGCGTAGTCAATCTTCCAAACTGCCCCTTTTTTTTGTGACCTCTTCCACTTACGACAGATCTCCGAAGCGGTCACAATTCCATCCGCCATACACCGACCCGGAATGAAGGCGGATTGGGCCGGTAAGACCACAGAGGCCAAGACGCCTCTAAGTCTGCTCGCCAACACCTTGGCAACAATGAGATAGATGCCATTGGAGATAAAAATCGGCCTGTAGTCCCCAACCCCAACTGGGTTCTCTTTTTCCGGCAGCAAAAAAAATCAAAGCCTTGTTAACTTTCTCAAAACCCATGTTGCCCCTCCTGAACTCAGACAGAACCTCCAAGATGTCACCCTTCAGCAGATCCCAGAACTCTCTGTAAAAGGATATAGAGAAACCATCCGGTCCAGGCGCCCCGTCCGCATTCAGCTCCCAAAACCGCCCTGTGCACCTCAGCCTCCGTGAAATCAACCACTAGTGAATCAGCCTGGGCTTCACTCAAGGACCTTGCCCCCCGACCCGACCAACCCCAGCCATTCTCCACCGGCACCCTCCTTGAAGCCCTGACAAAGTGGCCACGCAGGGTGACCCCAGTATCCCTTTCGCCCGAAACTCTTAGGCCCCCTACCTCAATCTCATGCAAAAAGCTCCTTCTCCTCCTTCCGGATGCCACAGAATGGAAGAACCGCGTGTTGGCGTCCCCTTCCCTTAGCTACTTCTGCCTCGCCCTCTGCCGCCAATGAACCTCGTCCTTCCTGTCCTCCCGAAGCACAACCTCAAGGCACGCTGCTCTCTCCTCCACCTCCTCCGAAGACAGACCCCGATCGTCATCAAGCCCGTCTAACCTGCTGATCCCAGCCACCGCCTCCACCCTGACGGGCCCGTCGTCTCCTGGCGACCTCCTTCCCATAACTCAACAGCAACCGCCTCAGGGACTCGAGCTTGGCTGCAAACCGCGACACCGACGAACCCGCCACCCTTACACTCCGCCAATGATCATACACCATATCCCGGAATCCATCCTCCAGCAGCCACTTCTTCTCAAAACGAAATGAGAACCTAGCCAAACGTCCTCTCCAGTAAACCAAAGAACAAGAGTGTGATCAGATAGAGTTCTCGGAAGAGCCCAAGCCCTCGCCAAGGGGAAAGCCTCCCCTGCCTCAACAGACAACAGGAACCTGTCGAGTCTGGACCTCGCTCTCGCGTTCCTCCACGTGTACTTGCACCCAGCCGCATCCACAACAGACAAACCCAGAGATCGAACCACTTGCCTCATATCTGCAGATCCAGGATCAGAACCCCCCGCTCCCCCCGACCGGTCGTCCGGTAGCAACGTGACATTGAGGTCACCACAGATGATCCAAATACCGTCCCCAACCTCAGGCAGAACACTCTCCAGATCGGCAACCAAGCTACCATCCTGCCGCCGACACGGGCCATAAACATTAGTAACGCACAGACAGATCCCATCCGCTCTCCGCCTCAGCTGAATAGACAAGGTGAAATGTGAGTCTAAAATCCCCAGCAGATCGAACGAATCTGAGCGCCAACCGGAAAGCAGGCCACCTGAAGCACCTGCAGCCACCTTCTCCGCCAACATGAAAACCTTCCCCCTACTCAACTCCCGCCGCAACTGGTCATCCAAAAGAATGCAACTTAGTCTCCTGGAGTAAGAAGATATCTGCCCCAGCCTCTCTCACCAGATTCTGCACCCTAAGCCTCTTTTCGGGCCGGCCCAAGTCCCTCACATTCAAAGACAACAGCTTCATTTGGTCACCAAAGCTTCCATCTTCCTTGGGGGGATAACCCCCAAGCGCCGAGCCACATCCCTGCCGAGAGCAGCAAACCGGTTCTGCACCACCAATGGGCTGGCCTCCCCCAGACCCACAACCTGAGCAGCCTCCCCCGACGCCAAAGAGGCCCTCAGATTAGCCCTCGCCTCCTTCTCAGCCCTCCTCGCCTCCTTCTCCGCCCTCGCCTCCTTCTCAGCCCTCCTCCCCTCCCCTCTCCCCCTCTCATACGCCACTCCAAAGCATCGCGGCACCTCCCCACCCAGAATCGGCAAAGGCCCTCCCAACCTCCCCACCCCAGCCGAAGCGGCCCCGCCCCTGGTTGAGACCCCCCCACCCACCGGACACTCCGGCGCAACAGCCACCTCTCCCACCTGGACAGCAGCCCGCTCCCCCACATATACCTCCACCCACGTAGAGCTCGCAGGACCTCTCCCCCAGAACCAACCTCCAAAGCACCTCCCCCCACGACACGGTCCGAAACCCCCACCTCAACCTCCACCCCCAGAGAAGCAGGCCCCGGCGCACCAGCAGACTGCACCGAAGCGACTCCCATGCCAGCCGCAAGCCGCCACGGCAGCGGCAATGCCGCCAACCTCGGAAAGTCCACCATAGATACGGAACCGAACCGAAGATCTTCCCTCGAGGAGCGCGCCACACTCGTAGGTCGCCCCTCCACCGAGAGCTGTCCCTCCTCAGGCCTCCGAGCCCCCACCACCACAGCAGGTCGCAGATCCGACCCTCCACCCCCACCTCTACCTCGATCAAAGGAACCTCCTTCTCGCAGCACCCAACAGCCAGAACAACCGCCCAAACATCTGCAGCCACCAGCTCAAGAAGAAGCCGCCTACCAGCCAGACGAACCTCCCACCAACCCGTCTTCTCAACCCCAACCGGCCTAACCCAGAGCACCACCTCCAATGGCTGCCCGGGTTGACACCCCGAGCTCTCGACGGAGACAACCACGAGAACCCCACGTAGCATCTCTGAAATGCACTCCCTCGTCCTCGCCTCCAACGGAAGTCCCCTGACAACAACCCTCTCTACACTGCCATGCTGCACGGCAACATCCCAGTCTCTCGGCCTCTGCCACCTCAACTGCAAGCTCCCAGCCACCGAACCGAGCAACAAACTCCGCCCCTCGGAGTCACTGAGCCCCCTCGCTACCGCCCTCCCACGGAGATAGGCTAGCCACATCACCCTTAAAGGAAGCCTTGGAAACGAGACCCATGTCCGAAGTAGCCATGAACAGTGCCCCCTCTCCACCACCCTCGCCAACCAAAACATCTGCGAGAATAGCCGCCTTCGGACAGCACCTTCGAGAATGCCCAAACCCCCGACAAGCGAAGCACCGCACAGGCTTTCGGCATGCCCGCGCCCAATGGTCCAACCCGCCGCAGCGAAAACAACCATGGCCAAAAGGGGAGAACTTCGGTGGCCCTCACCTACTTTCCGAAGCGGCAGCACAGCTCCCCCTGCGACGACGCTCCACCAAACGCCAACCCTTGCTCGTGCCCCAGCCCTCGCAATCGCCCCTGGCCAGAAGCGGGTCTGAACGCCCTTTGGGAAGCTTCAAGGGGAACCCAGGTTACCTTCCTCGCACTGCACCGCAACATGTCCTCCCACCCTATGTTGCTCCCCCCGCGAGTGCTGGACGCACGTTCTGGACCACCGAAAGCACGAGCAGGGCCACTGGAATTACAAGCAAACGCGCGATGCCTGCCTCCAACCACGCGCAGCACCCAAGCATTGCAGCCCTGTAAAGCCGGACCCTACGCTGGCCCCCCGATCGGAAGCGGAAGCGTGCCGCAAGGGCCCACGCCCGCGACTGGGAAGAGAAACGCGCTGCGCTTGAGAATCGCACCACGCCCGAACGACACCCTTCAGACTCGCACCACGCCCAAGAAACGCGACGCGCCCGAGAGATGCGCCGCGCCCTCGAGACGCGCCTCGCTAGGGCATCGCGCCCTGGACTCGCCCTAGAATCGCCTTCGCTCGAGAATCGCCCTCGCCCGAGAATCGCCCTCACCCTAGCTATGTAATGAAATCTTTTACGTCAAAAATAAAACATCAATTTTATACTCATGTCAAGATTATCAGATTAAATAATGATTTGAGTTTTGCACTGTCCTTTTATCCACTTTTTTCAGATAATTCGTCATTATCCACCTTAATTTATTTTCTTACACTTCCACCTGAATTCAATTCCTTATACCTACCAGCAGAAATGGCCTTGCAGAGAAAGCATTGATATATTCTGATGTTATAAGAACCCTTCTAATCCATAATCACGTTCCTTGTACAATCTGGGCTGATGATGTCCTCACTGCATGTATTTAATGAACTGGATGCGTTCCTTTGTACTTGAACATGTTCCCCTCTTCATAGATTCTTCAAAAAGATGTTCTCTTCACTGTCCCCATGAATTTGTTGAAGTGTTGCATTTGTATCCATTACAACTCTACAGAATAATCGCTCCCCAAAACCTAATTACATATCATAGGATATAAGAGGGCTTAAAAGGGCTATAAATGCTACAACAACCCAACATATGGTTTTATGCCGCTTCAGATGTCTCTCTCTTTGAGCCTCTTATTTTTCACACCCGTTAGTTATAGATCAAGCACCTTTGATATTGATGATGGGGTCTCTTTGCCTTCTCCTTCTATTTCTCTTGTAGAGATTTATGATAGGCAATATTGTTGGGCTGTTACAAAATAACGACCTTTAATGGTCATGAATACAAAGATAATGACCATGGATAATATGATTTGCATATCAAAACGTCTATTATTATTATAGAGACATTATGAATCTTTGAGCATATATTTGAGGGCGTACATGTCATTGGAAAGCCCTATATACGGGTGTGCTTCCATTATGAAAGAAACAACAACAACAAGAATACAATGAATCCTGAGAGCCTCCAAAAATTCTTACCCCTTTTTGTTCTTCAAATGGTATCAGAGCTTGATCTCAACGACATCGATTTCATTTGCTGAATAATGCCAAAGTCGACTTGATCTTTCAACTGTGGGTGCACCTCCAATCGATGCCGATCCTCTGATCTCAGTGTGTTTGCTGACGTCTTGTTGACCCCAAACTCATTCACTCGGTCATGCATTGATTAGTCGTGGCTGGGCGGGCCTTCTTCTCCGGCACGGAGATAAATTTTGGGAACTTTGAAAGGGTTGTGAGGTATAATTCTCTGTTTCCTTATTTTGGAAGTTTTTTTAATCCACCACACAGATCATTATTAAACACGTATTTTTTTAATAATTTCCTTTTTTGACATTGTGGTTGTTGGCAAATTTGTAATGTTTTTCCTCAATTCTTTTCCTTTTAAGTTTTTGTAAATAACATTCGAGGTTACCTTTTACAATAATTTTTTTATTCTTTATAGTATAGTTGTTATATTGCAATCAACATAGATTTGCCTTAATTTTTAGGCCAACCGAGTTCATCATTTCCTTTTCCGTAGTGATTATTGCATTACATTGCCATTTATTTTTTGAGCAATTGCATTCTTTAAACTGTGTCCGTTTCTTCGGATTAAAGTTTCCTTTTGAGGTTTTATTTATAACATCTTTTAGTTTTTTTAAATTTTATGTTTTATTTTTGATGTTTGTTGGTGTTACATATAATATCATTTGTTCCCTAATTTTTTTGGCACAATTTGCTTAAACCTATCACAATCAAAGTTTACTGTCATACAAAAATTAATTTCTTCTTCTTTATATTTTTGGTTTAATAATGCTATTTATAAAAGGTCAATCCTCCTTCATTTTTGGTCATACAGAAATTACTATCTTCTTTCTTTACATTTTTGGTTTAATAACACTATTTATAAAACGTCAATCTTCCTTCATTTTTGGATCATAATCCAATCATAGAATTTTTTTGCTGAAATTATTGTTTTTTACGCCCGTTTTTGCACTTTCTGCATTTTTTGGGTCTGTTTTGTTGTTGCTTCTAGTATGCAATCCCTCTATTATTATTTTTTTTAAATACTTGTAAGGCCCATATTACAAAGTTCATTTTTTAGTTTTTTAACCCACATATTTTTAAATCTAAAAAAATGCATTTCCTCTTATCCACCTTCGTCTATCTTTTCGTTTCTCTCCTCTTCTATTTCTCATTTATTTATTCTCTTTAATTCAGAAAAATGACAGGAAAATTAGTTGCAACTGAACTTGTGAAATTGGATATCTTAATAGTATGAATTACGAGATGTGGGGCCGTAGAATTCGTTATGGTCTAATGCATGATAACATCCATTCCGTGATTAATAAGCCCGCTTCGAATTTCCTAAGAAGCCTACTGTTGAACAAATTCGGACATGTGAGCAATGAGAAAAAGTGGACAACATGGTACGTAGCCTCATGTTAATTCACATAGAGGATAACTTGATTCGGATTTTCGAAACCCAAGAAAACGTATTTAACTTATGGAATGCAGTTACAAAGAAATACCACTCTAAGTTGGATGTGAGTATTCAACTCCTTTTACACAAATGCAATTCCCTTAAGATGAAAGGGATCAGAAAATGTAATCAATTATGTGAATAAGATGATTGTAATAGCAAAAGACCTAGCAGCAGCGGGATCAACAATTCCTAATAGATTGCAAGTGGCAACTATTCTCAATAGCTTGCCATCCTCCTTTGATGTGGTTGCGACATCTTTAAGATTAAGTGGTACCATTAAGAAGGTTTCTGATCTTCTTGCTCATTTGGTGATGGAACAAGACTTGACCTGTCAAAGAAAGAGGTAAGAGGTCTTCGAAGTTGAACCTAAATATGAAGTAAATGTAGTGCAAAGCAAGAAGGGGTGGGGACATTCCAAGTTCGTATTCAAAGGAAAGCGCAAAAAAGTACTGTGACGCTCATGCTATGCTGTAGGAGTTTTGGTCATTTCATGGCCAACTACCCAAAATGAAAGAATGCGAGTGCCCCCAAGGGACAAGAACATAAAAATCAGCATAACTCGGAATTTGCAGCAGTGGTAGAATATAACTCCGCGGTGACAAAGTGCGAAGGATGTCGGATTGACTCCGGTGCAACCCACCATATTTCAAAAATCAAAGAGGTCCTGGTGGATTTCAAGGAACTTCGAAAGGGAGAACAGATAATTTACATCTGCAATAATACTTACCTTAATGTTGAAGATGTTGCAACATATAAGCTGGATCTGGGAAGTAGCATAATGGTCTTGAATGATGTGCTATACGCTTCTGGAATTTGTTGGAACCTCATCTTTGTCCCTGTACCGCTGAAAAAGAAGTTTGAAATCCACTTCTATAACAATCGTGTTACCATTGACAAAGATCAGAAAATCTTTGCAATGGCAAAATTAGTACAGGGCGACGATCTGTTCTGTCTGAATGTCACTTATAAATCAATGAAAGAAAGTTCTGATTATTCGTTGTGGTGACCTTTGGTTTATGTGATCAAGACACCCAGGGAATTAAAAAATGAATCAATTGGTAAAGATAAACCTAATAGCTAACATGACATGAGAGAGAACGTTGCCTCGTGAGCGTTGTTTGACCGGCTAAATGACAAGGAAGCCTTTTTCGAAGGTACAATATCAAAGGAATTTTTAGGTTTGATCCATTCTGGCATTTGCGGTCCTTCGAGTGTGAGTACATACAGAAATAATGAATATTTCATAACTTTTATTGATGACTACTCCAAGTATTCCTACATCTATCTCTTAAGTAGAAAAGCGGAAGCTTTTGAATGTTCAAGGGATATAGAATGGAAGTAGAAGAAATTGTGATGACCAATTCAAACACCTAGATTTGACATAGGCGGTGAATTCAACTCAAATAAATTCAAAGACTTGCATTCGGGAAGGCATTAGTAGGCAAACTGTAATGCCTTATACACCACAACAGAATAGTGTAGCAGAAAGGAAGAATAGAACCTTAATGAATGTAGTAAGGTGTATGATATCACACTCATGTCTCTCCAAAAGCTTTTGGGGAGAAGCCATGTTGACAACCAATTACATATTGAATCGGATTCCCACCAAATCTGTGGATTCAATGCCATAAGAAGTATGTAATAGTAGAAAATCATAATTGAGTCATCTTCGGAAATGGGGCTACACTGCACATGTCTTGCTTCCAAGTCAGCTTAGAGATAAGTTTGAATTTAAGACATTAAAGTGTAAATTTATTGGATATTGTGAAAATTCCAAAGGGTATAGGTTCTTCCATGAAACTCTATGTCTCATTGAAAGTTATGATGCTACTTTTCTTGAAAATCAAGATGAAAAGGAGCATGAAAACGAGGAAACAAAACCTCTAATGGTCTTAGAATATAATGAAGATGATATATAAATGAGACAAGAAATATTGGATGACATATCTCATACAGAAATGAAAAATGAACCGTCAATAAATTTAGAACCTTTGGAGGAAGTGGGTGGAGCCACACAACCTACGTGATAATCGGCAACAAAAGACGCATGACACAACCTGCATGGATGGATGATTATTATCTGTATGGATGCGAGGTTTTGTGTTACACCATAGATGAGATATAGGGGACTGCACATATCCTATTTCTTTTAATGAAGCAATGACTTCTAGTGAGTCGGAATCATGAACGATCGCCATAAGAGATGAATTGGACTCATTTGAGTAAAACATTATTGTTGACGCATATTTAGTTATTGTGTCTCTTTGCTATTTTATTTTCTTGTTTTCCTCTTTATGTAATTTACCCATAGGCTACTGTCCTATATAAGAGAGCCTAGGGCTATGGAATAAACAACTCATTCACTTTTCCCAACATGGTATCAGAGCGACGGTCCTAGACCGGAGTTCTCGAAACCTAACCCTAACCCTAACCCCACCCGCCGGCCTCTCTCTCTCTCTCTCTACTCGACGCCGCCGCCTCTCTCTCTCTCTCCACTCGGCGCCGTCGACCTTAGCCTCCGGCCAGAGGAGCTCCAGCGCGTCTCGCGCAGTGTGCGCGCATCACGCATCGAGCGCGCCTTGCGCATAGCGCATCCCACGCGCATCTGCGCGATCTGTGCGCGACCCTCTCTGCGCGATCTGTGCGCATCTGCGCATCTGAGCATCTCACATGCATGCTCATCTCACGCGCGATCTAAGCATCTGCGCGATCTGTGAGCATTGAAGCATCTGCGCATCTCACGCGCATCTGCGCAGTTGCGCGATCTGCACGTGCGCCTCCCTAGCGACTGCTGCACATCTGCTGCGCATCTCCTTTGCGCGATCCTCTCAGCGCACCTCTCGTGCTGCGCCTCTCGTGCTGTGCGTCAAGAGCACCAGTTGTGCGTGTGCTCCTTGCACGGGCCTACGTGCCCTAAGCCCAAAACCCTAGGGCACACACAAATCGTGATATACATGGGGCTAGTTGCTTGACGTCTACACAATCAACTAATCCCGTCTATGTCAGTGTAGACAAAGATTATCTTCTCTCGGTCACTCCAGTCTTCCGTCTCCAGTATGTCAGAAAGCAAGGCAGATATCCCATCTATGGGCGCATTTCGTGGTCCAGCGCCAATTGTCAAGATGGATGGTACGAACTATGAACTGTGGGCAATGCAGTTCATGAGTATGATGAAGTCTACGGGTAAGAAGCATATTCTTACCGAACCCGAGCCTGCAGAGAAGACTGGAGTTCATGCCTCATGGGAGGCTGATGATGCTTATGCCAAGGTGTGGCTATCTGGCACATTGGCCATTGAAATCGCCAATGACATTTTACATCAACCTACAGCCAAAGACATGTGGGATATCCTGGCAGCAACGTATTCTCAGGCGAAGAATGAAACGAAGATCCTGCAGTTACAACATGACATATTCACAATAAAGCAGAATGGCCGCCCTTTACATTCTCTCTATACATCATTGAGAGGGATGTTTGAGAAGCTCTACAGCTTCATGCCTCTTACCGCCACGCCAGAACAGCAGAAGACACATAGGAATGCGACGATGGTGGGTGTGTTTCTCGCTGCACTTGATCCAGAGTATGAGGCAGCACGTTCACAGATTTTGGCAGACTCGACTATTCCTCCCATGGAGGAGGCTTTTCACAGATTGAGTAGGATCACGGTACCTTCAGCAGCTGCGAGTCAGAATCCCTCAGCCATGGCGGCCAACAGAGGCCGTGGCTCACATTACCAGGGTCGTGGACGTACTCCCCGAGGAAGGGGTGGTCGCACTAGGCCAACGTGCTCATATTGTCACCGAGTCGGACATACTGAAGATACATGCTACTCAAAGCATGGATTTCCTGCATCCGCACGAGCTGCTGAGCAGATAGAGCCCCCGTCTGCAGCTACATTGGATCAGCGATTTGATGATCTGGTTGCCCGTCTTAGGGGCATTATACCACCGTCTGGCCCAGCACCGTCGACGGAGAGCCATACTGATACTGCTGCCTCTGCCACTGCTTCTGCATCTACCAGTACTTCAGGTAGTACACTTGCACTACACAGTAGTAGATCTCATATACTGCCATGGATCATGGACTCGGGCGCCACACATCATTTATGTGGCGACCAGAGTCTACTTACAGGATACACCCAGATCCCTCCAGGACGGACAGTAGTAATTGCTGATGGCACGCATTCCCCTATCACTGGTCAGGGGGAGATTAGATTGACACCCTCTATGCAGCTGAAGAATGTCCTACATGCACCACATTTTTCTATGAATTTGTTGTCGATTAGTCAGATCACGAAGGATCTTCACTGTCGAGCTATTTTTGATCCATCTTCTTTGATTTTTCAGGACATCCGTACGGGCAACGTGATTGGTCATGGCTATGAGCGAGGAGGCCTTTACCGTCTGAACCAGACCCCATTTGCTGGAACCACATCCTCTCCTGCTGAACAAGTATCTCCTCTCCTGTGGCATTTGCGATTTGGTCATTTACCGCTTCAGAAGTTGCGTCTAGTCCTACCCTATAGTCTCTCTCACACACCTATCCAGTGTGAGGCGTGTCAGTTGGGAAAACATCACAGGTCGTCTTTTCCCAGTAGTCAAGGTCGGAGTAGTAACTCCAAGTTTGAGTTGTTTCATGTCGATGTCTGGGGTCCAAGTCGTGTTCCCGATCATCAGGGACACAGGTTTTATATTGTATTTGTGGATGATTTCTCTAGAGCATCATGGGTCTTTCTGATGAAAAATAAATCTGAAGCTGGAAATATTATTATCCATTTTCTAAATGAAATTCAAAATATTTTTTCTACATCTGTCAAGATTGTGAGAAGTGATAATGCCTTGGAATTATGTACCAACATTCTAGCCAATTACTACTCCTCAAAAGGGATTATTCACCAAACATCGTGTGCTCATACGTCTCAACAGAATGGGGTTGCCGAAAGAAAACACCGTCACCTACTTGATGTTACAAGGTCACTTCTTATTCAGAGTCATGTTCCGTACTCCTACTGGGGTGATGCAGTCCTTACTGCATGTTACCTTATCAACCGTATGCCTTCGTCTGTCTTGAATGAACAAGTTCCTTTCTCACTTATTTACCCTGACAAGGATTTGTTTATTCTTACTCCTCGTGTGTTTGGTTCAGTCGCATTTGTCCATCAGTTGTCGCCCGGTACTGACAAGCTCTCTCCTAGGGCTGTCAAGTGCGTCTTTGTGGGGTACCCCAGAACCCAAAAGGGGTACAAGTGTTTTGACCCTGTGCGTCGGCGGTATATGATCAGTGCAGATGTTACATTCTTTGAATCCATTATGTATTTTTCAGAATCCGGGAACATGCAGCCACCACCATTATCTCCTGATACCGTATTCATGGCACCACCAACATCACAACCGTCACCACAAACATCACAGCCGTCACCACCATTACCACCACCACCACCACCACCACCGCCACCAATAATATCCCCGTTACCATTCCATTACACCCGGCGGCCGAATCAAGCTCATGGTCCTGACCAGTCAACTAGCTCGCCTATGGTTTGTAATGAAAATACTAATGTTGATGGATCTGACGACATTTCTCAGCAGGGTGCATTACAGGAGCATGGTGATACCACAGAGGATCTGGATGTTCCAATCGCTCTACGCAAGCCGAAGAGAAGCTGTGCCAAGTATCCAGTATCAGCAGCAGTTTCGTTTGAGAGGCTATCTGGACCATTCAGGACGTTTGCATTGGCACTTTCAGCTACAGATATTCCACGGAACCACCATGAGGCTTTGCAGGATTCTCGATGGCGGCTAGCCATGGAGGAAGAGATGGCGGCACTTCAGTCTAGAGGAACATGGAGCTTGGTTACTATACCACCGGATGTCAACCCGGTGAGTTGTAAGTGGGTATTTACAGTGAAACATAATGCAGATGGCTCCATTGACAGGTACAATGCACGCCTAGTTGCAAGGGGATTCACACAGACATATGGAGTAGATTACCTTGACACGTTCTCCCCGGTGGCTCGTCATTCCACTCTGCGGATCCTCTTATCAGTTGCAGTTACTAGGGACTGGCCACTCTATCAACTGGATGTGAAGAATGCCTTTCTGTATGGCGACCTGCAGGAGGAAGTCTACATGCAACAGCCACCAGGTTTTGCTGTTGAGGGGGAGTGTTCCAAGGTTTGCAGATTACATAAGGCTATCTATGGCCTTAAGCAGAGCCCCAGAGCATGGTTCCAGAAGCTGTCAGACCTCTTTGAGAAACAAGGATATAAACGTTCCAATGCTGATCATTCCTTGTTTGTACAGAAGACGGCAAGAGGTATTGTTGTAATCATGGTTTATGTTGACGATATCTTGATTATAGGTGATGATGACCAGGGCATTAAGCAGGCAAAGGAAAGGCTGGGGACCGAGTTTGTCACCAAGGACTTGGGAGTCCTTAGATATTTTCTGGGGCTGGAGTTTGCCAGAAATCCGTATGGATTAGTCATGTCACAGAGGAAGTATGTCACAGATCTACTGAGTGAGACAGGTATGCTAGGGTGTCGACCTGCTACGACACCAATGGACCCTAGCATGAAGCTGTACGGTGATGACACAGAGGAGGTTGACAGGAGAAGATACAGAGAGCTGGTAGGCAAATTGTTATATGTCACGATCACTAGGCCAGATATATTATTTGCAGTGAGCCGTGTGAGCCAGTTCATGGAGCAGCCACGTCAGGTACATATGGATGCAATACACATGATACTTAGATATCTCAAATCTTCTCCAGGTAAAGGTCTGCTATTCAAGAAAGGAAAGGGGATTTCTGTCTCAGCATGCGCAGATGCAGACTATGCAGGATGTCCTAAGGATAGGAAGTCCACATCAGGGTATGCTGTCTATGTTGGAGATGCTCTAGTCTCATGGAGAAGCAAGAAGCAAACTGTGGTAGCTAGATCCAGTGCTGAATCCGAATATAGGGCTATGGCCCAGGCTACTACAGAGATGATGTGGGTGAAAGCGGTGCTGACAGATTTATGCTTAGATATACCACTTCCTATGAACTTGGAGTGTGATAATCAGGCTGCTTTGTTCATTGCAAACAATCCTGCATTCCATGAACGGACCAAGCATATTGAGGTGGATTGCCACTTCATACGTGATATGATTCAGAAAGGATTCATTACCACATCCCATGTTACTTCAGAGAACCAGACTGCAGATATATTCACCAAGGCATTGTTACGTGGCCCGTTTCAGAAGTGTGCTTCCAAGCTGAGCATGATTGACATCTATGCTCCATCTTGAGGGGGAGTGTTGATGCATATTTAGTTATTGTGTCTCTTTGCTATTTTATTTTCTTGTTTTCCTCTTTATGTAATTTACCCATAGGCTACTCTCCTATATAAGAGAGCCTAGGGCTATGGAATAAACAACTCATTCACTTTTCCCAACAATTATTTATGAACTATGTGACTTTGCTAGAAGGTAGGCAGTCCATAGGGCGCAAGTGGGTATTCAAGAAGAAGTATCGTGTTGATGGGACCGTTGATATATACAAAGATAGATTAGTTGCCAAAGCTTATACCCAGAAAGCTGGAATAGATTTCCAAGAAACCTACTCTCCTATATCCAAATTTACATCTATAAGATTGATCTTGACAATAATCGCATGTATGGATTTAGAATTATTCCAAATAGATATGAAGACTGCTTTTCTCAATGGAGAATTCAGAAAAAACATTTATATGCGACAATCTGAAGGCTTTCAGGTGGAAGTATAGGAGAAAGAGGTATACAAATTTAAAAAGTCATTGTATAAACAATCTTCATGACAATGATATCTCAAATTTCATGACACTGTTATCAAATTTGAATTTATTGCAAATAAGTTGGATAATTGTGTGTATGCCAAGAAAAATGGGAGCAAGTATGTTATAATGTCACTCTATGTTGATGACATTTTGCTTGCTGGAAATGACATATTAATGCTCAATGAAATAAAAGAAGATATGAGCAATGAATTTGGGATGAAGGACATGTGTGAAGCATCCTATATTCTTGGATTCAAATCACTAGAGATAGAGGCTCAAGGAGCTTGAGTCTAAGTCAAGAAAAATACTTGCATACAATCTTGAAGAGGTTTGGAATGCAAAATAGCACTCCAGCCCCTATGCCACTTGTAATGGGAAAACGACTTAGTAACAATGTCCCGGAAAGGAGCAGAAACCCCTTTGACATTCGATATGCGCAAGCAGTGGGAAGTTTGATGTATGCAATGATGCGTAGAAGACCTGATTTGGGTTTTCCTGTAAGATTGCTAGGTAGATGTCAAAGTAATCCTATACCAGCACATTGGGAAGCTATAAAGAGGATTATGAAATATCTAAAAGGTACTGTACAATTAAAATCAGTTTATCAGACAAATTCACTTAAGGTAGTTGGATACTCTGATGCAGATTTCAGAGGAGATGTTGATGATAGAAAATCTACATCATGTCACCTTTTCATGTTTTGTGGAGTGGTTATTTATTGGGGAAGCAAAAAACAGAGTTGTGTTTCTAAACATACACAAGAAGCCGAGTACACTGCATGTAACATGGCCACCACTTATGCTGTTTAAATCATACTCTTTCTTGAGAACTTGGGTCTCGAATTGGTTAAAGAACTAATTGAAATGTATTGTGATTAATTAAGATGAAATAAGCTTGATTAATAGTGGAGCAAATAGTTCCAAGGGAAAGCATATTGAGATCTATTGTCATTATATTCAAGATATAGTGGCTAAACAAGAATTCATGGTAACATATATACCTGCAAGTGATATGTTAGCCGATTTTTCCCATTTTGCATATGGAACATATATTAAACATGTTGGTTTAATGTAACTCAGGAATGATTGAGTCAAGTTGGAGGTGTCATGAATAATGAACCTCAAGCATAATTTTAAAAAGCGGCACCTCGAGGCGCGTAGGCATACGCCTCGAGTCGAGGCGTGCCAAAATCGCCCCGAGGCGCACGCCTCAGGTCATCTGGGTGGGGTGTATGCATTGACCTGGCTTGAGGCGTTCGAGGCGCGATGCGGAGGTGCAAGCCTCGAGCCGGAGGTTTTTTTTACTTTTTAGTTATTTGCTTTGCACTTGACCATATTTTTACCTAAGCATTATGTTTTTTTATTGTGTTTATGTTTTCATGTTAAACCTTGATAGTTGCATATTTCTATATATAGCTCCATGCAAAAAAGAAAAGATCGCATGAAACAAGCGAAGTTCAATGATCTTGTATACATAATGTTCAATTTATCATACATCTACACATACTAGTTCTATTGCACATAGATTTGAGTTTTAATTGTAATAAATTGTTATATATTAGTTCAAAATTGCAACTCAATTTTGTTATTTGGTTGTATGAGTTGTGAGAGCCCCATCTTGTTGGGGTATGATATGGCAGGAGATGCATATGACGGTTCTTCAACTACGTCCAACAAGACATATGGTTGGGATTTAAGGCATATCAACATATTTTTTACTTCGAACATTAAAAATATGGTTTCTAATGTACTTTTAGTATTATATATAGACTTTAGCTCAATACTCATATAGAATCGTGAAGTTGGAACTTGATATTTCGTATATTAGTGGCTTAATATTAGTTTTTTGAACTTCAATGCTTTCATCGCTTATGTTTTGTATCTTTTACTAGTATGAAATTATTTTTTAATGTGTTTTTGGCAAAACTAGATAAATTCGTAAATAGTGTTCTTAAAGTTCTTCTAAGAACACTATTTATGAATTTATCTCGAAACCGTTCGGATCTTTTAAACCCTACTTAATTGTGGGAAAAGGCTTTGTTGTTGTTGTTGTTGTGTTTTTGGCAAAACTCAATATTATTATATAGTTTTTTAAGGTATTTGCTTTAATTTTATTTTTTTTCAAAAAATGAGGCTTACTCCTCGTCTCAATTTTGGGGAAAACGCCTCGGACCGCCTCGTGCTTTTTTTAAACCTTAACCTCAAGTAAATATCTCCAAGAAGATAATCACTTCTCGAATAGTATTAGTGTGAAATATCATGACCATTTTGGTCAAGTGGGAGATATTGGGCTGTTACAAAATAATGACATTCAATAGTCATGAATACAAAGATAATGGTCATGAATAATATGATTTGAATATCAAAATATATTATTATTGCATAGACGCTATGAATCTTTGGACAGATATTTGGGGGCGTACATGTTAATGGAAAGCCCTATATATGGACGTGCTTCCATTGTGAAAGACACAACAAGAAGAATACAACCGAGTCGTGGGATTCCCAAAAATTCTTACCCATTTTGTTCTTCAAATATGAGACTTTATACAGTTGCCGATATTACTATGAATGGCAAATGTTTAAGAGCTTGTACCGTCGTCCATCATTCCAAAGGAAGCTTGGTATCACAATATTTCTAATGATGGCATTGGAGTTATTCCTTTAGGTGACATTAAAAATAGTAGATCGACAAGGTTGATATAGATGACATCGACATCTCTATTGATTTGAGGAAGTGCAAACATGCGTACATAATGCACCCTATATTTTGACATGTGTCATGGTATATCCATTTCAATACAATACTGATAGTTTGTTGTTGGCCTTTTTGATGCGGTGATTCTCCAAACATATCATGATCTCCGTAATGACAGGTGATGTAAAGTCATGCATGGAGAGATGCCCGCTTTACAATCTAGAGGCACCTGGACTCTTGTTATACCCCTCGAAATGTCCTTATTGAGAACTATATTCGTAAAACCTAGGGTATTTCGCCCGTCTCATAGATGAGAGATGACTCCTATTGTAACCCTAACACTAGGTTTCCAACTATACAAGGAGCCCTAGGGTTCTCTAATCAAATATGAATATGAAACTTCTATTTTGAGTTTCTACTTGGTATCATAAAGGGTTCTCGCTCCCCTTTCTCCTCCACCAACCACCCCACCTCTCCTCTTTTGCTCGCCACCGCTGCCTTCTCTCTCATCGTCGTCGACCTCGGCGACACGCAACACCATCGCCGGTTCCCAGGTCACCTAATTGAACACCCCATCCCCAATCATCGTCGAATTCCCAAGCCGCCAAAACCCCAGTTACTACTGATTCCTACTGTCTGAACCCCAATCGCCAATTTCCATATTCCCCAATTCCCAGGTTGCCCGATCATCCTCGATCCCAATCCCAGATCGCTACCCCACATCGCCTGCATCGCCCACATCCCAATACCTCATCCCCGATTCCCTCCATCGCCCCCATTAACGACCCCTTGTTCTAGGAACCCGCACCCAGCCAATCTCAATTGCAATCCCAAATGTCGCCCATCCTGTTCCAGACTACCGCCCAATTGCAACCCTCATCGGCCCAATTGTAGCCCCAATTGCAACCCCCATTGGCCCTATTGCAGCCCCAATTGAATCCCCGATTGGTGCCCCCAACTAACCCTTATTGTTCAATGAACCCCTGACTCCCCACTACCACCCCCTCGATTCCAATCTATAACCCCATCCTCATATTCTTGCCACCACCATCTATTTTTCCTTGGTTGCATTTATACCACCACCATCGTATTCGTGACACATTCCAGCATACAGATCAAGCCACCAAAATCATCAAGTCACCGTCGCAACACTTGTGACCGCCGCCATCATCGTTGTGTGCCAGTGTGTGTTTCTTCACCAAATAAATCACCCATCACCACCATGTAGCCTCTACTCGGTTCATCAACCCACCATGGGTGTTGGTATGATCTAAGAGGCCTTTAGTGTACTCATTTTTTCTCCGTAGCAGACCTGACTCGTAGTTTGAGATGTTGTAGTCAGAAATCACATCTTAGGGATATGATAGAGGAAGCACACAACTACCCTCATTTGGCTTGATCCCCAAGTTGGACACGACCAATTATCCCAAGTGGCCAAGCATGTTCCTCATTATCATACGTGGATACAACAACGAGCATATTTTATTAGAGTTGAAGCCTGCTGATAGGACATGAAAATTTACCAAATAGATGAAAGATGACGGGATGGTTAGTTCCTAGATCCAGGTCGATGTAATTGACAGGATTGTGAATGCGCTTATATAGTACAACACTGCTCATGATATGTGAACTTCCATTCAAGCGACATATGGTCAGAAAAAGAATTCCAGCAAAATGTATTAGACATATTTTGACATGCTCAATATGAAGTAAGCAGGATGTTTACTAGCAGAGTACTTCTCTCTTTTAAAATCCCTTTTTGAGCGATATAATGCTTGCATTCCAGGTTGTATATGTCCTACCTAGAAGCAACATCGCCAACATATGGCAGTTCTGGTATTCCTTGCCGGCCTCAATCTAGGCTATGCGGCAACCCACGCCCATATGATCAATGCGGTGGTTCTCCCCACTGTTGAGGAGGCGTATAACACCTAAAGCTTCCTTGTTATCCCTACTACGAGCACCTCTAGTGACATTCAGGGACATGTTTATGCCCTAGCTACCCCGTTTGGGTGAGAAGGTCATGGATCATTCAGGAGCTATGGCCGTGGATGCTTTGGTCTTGGACGAGGCCGCGACGCAATTCAGTGCACCTTATGTCACAAGTTTGGTCACACAGAGGTTGTCTGCTTTAGTAAACATGGACATTTCACTCCCATTGCCTGAGCCACTACTGAAGGAGATGACCCGTGATAGGGGAATGAGTAAACAGAGGTTGTCTTGCATGCAACACGTTCTGCAATCGCATAGAAGGTGTCAAGGTGATCTCCCCCTGTCCCGTGATAGGGGAATGAGTACCATCAGCTATGACCACTGTTCGTCCTGGAGAAACCTGCTTGTAGGCTGTGAGCTAACCTCTATCTCCACACAAGTGATGTGTGGCTCTAGAATCAACAATCCATTCCGAGATATCAGAACCATGCTAAGAAGCAGAGGCATGAACACTACTTGAGGTGTTTGCTCCTGCAGTAGCGGTA
The DNA here is from genome assembly GCA_037367405.1 of Ottelia alismoides. Taxonomy (NCBI): domain Eukaryota; kingdom Viridiplantae; phylum Streptophyta; class Magnoliopsida; order Alismatales; family Hydrocharitaceae; genus Ottelia; species Ottelia alismoides. The sequence goes on from JAZKJV010010091.1 coordinate 29,830, forward strand.
AAGTCCAAACTGTTCTATGAAGCAGGTGTTGAGGGACTAGATGATGGCACAATGTCTCTCAATTGAGACACAAGATCATCATATCGTTGATCCAATATGAGTGGAGCAGATTGCTGATGCTGGGCATGTTCTACTACACGTGCTGATGCTGGAAAACATGCTTGGAATAGCATGTATCTTCTGTATGACTAGATCTGTGACAATAGCTACACTGTAGTCCGCGACCACATCCACCTCTACCACGTGATGCATGTCCACATGAAACTGAGATGAATCACCTCGTCCACAAGAGGCCGCCATGGCAGAAGAATTTGGCAATGGAGATGGAACATTGACCTGCTCAACCTTCGGAAGGCCTCTTCCATGGGAGGAATGATAGCATCAACTAGTATCTGGGAGGAAGCAGCCTCGTACTGTGAGTCAAGAGAGGCCAGAAATACTCCAACAATCGTAGCATTTCGGAATATCTTCATCTGCTCTGATTTTCATAGCGAAGCTATGAAGCTTCTCAAACATTCCGCGCAAGGCAGTATAGTGTGCATGTAATGGACGTCCAATCTGCTTAATAGTAAAGATGTCATGATGTAGCTGCAAACAAGGTTTTAAAAAACACACCTCGAGGCTTTTTTCACCAAAAACCGCCTCGAGGCGCAAGAGGCATATGTGAAATCAGCAATTTACGCCTCGAGGCTATGGGGCGTTCATCGAGGCGTTGAGATACTTGTGAGGCGTGCGCCTCGTCTGGAATATATTTAAACCGAAAAAGGCTCCGAAATAATTTGAACCTAAAACACTAAATGTCGATGGCTGTGGTCCTGGGCTTCTGAAACTCGAGATTATTCCCTCTTCTTCCCTAAGTAGCATAGTCTAGCCTCTCTCGTATATACTTCAACAAATGCTCTTCTCCCTGATCAGTGGTGCTGCAGTCATTGAAGGTCCCGGTTTTTCTTTTGGACTTAGTAGTTTTCTTTTCCCATTTGCAATCTTAAGACCTATTTAGAATACGAACTTCGATCACCAAATGATCAAAATTTGCTCAAAATTTGCTGCTGCTGTGTATTCTTCTTCCTCCTTCATGTCTTGATTAAAGTCTCTACTGTTTGTACTTGTTTACAGTTTCAAAATCTGGTACTGTTTGTACTTGCTTAAAGTCTCAAAATCCGCTACTATTTGTACTGTAGGAGCCTTATTAGAGGACTTTAATGCTACTGTTTGTACTTGACACTAGAAACTTTCTTATTTCATTAATCGATATTGTAACTTTCATGTTAGGGACTATAATGCATTCTTATTTCTAGCATTTTTCTACAAAGTTGTAAATTTGTATAGTTTTTAACCTAAAAATTGAGGCTTATGCCTCGACCACCTCGAGGATGCCTCGCCTCATTTACGGGAAACCGCCTCGATCCACCTCACGTTTTTTAGAATCACACTGTAAAATCTTCGTCTCATCCTTGGCCTGTGAATATGTTGCAATAAGAATATCCCACATGACTTTTGCTGTGGGCTGGTGTAGGACATCATTCGCAATATATGGTATCAAGGTACCAGGTAACCAGACTTGTGCATATGCATCACCAGCCTCCCATGAGGCATACAATCCTATCTTCTTCGTCAGCTCGTCCTCAGTAAGAATGCGCTTTTTACCCATTGGCTTTATTAGGCTCATGAATTGCATGGCCCACAACTCGTAATTCGACCCATCCATCTTAACGATGGGCGCTGGACCTCTGAAGGCGCCTGTGGTGGGGATATCAACCTTGTTCTCTGACATCTTGCCGATCGTAGAAGACGAGGATCGTAGACTTGACAAAGTAAATGTCTATACTGACATAAAGGGAATTTGTTGCATGTGTAGACTTAGATCGCAACCAACCCCCTTGAAGAAGACGACACGACTACGAGGACCACCGGGGGTGGCGGAGACTACGAGGTTGGCGGGACTGCAGAGACCAAGAGTAGCAGGGCTATAGTGAGCCGCTGGTGCGGTGCTGCTGAGCGACGATGCTGTGAGGGGTCGCTGGGGCGGCAATGCCGCGAGTCGAGGGGCGGCGGGGGCCGCTGGGGCGGCGATGCCACGAGTCGAGGGGCGACGGGGGCCGCTGGCTGGGAGCGGAGGCCGCGGGGCTGGTGGTCGAGGGCTAGGGTTACGGTTTTGGTTACGAGAGCTCCGGTGTAGGACCACCGCTCTGATACCATGTTGGGAAAAATGATCAATCTGTATATCTCAGTAACCCTATGCTCTAATATAGGAGAGCAGCCTATGTGTAAATTACATAAAGTATACATAAGTAAAGAGAGTTAAGAAACAATCCAAGGAATAGGAAATAAAGACTAACATAAATATATATCTCTACATATATTGTTGGAGAAAATAAAAGAGTTATTCCTAAAACCCTAGGCTCTCTTATATAGAGGAGAGACCTATGGGTAAATTACATAGGATAGACATAAAGAAATAAAATAACCGGAAAGGTAAGGAATGTAGAAATATCTGAACACTCCCCCTCAAGATGGAACATAGATGTCAATCGTGCTCAGCTTGGACGAACACTTCTGAAATGACCCCCTGAGTAATGCCTTGGTAAAAATATCTGCTGTTTGCTCTCCTGAACTAACATGAGAGGTAGAAATCAGATTCTTCTGGATCATATCTCTATTATAATAGCAATCTACCTCAATATGTTTCGTTCTCTCATGGAATGCGGGGTTGTTTGCAATAAATAAGGCAGTCTGATTATCACATTGTAACTGCATGGGTTAACATCTACATGCAAATCTGCTAACACTACTCGAACCCACATCATTTCTGTACTTGCTTGCGCCATAGCCCTATACCCAGATTCGATACTTGATCTAGCCACACCAGTTTGTTTCTTGCTTTTCCAAGAAACAAGGGAACTTCCAACAAATACTGCAAATCCCGAAGTAGACTTCCTATCCTTAGGACACCTTGTATAGTCAACATCAGCACACCTAGATACAGAGAGAGTTGCTCCTTTCTTAAAAAGTAATCCTGCACCTGAAGAAGATTTTAGATATCTCAATATCATGTATATAGCGTCCATATGTACTTGCTGAGGTTTCTCCATGAACTGACTCACTCGACTCACTGCAAAAGAAATATCCGATCTAGTAATAGTGACATAAATGAGCTTTCCCACCATCTCTATGTATCTCCTCTTATCATCCTCACTGTATCATCCAAGGAAGGCCGTATCGATATCGATATCGTTTCGGTCCGCCCGTAAATGGATATATCGAGATATATCGCTGATATATCGACGATATTGGTGGAAATGTCGAAAATGGCTCAAAAAACCATTTTTGTCATTTTTTAGAAATTAAGATCATCCAAGATATTAAAACAACAAATAACCTACAAATACACACTTATATCACACATTTCGGTCATTTATAGCACATATATCGTACATATCGATCATATTGAACATATCGCTGAATATTGGAAATGGATTCCATTCAAGTTCTTATAACATTAAATAACTTACAAATATATACTTAGATGACACATATAGATCATTTGTAAAGACTATGATCTTTATATTGCACATATCAGTCATATCGAACATATCGTTGATACTGTTAATTGTTGACCTATATATATTGAAAATGGACTTTATCCAAGTTCTTAGATCACTAAATAACTTACAAATATACTCTTAGATCACATATATCGATCATCTATGAAGCTTATATCGCATATATCGATCATTTCGAACATATCGATATTAATGTTGATTCTTGACATATAGATATTTTTTTTAAGAATTGACTTATAGATATTGGAAATGGATTTCATTCAAGTTCTTACAATATGAAATACCTTGCAAATATACACGGAGTTGAAGAACCATTGTATGCACCCTCCTGTCGCACCGTACCCTACTAGTACGGGGGTCTCGCTGCCCGATCAGCGAGCCTGGGGGGGCTAGGGGGGTCCAGGTTGGCCCCCTCCTGCAGGAGTGCAGGGGCAGCACCTCTGACCCGAAACAAAATATATATAAACCATTGTGTGTTTTAATACTAGGTGCAGACCTGGCCAATGGGCCGGGGGCCTGCCCGCCCAGCCCGCTCATGGGCCGGGCTTGGGCCAAGAGATTTCAGAAATGGGTCGGCCCGGCCCGGCCCGCTCTTTGGCCCGCCCGTCAACTGGGCGGGTCGTGGACATGTGCCATAAAACCCTGCTCGACCCGCACATATAAAAATATAGGTTTGAAAATTATATTTTAGATACATTAAATATAATATACTTCAAGTTTTTGGTTTACATTATCAACATTACATCTTATTCTATAGTTTTCATGCAAATGGTTACTTGATTTTAGAAAGATTAGATGATGGTAAAAAAACTTAATTATCTCCATAAAATTGGTTTAAAACTAATAAAAAATACTTTACATTCGGTCCATGGGCCGGCCCGGCCTGGCCCGACCCAGACTTGGGCCGGACCTTGGACAGAGGGTTTTAAAACCTCAGTCCGTTCGGCCTGGCCCATGGCCCGACCCGGCCCGCACTCTGGCCAGGTCTAACTAGGTGTAGTTAGATGTGTTTTAATACTGTGTGTAGCTAGATAAGTAGTGGAATCAATCTTGCATGAATAATAGCATTGATATATAGAGATATCAACGAAATATCAGTGGTATCCGAGATTTTTTGTATTGAATCCAATCATTTTTGACCGATATGAGCCGATATGGCGGTATATGGCCGATATATCGGCGATATATGGCCGATATATCGGCGATATATCGCCGATATCCCTGTAAAAGGATATACTGGGTGATATCGAAAACCCTTCCCTGTCGAAACCGATATATCGCCGATACAACCTTCTATGATATCATCATCATATAACATCATGCTAGGATCCATAAGAGTAGTAGAGGATCGACACCCAATCATGCCTGTTTCAACAAGCATGTCTGTAACATATTTTCTTTGGGTCATCACAAGACCCTGTGCATCCCTAGCAAATTCCAACCTTAAGAAATACCTTAGAATGCCCAGCTCCTTAGTAACAAACTGAGTGCCTAAAAATTCTTTTACCATCTTTACCCCTACATATCATCCCTGTAACACGAATATCATCAACATAAACCATTATGACAACAATACCTCTAGGTGGTCCTCTGCACAAAGAGTGAATGATCTGCATTAGACTTCTTGAATCCTTGCTTCTCAATAAATCCACGAGCTTCTGAAACCATGCCCTTAGACTTTGCTTAAGGCCATATATCGCCTTATGGAGTCTACAAACCTGCTGACACTCCCCCTCAGCGGCAAATCTTGGAGGCTGCTGCATGTAAACTTCCTCCTGTAGATCTCCATACAGAAAGGCATTTTTAACATCCAGCTGAAACAAATGCCAGTCACGTACCACTACAATTGAAAGTAGGATACATAGTGTAGAGTGACGAGCCACCGGAGAAAATGTGTCCAAGTAATCCACGCCGTAGGTTTGACGCGTGCCACTAATCTAGTGTTAGAAAATCGGAAGCGGAAGCGTAACATGGAAAAAGATAAATAAAGAATAAAGAAGAACGAGATTTTACGTGGAACCCTACTCCAGAAGGAGCGGGATAAAACGACGGGAGAAGCCCTCTAAGGGGCGGATATTCTATTGAACTTTCTCATCTGTTACAGGAGGCCTGGGGTTCTTTATATAGCTTCTACAGGGCCTCCAAGTCCCACCACTAGGCGGTATGGGACTAAACTCAGTGGTGTGGTAAATGGATCTTGGAGGGATCCATTTACCCACCTATTACATAAGTGACGCATGCTCCAAATACTCTAACACTCCCCCTCAAGCTGGAGCATGCAATGCTCAGCTTGGACAAACAGAAAGAAACTCAACTCACAATACATGACACTACAGACAATATCAACCCAACGCGCACAACTGCTGCAGTCGAGGACGTTGCTTCTCATGGCGTGCATGTGAGGAGGACGAACGGGGCTGGAGTGTCTATCTGGCTCAGAGAATGGTACTCTACTGTGGAGTCCCTATGATACCACATGAAAACCCTTGCCCTTAATGGCATAGGGAATAGTCCTCTGCTCTGGAGTCCCTATGGCTCACATGAAAGCTCTGGCCGACCAACAAGAATGATTGGCATGCGTCATCATCGAGTCTGAAATTTGTAGAGTCTGAACATCTGACCGGTCTGCAAAATCTGATATCTGAATCTTAAAACAAGACCTGTGACTCTACATATACTCCCCCTTTCTCCCATACTGGTCGGAATGACATTATATGACCACGTTGGGAGAAGATAAAATAATACATAAACATGGGGATGAATAAAACATCACTTAGCCGATAATGATTTTTTTTCGGCTTTTTTTTCCTCTAATAATTTTTTTTGAACAATATTTTTTTTAAATTCGTACGGCTTTTCTTTGTACGTGCCTCTTTCATTTTTTTTATGCGTACGACTTTTTTTTCTTCAAATGTACGCGCCTTTTTTTTTCTTTTCGAAAACTCTTTTTTTTTTGATAAAGAACTCTAGGCCCAAAGTGGGCGGTTTTTTTTCTAGCCCAATAGAATGGCCATTCCTTCTCGCCTCCCTTTTCTTCTTCTTTTTCTTTTTTTTTCAACGGCCCATTTGGGCCCAATCCATTCCCCTATATTTTTTTATATATCGCAGCCCACCGGACCCCCTCCTTTCATTTTTTTTAATACACGCGGGGCTTTAGGGTTCTGGGAACCCTCCACTCCCGAAACAAAACGCCGCCCACGATGGGGAGGCTCTCTTCATGCGCCGCCGCTGGGAGTAGGACGCAAGGTGCGCCGCCAGTGCTGGATGAGGGAGGGATTCCGCGCCTGATGCGGGAGCACGGAGGTGCGGGCCACGCCGCGTGCACCTGGTGGAGGCGCCGCCCATCGCCTGCGATGGAGGAGAAGGGCTCGCGCACTGGACTGGGCCTTCTGCGCGAGGAGGAGAGGCGCGAGATCGCTTGGTGCCGCTCACGTGAGGAGCTCTGGATCTGAGGCGGAGGTGTCGTCTGCTGGAGTGGCTTGCGCCTCCTCGGGGTTGATGGAGGTCCCGCCGGGGCTCGGCCTGGATATGCTGCACATAAAAAATGCCCCCCCGATGGGGGTCTCATCTAATGTCACCGCCGCCGCCCAAGAAGGGGATCTGCGGCCTGGGGTTGCGTGGGCTGGACCTCGACTGGAGTCTGATGTAGTCGCGCGTGGGGGCCGGAGGGAGATCGCCTGGGGATGCGCCTCCGCGTGGAGGCTCGAAGGGGAGTACGCCCCCGCTGTCGCGCGAGGGCTGGTGGAGTTGCGGATGCAGCCGCCGCTGTGAGTCGCGCCTGCGCCTGGATCGAGAGGCGAAACACCCCTCTTGGTGAACTGCCCTGATGAAGGGCTGCGCTGATAAAAGGGTTCTCCTGAATCTGAAAATCCAGAGACATTGGCAGAATCTGATCTGGACGGAGCATTGCCTGGTGAACTTTTGCTAACAGATCTCCGAAATGAAGACGGAGATTTCCAGAACAGAACAACTTATCTCAAAAAAAACAACGAATCTCGAACATAAAAAAATCTGAAATCCTCGAGAATCGACCCGCTCTGATACCATGTTAGAAAATCGGAAGCGGAAGCGTAACATGGAAAAAGATAAATAAAGAATAAAGAAGAACGGGATTTTACGTGGAACCCTACTCCAGAAGGAGCGGGATAAAACCACGGGAGAAGCCCTCTAAGGGGCGGATATTCTATTGAACTTTCTCATCTGTTACAGGAGGCCTGGGGTTCTTTATATAGCTTCTACATGGCCTCCAAGTCCCACCACTAGGCGGTATGGGACTAAACTCAGTGGTGTGGTAAATGGATCTTGGAGGGATCCATTTACCCACCTATTACATAAGTGACGCATGCTCCAAATACTCTAACATCTAGCATTGTAGCAATTAAGGCTCCATCTGCATGATGTTTAACAGTAAACACCCATTTGCAACTGACCACATGCTCCTCAGGAGGAGCAGAAACCAAACTCCATTAGCACGTAACTGCAACACAGCCATCTCTTCCTCCATAGCCAAGCCCCAACAACTATCCTTCAATGTCTCCTCATAATTCCGTGGAATTTCCACAACAGATAGGGCCACTGTAAATCTATGAAAGTCCCCTGTTAGATGACGAAAGGAGACTTGAGAAGTAAGGGGGGTAAGAAGCACAAGTCCGCTTCTGTTTTCAAACTGCAATAGGAATATCCAGATCATAAGGAACATCCTCCATCTGTGGGCTATTCTCCTATAAGGGCTGTTCTCCTATAATGATTTCTGCACAGATATATCTCCAGACCCATCGTTAGAAACTATGCTATCAAAACAAACATGGGGCATACTGAATGATTGGCAATGACCATGAGCAGAAGCAGTCCGACGTGTATAGAGCTTATGTAAAGATGGAACAAGTGGCACACGTGACTAAGTAGTAGGAGGGGGTGGCAGAGGTAGTGATGGAGGTGGGACCACAAGCACAAGCGGAGGTGGTGAAGAGCTCTTAGGAGGAGGTGGTGTGTAAACCTCATCATCTGAGTCTGATGAAGCAACCTATCACCTGTAGGAGAGAAGTACATCACAGACTAAAAAAATGTGACATCCGCACTGATATAGTATTTTCTGCACAAAGGATCATAACATTGGTATCCCTTCTGGGTCCTGGAGTACCCAACAAACACCCATTTGACAGCTCTAGGAGAGAGCTTGTCAAGACCTGGAATCAACTGGTGAACAAAAGCAACGGATCTAAACACATGAGTGAGTGAGAATGACTCCTTCTCAGGGAAAGCTATGGAGAAAGGAATTTTCTCACCCAAAACAGACGCTGGCATGCGATTCACCAAATAGAATGCTGTGAGAATCACATCACCCCAAAATGAATGTGGTGAACGACTCTAAATGAGAAGAGTCCGAGTAACATCAAGAAGATGGCGATGCTTTCTCTCAGCAACACCATTTTGCTGAGAAGTGTAAGCACAAGATGATTGATGAATAATCCCTCGAGATGAAAGAAAATGCGATAGAGCACGAGTCAAAATTCCAAAGAATTATCAGTTCGTACAAACTTCACAGTGGTAGAGAATACATTCTGCACTTCACTAATAAAAGTTTTGATCACATCCCCTGCTTCGGACTTATTTTTCAAAAGAAACACCCATGACAACCGTGAAAAATCATCCACTACCACAAGATAAAATATGTGTCCCTTTTGATCAGGAACACAACTCGGACCCCAAATGTCAACATGAAATAACTCAAAAAGGGAGCTACTGCTCCGACTCTGACGACTGGAAAAAGCAGACCGATGATGCTTTCCCAACTGACATGCCTCGCACTGAAAGGAAGAACCAGGAGAAATCTGAGGCAGCACATGACACATCTTCTGAAGAGGGAGATGACCAAACCGAAGGTGTCAGGTGAACGGAGAGACGAGACCAGATGAATGCACGCCTGCATAGGGTGTTCGAACCAGGCGATACAGGCCACCCTGCTCACGGCCACACCCAATCACTTTGCCTGTAAGAATGTCCTGAAAAACAAGAGACGATGGGTCAAAAATAGCACGACAATGCAAATCCTTTGTAATCTGACTAATAGAAAGCAAATTCATAGAGAAATCAGGAGCATGGAGCACATTCTGCAAACGCGTCGAGGGCATCAAAGTGATCTCCCCCTGTCCTGTGATGGGGAAATGAGTCCCATCAGCTATCAAAACTGTTCTCCCTGGTGGAACCTGCCTATATGATGTAAGCTGTTGTTTGTCTCCACATAAATGATGTGTCGCACCGGAGTCCATAATCGACTCTGTAATCTCATATCCATGACAGGATGTAAAAGCATAAGTACCTGAGGAGCTAGCTGTAGCAGAGGTACTAGCAGAAGCAGAAGCTGCCACATCTGAATGACCTCCTGAAGATAGTGAAGCGGAGGGAAGTATAATATCTCTCAGTCTGGTTCCGAGGTGATCAAACCTTTGATCTAAAGTAGAAGCAGCAGGAGACTCAATCTGCTCTGCTATGCGGGCTGATGCCGGGAAACCATGCTTGGAATAGCATGTCTCCTTGGTATGACCTGATCGATGACAAAAAGTGCAGGGCTGACAAATGCGACCTCCTCTACCACGAGGTTCACGTCCACGAAAGATAGAAGAGCCTCCTCTTCCTCGAGAGGCTACCATGGCTGAAGAAGTCTGGCTAGTGGCCGTGGATGGAATAATAATCCTGCTGAGCCTGCGGAACGCTTCCTCTACGGGAGGAATAGTGGCATGCACTAGAAATTTGGGAGCGAGCGGCATCATATTAAGAGTCAAAGGCAACTAGGAATACCCCAACCATGGTAGCATTCCTATATGTCTTCTGCTGCTCTAGAGTCGCTGTTAGAGGCATGAAGCTATGGAGCCTCTCAAACATCCCACGCAAGTATGTATACAGTGAATGCAGAGGGCGTCCGTTCTGCTTGATAGTGAATATGCCATGCTGTAGTTGGAGGATCTTCATCTCGTTCCTCGCTTGAGAATATGTTGCTGCGAGGATATCCCACATCGCCTTAGCAGTAGGCTGATGTAACACATCATTGACGATCTCAATCGTCAATGTACCAGAGAATCAAACTTTGACATAAGCGTCGTCTGCCTCCCACGGGGCATTTATTCCAGTCTTCTCCACCGGCTCCTCCTCGGTAAGAATATGTTTCTTACCATTTGACTTCATAAGGCTCGTGAACTGCATAACCCATAGCTCATAATTTGTCCGTCTATTTTGACAATAGGATCTGGACCTCTGAATCCGCCTGTGACGGGTACATCGACTTTGTTCTCAGACATATTGCCGGATGTAGAAGAATAGGGTTTTGTAGACCAAAGAATTAATGTCTATACAAACATACGTGGATTTGAATGCATATGTAGACTTATGCACCCAAATCCATTAACCAAACGGAGAGCCCGATGCCGGCACGCGTAGGCGCGGCACACGGAGGGGGCTGCACGCAAAAGGATGGTTCGCAGGGAACGACCCGCTGTCGGACGCCACATGTGGAGGCGCGGGCTGCGCACGTGCGACGTGGAACACGGGCGACACGACGTGCGAGGAGGCGATGCACGGAGGCTAGGGTGGCGTGCGGGGGCAGAAAGTAGGGTTAGGATTTTAGATATGAGAGCTTCGATATAGGATCGCTGCTCTGATACCATGTTGGAGAATATAAAAGAGTTATTTATTCTTGAAACCCTAGGCTCTCTTATATAGAGAGATCTATGGGTAAATTACATAGGATAGACATAAAAAAATAAAATAACCGGAAAGGTACATAGGAATTTAGAAATATCTCAACATATATGTTTAGTGATATATGTTTCACTATTCTCTTATATAGTTTTCTCGCTATAGATATGAAGAATATAAGAAATAGGAACGTGGAAGCATATAAGAAATAAAGATAAAGAAATATGAAGAACATGTGATTTTAACGTAGGACCCTACTCCCTAAGGAGTGGGATGAAACCACGGGAGAACGCCTCAAAGGACTGGTGCGTATGTTGCACTTTTTCACTAGATACAAAGGGTGAGGTGCGTATGGTGCCATCACTGAGTCTCCGCATCTCTCAACTGGTAGATGTGAGACTAAACAATTGGATGTAGTAAATGGATCGTGGAGAGATCCATTTACCCATCTCCCACATAAGTGATGCACAACATATACTCCAACACTCCCCATCAAACTGGAGCATGCAATGCTCAGCTTGGATAAAAAGAAAGAAATCTCAACTCACAATATAGTACACTACATACAATATCAACTCAACGCGTACAACTATCGGTTGCTGTCAAGGACGTTGCTTCTCATGCCGTGCAGGGGAGGAGGACGAACATGCTGGAGTGTGGGTCAACTGGATCTCCTCGTTGGAGAGTATGTGCTCTGTACTGCGCCTGTCAGAGTCACTGCAACTGAAATGGGTCTCCATCGCCACAATATGTGTACAACTACTTCATCTCTGAAAGGGACGAACTGAAAAAGTCGTGGAGTGCAATCCTCGTCGGAGTTCACGGTCGCTGGAGAATGGAGTATGAAAGTCTCCTCATCGGAGAATTGGGTCTCTCCCATACTGGCTCATAGAATGGGATTTCTACTCTGGAGTTCCTATGAAACCACATGAAAACCCTAGCCAAAATGGCATAGGGAATAGGATCTCTACTCTGAAGTCCCTATGGAACACATGAAAACTCTGGTCGAAACATAAAGTTGGGGACCACACAAAAAGATGGCAAATATGTGCACATCTGATTGAAGATCGCATACATGTGCGTGTCTAAACTAAAGACTCGAAACTAATCTGACGTCGAGTCTGAATATCTGAATATCTGTAGAATCTGAACAATCTGGTTGGCCTAGAATCTGGAATCTGGAGAATCTGAAAAATCTGACAATCTGGTCTGTGACTACACAATACTTCCCCTTTCTCCCATATTGGTCGGAATGACAAACATCGACCAAGTTGGGAGAAGATAAGATAAATGGGGGAAAACAAAATATTTTTTTAAATCATTTTTTTCATCTATTTCATTCCCTTTTTTAAAATAGTCATCACTTTTTCTCATTTTTAAAATAAACTGTCCATTTTTTCATCAATTTTTTACGTCTTTTCATTTCCTTCTTTTTTTTGAACTTGCAGCCTCCCTTTTTTTTAAACCAGGCCTCTCTTTTTTTCCTGCTCTTCACCTTTTTTATAACCTCCCGGCCTTGTTTTTTTAATTACAGCCTAAAAGCCCATTCCACTGGTTAGGGTTCCCATCGGGGAACCCTTGTACAAAACGCAACGCCGCCCCCTTATCGGGGTCTCCGCCACTCTCGTGAAAGGCAGGCTGCGCTGCCTGGTGGGGCACCACTACTGGAGCCCGTGAGGTTGAAGGGAGGAGGTGGCCAAACCGGAGTGCTGCCTGCTGGAGGGGGTGCAGTGCGCTCGAGGCCGAGGCCTCGCCGCCTCCTTATGGGTGGTCACCTACAGCCGCCAGGAGTTCTGCAGTGGCCACACAAAGTTGCTGGTACATCTTTGTTGCCGCCTGGAGTTAGAATGTGAGGGATCTGGAGTGCACGAAGCTGCTGGTGCGTCTTCGTTGCTTGGAGATATGTTGTGCAAGGATCTTTTGGGAGAATTGGAGGGTGCGACCTAGAGGGAAGGCGTACCTTGGAGAGGAGGTGCGGCATCGCGTCGCCTGGAAGACCTTCTTAGAAGGAGTGGCTTCGACGGTATGCCGCATGGAGTGTGCGACGAAGGAAGCATCACCCAGGGATCGATGTTGCAGTGCCTGTGCAACGATGTTGTGAGAACTTGCCGCCCAGATCGCACAGTGTTGCTTGGAACTTGGAGCTGGAGCTTATGCACCGTGCTGCTTGAAGATGAAGAAGATGCCTACGATGGAGCATCATGGTGGAGAGTACGATATGTGCCGCTTGAGATTAGGGTTCCTGTTCTGGAACCCTAGTTTGTACGATCATCCATAGAGCTATTAAGGGGGAGGTGCAACATGGAACTGCGCCGCGATGGTTTTGCTGCGCGAGAAGGACTTGCCGCTGGAGCATTTGCGGCTATGGATTCACGCGGAGGCAGCACCGCTGAACTAGAAGGAGATTGGCGCCGCTTGCAGCTAGGCGATTCTGAACATCGTGTTTGAACCAAGAATGAAGAAATTAGGGTTTTAAAAACCCAAAATTTCTTAGAACTTGGACTGATCTCGAATATTGAACAAATAAATCTTTTTTTAATAAGAAGCGCAGTGGGTATACTCCCAAGATGGGAGATACCACGTTCAAAAATTCATTAGCAATAAAGATTTACATTAACGAGATGCCCAGAACTTGTAAAGGGCTTTACAGTGCGACAATGTATTTTCCGAGTAGAGTCTCTGGTTCTTGAAAATAAGGTCATTTCGCCCCAACCATATAGCCTACAGAGCTGCCTAAACAGGAGACACATCATCAGTGGAGCCGCCTCCCATCCTCCGGACCGAATGCCAAAACGTCGCGGCATCATTAATCTTGAGCCAAGATAAATCAAGACCACTCCAAACCCCGACCGAGAATGGGCACTTGAAGAAGATATGCTCCGCGTCCTCCTCGTGATGCTGGTATCTATCGCACATCGTATCTTGCATCCCAAAAATGCGAGCTCGTCTAACCTTGTTACATATACGCCCTCTTCTCAAGCACCACAGGAAGATCTTTACCCTGTAAGGTATTTTGGCCGCCCAAATCATTTTCACATCCTGCGCAAACTCCACATCTTGCTCTTCCAGCTGCTGCCTCAGCACCTCGTACGCCCTCTTTGCGGTGAAGCTGCCCCCTTCCCACACGAAGTGATCCACATAAACGGTGTTTGTCGATGCAACAATCTCCTCCGCCAGCGGCAGCTTAGACTGCATTTTGAGAAAGTCCTCCAGCCTCTGCTCAGAAAGATCGCTCACGAATTCTGGGGCCCAAGTACCAGACCCCATCACCTGGCATAGCAACACATCCCGCGAGGTCGCAAGAGCGAACAACCTCGGGAACCTATCGCTAAGCCTCCCATCACCCATCCAGTTATCTCCCCAGAAGCGAAACAACGAACCATCACCCACCCGCGGTCGCAACTTTTGCACCAGCGCGGGGAGAATCACCCGAATCCCTGCTCAAAGTGGAGACTCCCACCTCACTTTCCCCTCCACTAGGTCACCTCCCACTCCATAGATCCTGCGGATCAGCCTGAGAACAAGCGACGAAGAGGGCCTCCAGATTTTGGACATCCACTTCGCCAACAACGCCTTGTTCATGCACTCTACATCACGGATGCCTAGGCCGCCCTCCCTCTTTCCCATCGTTACCTCCTTCCAGCTCACGAGGTGCAGCCCCGTCCTTTGCTGCTTGCCATCTGGCCAGAAGAACTTCTTCATGAGCGCCTCAATCCTCTTTCGAACCCCATCCGGTAGAAGGCGCGTGGAATAGAAAAATAGAGGGATCGCTGACAGGACATGTTTTAACAGAATTAATTTGCCCCCTCGTGAGAGTGTGACTGCCTTCCAGCCTGCTAGTATTTGCTCCATCTTATGTAGCACCATGTCCCAGTCTGCCTTCTTCAATTTTCCGTCCACAAGCGGCTAACCCAAATAAGTAACAGGCAACGTCACTAGCGGGCAACCGGTTATCCCCGCAATTCTGCCACGCTCGTCGTCAAGCATCCCAAATGTGATGAATGCCGATTTGCTATGATTAGCCATCAAACCGGAAAGCTCACCGAAGATGCTCACCATCATAGCAGCATTATCTACGTGTTCTTCCGAGCCGCCCAATAGCAGCAGAGTATCATCAGCATATTGTAATATGGGTATGGAAATATCATCCAATCAGAAGCCCTCGCAAAGACCAGCATCCACCGCCTGATTTAATAATACCGCCAAGGCATCAACAACAAGAACAAAGAGCATCGAGGCAAGAGGACACCCCTGGCACACCCCGCGCTGCAGTTGGAAAAAACCGCCCTCTGTGCTTCCATTTACAAGGACCGAGAACGAAGAGGTCGTAACGCATCTTTTCATCCAGCTAATCCACTTCTCTGGAAAGCTCCTTCGCGACAAGGACGTCCACAGAAAGGTCCAATCAACACAGTCGTAGGCCCTGGAGAAGTCAAGTTTCCATAGCGCCCCCTCGTCTTCAATCGCTTCCGTTGGAGACAAATTTCAGTTGCCATCACGAGGCCATCCGCCATTTGTCGTCCCGGAATATAAGCAGTCTGCCCATGCAATATCACCGAGTCGAGTACCAGCTTGAGTCAATTCGCCAGGATCTTTGTGACAATGAGGTAGATTGCATTCGATAATGCGATTGGTCGGAAATCGTCAATTCTAACCGGGTTTTCTTTCTTCGGAAGCAAGAGCAAAAAGGCCTTGTTGATTCTCTCAAAACCCATGTTACCCTCCGCAAACTCTGTTACGACGTCGAGGACCTCTCCTCTCAACATCTCCCAAAATTCTTTGAAGAAGAAGACCGGGAAGCCATCCGGGCCTGGCGCACCCTCCGCATTCAAGCCCCAAACCGCCTCCTTCAGTTCCGCGCCCGAGAACGGTGCCTGCAAAGCCGCCGCCTGTACCTCAGATAGCCTTCTGGCACGTCTCCCATGCCAACCCCAGCCACTACGCTTCTGCTTCCTCGAGGCCGCCATGAAGTGCTCACGTATCGCGGTTCCCAGGCAGGCCTCCCCCCTAACTCGTTGCCCCTCCACGAGGAGCTCGTGAATAAAGTTTCTCCTCCGCCTCCCAAATGCCATGCTGTGGAAGAAACACGCATTGGCATCACCGTCCCGAAGCCACCTTTGCCTAGATTTTTGTCTCCACTCCACCTCCTTACGATCCTCCAACAGAAGCTCCTCAAGCAAGCTTTGCCTCTCTTCCAACTCCGGTGGTTCAAGGCCCCTCTCGTCGTCTAATTCGTCCAGACGCTCCATGCCCGCCTGCGCCTCCACTCTCTTACGCTTCCTTCGCCACTCGCTTTCCCAACCAAACCGAGACAGATGCGCCCTTAGGAGTGCCAATTTCTTGGAGAGGCAGGCAACAACCGAGCCCTCTGGATGCCACCCTCGCCAACGAGCCTCCACGTTTTCGCGAATCCCTCTTCCAGTAGCCAGCTCCTCTCAAACCTGAATGTGAATCTGCTGCTCGAATCTTCCCCGGAATACCACAGAATGGGAGTGTGGTTGGAGTGCGCCCGCGGCAATGCCCACACCTGCGACAACGGGAAGGCCTCCACACCCTCAACAGACAGAAGAATTCTATCAAGCCTCGACCGAGACCTCGCATTGCGCCAGGTGTAAGAGCACCCAACAACATCAAAGATCGTGAGCCCCAACGCATCCATCGACGTCCGCAACATCTCCGACCCAGGGTCTCTGCCACCCCCCTGCTGAGGCCTATCCTCCTGCAGGAGTGTGACGTTCAGGTCACCCCCTATTAGCCAAGGCCCAGTCTCACGCACCGCGCCCACAACATCCGGTTCTGCCGCCAAAGATCCCCGCTTCATGCCTGTGGGGTTGTAAACATTGGAGACCAGGAGAGAGAGCCCGTCCACACGGCTCCGCAGCAGCACTGTTAACGTCGACTCCGAACGAGAGTCCGACATCAGCTCGAAACGACCTGTTTTCAAACTGCCAGAGGCACCGATAGCCTCCATGTCAACTACCCCGAATTTTGCACCCCTGCGTAGATCTCTTAACACTTCCTCCTTTCTGCGAGAAGCCTTCGTTTCTTGAATCATAAAAATATCTGCTTTCGCTTCTTCTACCAGGTTCATTATTGCCAGGCGCTTATCGGGGTAGCCTGCACCCCGCACGTTCCACGATAGGACCTTCATTTGGTAACCCACTTTCCATCACCCTTGGAGGCACCACCCCCAGACGCTCCGCAACTCTTCTATCAAGAAAGATGAACTTGTTCACCAGCGCTAGCAGCGAACGATCACACATGGTTTCCACACTTGCTTCATGGTCAGCGGACGCCAATGCCCTTGCCGCCGCATGCCTCATCCTCCTTTTCTTTGCCCTCGGGATCCCCCGCCTGGAGTAACACGCCCCAAAACGAGTACAGTCAACGGTACCGCCATCACCCCTGACAACTCCCAAATCAACTGTCCCGCTCCCTTCCTGCACATGCGGTGCGCTTTGCGAGAGCACAACATCCTCGACGCTTTGCCCCCCAACAGAAGCCTCCATCGCTCCTTGACCACCTCGCTCCGCATCCACACCACCACACACAGCCGCAAAAATGGAGCCCTCTTCCAGAGGGGGTACTTCGGGCAGCAAGAGCAAGTTGGGTCCTTCGCAGACGCATGAAGCCTCCCCTAGATTTTTTGAAGGCAGAGCCGAACACACAAATGGTTCGGGCATTTCGACCCGGGTAGTAGGTCTAGCAAAGAGAGTAGGCGAGGCCCTACGTGAAACAAAATCCGAATTCAGATCCACTTCCTTTCCCGAAACGCCTTCCCCCGGGAACCGAACAATCCCTACTTGCTTTTTGAATGGTTCCTTGAACGTTCCAAATTGAATGCAAAGCGGAAGCCGAAGAGCCTCAGCCTGAGTCACCGGCAACTCCTCATGAGGACCTCTCATCTTCTGTCCAACTCCTCCACCCGTAGCCGCCGGACCCCCCTCGAATTGAGCAGCCTCTTCCTCATGAAACCTGCAGCGATGATGCCTGTCCAGCCGCGCAGACGTAATTGACGACGAGAGCCCCAAGAAAAACTCCCTCCCCTGCGAGGAGACCTTCCACCAACCAAGCATCTTCGGGCTTAGACGCCGCACCTTCAGAATTGGATCAACCGGATCTCCTGGCACACAACCAGTACAATCGATCCCTACAACCTCCGCAATCCCTCTTAGCAACCTTTGAATGTCCTGTAATTGTGCAACGAGTAAGGTAGACCTTTGACGCAAACTCGCTCGAGAAATCCATAGGTCAAGGTGCCATCCTAGGTATTCATCTTGCGCCATTTGAGCCCCGATAATCCCGCAGCAGACCATCGGAGAAGTGCCGCCTCTTCCGCATCCGACAACCCCCTTGCCACGACATGTCAAGGGCTGACCTCTATCACATCTCCCAGAAATTCACCGCTCGAGACCACCCCAACATCCGATGATGCAAGAAAAAGGGCCTCTGAACCCCCTCCCTCGCCAACCAGCAAGCTGGAGTGGACCGGAAGCTCCAACCTCCTCGAGCAAACCCGTCCTCTGTGCCCAGAACCATGGCACTCAAAACATCTGATGGGCTCCCTACAAGTCCCCGCCCAGTGGCGAGACGACCCGCAGCGGTAGCACCCCTGCCCGAAGGGATCAGTACGCCGCACTTCTTGCCGCCGGTTGCTCGTAGAGTGAGAGCCGCCCGAAATAACACGCCAAAATCGCCGATGGGTCACCCTGACCCAACTCTCCTTCCCGGGTTCTCTCATTTTTGAAATCCCCTCAAATAAATCTTCAACATCAACATCGAATCTCGAACAGAAATGAACATGAAAAATCACGAGAATCGAACTCGCTCTCATACTGTCGAAAGAATTACGTAATCTGTGGACAGTTTATGCTTTTTATTCTTCTATGTTCCGTCTTATGTAATTTACCCATGGGTTTTCTTTATATAAGAGACCCTAGGGTTCTCTGGAATAAACAACAACTCTTATTCTTCCAACATGGTATCGGAGCCTAAACCCTAGGCTCTCTCCACTCGCCACCCCCTCTCTCCGTCGTCGCCGCCTCCCGGCCCAGGCCCCCGCCTCCTCGGGCCTCCAGCGCCAGCCCCGGCCTCCCGCCTCCCGGCCCCGGGCCCCGTCTCCAGGCCCCCCCACCTTCCCGTCTCTCGGCCCCGCCTCCCGGGCCGGCTCCTTCCCCGTCCCCGCCGGCTTTGCCCTAGCCGGCGTCCCCTCCTACGGCCTCTTTTGTAGCCGCCTCTTTTGCCTTATCCATGGATTTGGGTGCGTAACGTCTACATACGCACTCGAATCCTATGCAGTTTGTGTAGACAACTGTTTCTCTGTCCACAAACCCTAGTTCTTTATCTGCAACGATATGTCAGAATCCAAGGTTTATATGCCCTTCATAGGCGCGTTCAAAGGTCCCGCGCCAATAGTGAAGATGGATGGGTCAAACTATGAGCTCTGAGCGATGCAGTTCATGAGCCTCATGAAGTCAAACGTTAGGAAGCACATTCTTACCGAGGATGAGCCGGCAGAGAAGACAGGGATTTATTTCTCTTGGGAGGCTGTTGACTCGTATGCTAAGGTCTGGCTGTCAGGCACGTTGTCGATGGAGATTGCCAATGATGTCCTCCATCAGCCCACCGCTAAAGCGATGTTGGACATTCTCGCAGCGACATATTCCCAGGTCCGGAATGAAACCAAGATGCTACAACTTCAGCATGACATATTCACCATAAAGCAGAATGGGCGACCACTTCATTCCTTGTATACATTCCTTAGGGGGATGTTTGAGAAACTCTACAGCACTATCCCTCTGACGGCCACACCCAAGCAGCAGAAGACATTTCGTAATGCTACCATGGTAGGAGTCCTTCTTGCGGCTCTTGATCCCGAATATGATGCGGCCAGATCACAGATACTTGTAGATGCTACCATTCCTCCTATGGAGGAGGTCTACCGGAGGCTTAGCCGCATCTCTGTTCCATCCAGTACGTCTACACCACCCCCTCAGCGATGGCTGCTTCCAGAGGGAGAGGTGGTTCCTCTTCTTCATTCCGTGGCCGTAGTCGTGGAACTGGAGGCCGTGGTGGTTGGTCCCGTCCACCTTGCAGTTTTTGTCACCGTCCAGGTCACTCGGAGGATACATGCTATTCTAATCATGGCTTTCCAGCATCAGCGCGGGTGGCAGAACATGTTGCATCTCCATCATCTTCTACTTTGGATCAACGGTTTGAGGAACTCGTCGCTCAGTTACGGGATATAATGCCTCCTGCTTCTACAGATTCTTCGAATATAGCTGCGTCTGCTTCTGCCAGTACTTCTGCCACGGCTAGCACCTCAGGTAGTTGTTAGAAGAAAAAGAGTCTTCGTTATATTCATAGAATAACCCTAGGCTCTCTTATATAGGGAGAGGCCTTGAGGGTAAATTACATAAACGTCTATATAGAAAAGAGAAATAATAAAACAACCATAAAGCGTAAACAACTATTTCTACACTCCCCCTCAAGATGGAGCATAGATGTCAATCATGCTCAGCTTGGATGAACATCTCTGAAAAGGTCCTCTGAGCAATGGCTTGGTGAACACATCAGCAGTTTGATCTCCTGAGCTAACATGGGCCGTGGATATCAATCCTCTCTGGATTAGGTCCCTGGTTTAGTGGCAGTCAACTTCAATATGCTTGGTCCTCTCATGAAAAGCTGGATTGTTTGCTATGAACAATGCTGCCTGATTGTCACACTGAAGCTTCATTGGTAGAGGTACGGCTATATGTAAATCTTCTAATACAGAGCGAACCCACATCATTTCCGTGCTTGCTTGAGCCATGGCCCTATACTCTGATTCCGCACTGGATCTGGCCACCACAGTTTGTTTCTTGCTCTTCCAAGACACCAGAGAGCCTCTGACAAACACTGCAAATCCTGAGGTTGATTTTCTATCCTTGGGACATCCCGCATAATCTGCGTCTGCACACGCCGAGATGGATAAATCTGCGCCCTTTCTGAATAGTAGCCCTGAGCCAGGAGAAGATTTCAGATATCTCAATATCATATGTAGAGCATCCATGTGAACCTGTCTTGGCTGCTCCATAAACTGACTCACCCGGCTAACTGCAAATGCAATGTCTGGACGAGTTATAGTGATGTAGAGGAGTTTTCCCACCATCTCTCTGTATCTCCTCTTATCCACTTCGTCAGTATCATTATCATATAACTTCATACTGGGGTCCATAGGGATGCTTGATGGTTTGCACCCATCCATACCAGTCTCAACCAGGAAGTCTGTAATGTACTTCCGTTGTGTCATTACCAAGCCGTGTGCATTCCTTGCAAATTCCAACCCCAAAAAGTATCTTAGGGTTCCAAGGTCCTTTGTAACAAACTGACGACCTAGAAATGCCTTCGCCTTTGCTATGCCTTGAACATCATCTCCTGTAACAAGAATATCATCCACATAGACCATTATGACAACCGTACCTGCCGAGGACTTCTGGATAAACAATGAGTGATCAGCATTAGACCTCTTGAATCCCTGGTGCTCAATTAGATTGGACAGCTTCTGGAACCATGCTCTTGGACTCTGTTTGAGGCCATATATGGCCTTGTGAAGTCTACAGACCATATGCTTCTCCCCCTCAGCAATAAACCCGGGTGGCTGCTGCATGTAGACTTCCTCTTGTAAATCCCCGTACAGAAAGGCATTCTTAACATCAAGCTGTGAAATAGTCCAATCTTGAGTTACTGCAACAGACAGGAGAATACGGAGAGTCGTGTGCCGTGCTACTGGAGAGAAAGTGTCCACGTAATCAATGCCATATGTCTGTGTAAATCCACGGGCGACCAATCGTGCTTTGTACCTATCCAAGGTGCCATCTGCATGATATTTGACAGTGAAGACCTATTTGCAGCTCACAATGGATGCATCAGGGGGTGCAGGGACCAAAGACCATGTACCACGGGATTGCAAGGCCCCCATTTCTTCTTCCATTGCTAATCTCCAGCACTCAATCTTCAAGGCTTCCTGATATGTCCGTGGTATATCCACGGAAGACAAAGCTGTGGCAAACTTCTGAAAATCACCTGTGAGTCGGTGGAAGGACACCTGTGAGGCAAAAGGATAAGAAGCACACTGCCTCCTCTGTTTCCGAATAGCAATCGGAACATCAAGATCATCATCTGGGTCCACCTGTAATGAGTCATCCTGCATATGTACTGAACCTGACCCGTCAGTAGTAACCTCATCTGAACATACCTGAGGCATAGTAATTGGCTGTACTGTCGTCTGAGCAGGACCTGACCGACGCATATAATGGTGAGGAAATGGTGATATGGTTGGAGGTGGTGGTGGTGGCGGTGGCGGCGGTGGTGGTGGTGGTGTTGGCACACGCGGTGACACAGGGGGTGGTGGCGGAACAAATATATCATCATTGGTGGTGGATGGTATCATTCTGTCCCCAGCTGGCGAGAAATACATGACAGACTCGAAGAAGGTGACATCCGCACTGACAAAGTATCTGTTGGTTGTAGGATCATAACACCGATATCCCTTCTGGGTTCTGGAGTAGCCAACAAAGACGCACTTGACCGCTCTGGGAGAGAGTTTGTCAAGTCCAGGAGAAAGACGATGGACAAAAGCTACAGCACCGAAGACACGTAGTGGTAGAGAGAAGAGTTCCTTGTCTGGAAAGATAAGAGAGATAGGTATCTTCTCTCCAAGAACGGATGACGGCATCCTGTTGACTAGATAGCATGCAGTAAGGACTGCATCCCCCCAGTAGGAAATGGGAGCACAACTTTGGATCAACAGTGTACGAGTAATGTCCAATAGGTGACGATGCTTTCTTTCCGCCACACCATTCTGTTGTGATGTATATGCGCAGGTGGTTTGGTGAATGATACCCTTCGATGAAAGGAAAAGAGAGAGAGAGCGTGTACGAAATTCTAGGGCATTGTCAGTTCGAACATATTTGATGGAGGAAGAAAACACATTCTGCACTTCATTAATCAAATTTTTGATAACATCACCTGCTTCAGATTTATTCTTCAGAAGAAATACCCAAGAGACACGTGAAAAATCATCCACGACAACTAAATAAAACCTGTGCCCCTGGTGATCGGGAACACGACTCGGACCCCAAATATCTATATGTAATAACTCAAACGAGGAGCTACTGCTCCGACTCTGACGACCTGGGAAGCTTGACCTATGATGCTTGCCCAACTGACACGTCTCACAGCGAAACGACGGACTTGGAGATATCTGGGGCAGAAGATGACGCATTTTCTGGATCGGAAGATGACCAAATCGAAGATGCCAGATGTAAGGAGAGACTGGTCCAGCTGAGTGGGAGGAGATGCCCGCGTAGGAATTCCGAACCAGCCTATATAAACCATTCTGCTCAGAGCCACAACCAATCACCTTGCCCGTCAGTATGTCCTGAAAAATGAGAGAAGACGGGTCAAAAATAGCACGACAATTCAAATCCTTTGTAATTTGGCTGATAGACAGCAAATTCAATGAGAACGCAGGAGCATGTAACACATTCTGCAGCTGCATGGTGGGGGATAAGAAAACCTCCCCCTGTCCAACAAGTGGTGAGTAGGTACCATCTGCAATCTGGACCGAGCGGCCAGGTGGAATATCCCTGTAGGCCTGTAGTCGTCCCCTATCTCGACAAAGATGATGTGTAGCTCCGGAGTCTATAACCCAGTCAGATATATCATGAGAATGTATGAGAGACGGTGAACTACCTGAGCTACTTGCTGCAGCGCTAGAACTTGCAGAGGCTGTGGCTGCAATGTCAGAAGAGGTACCAGAAGAATCACCAGAAGAATGTGGTATTATATCATGTAGACGGGCCACAAGCTCGTCAAACCTATGATCTGCAGTAGTCGGTAATGGAGACTGTGAGTGCTCTGCAACTCGTGCCGATGCTGGGTACCCATGCTTAGAATAACATGTCTCCTCTGAGTGTCCAGTTCTGTGACAATACGAGCACATCTGACTAAACCGACCTCGTCCTGAAGGTCCACGTCCACGTCCACGACCTCGTCCAGAAGGAGGTCCACCTCTCCCGCGCGAAGCTGCCATCGCCGATGGTGGTGGAGCAGAAGAGCTGGAGGAAACAGGAACGCGACTGAGCCTTCTGTAGACATCCTCCACTGGAGGAATAACCGCATCTGCTAGAATCTGTGACCTGGCAGCATCATACTCAGGATCGAGAGCTGCGAGTAGAACACCCACCATGGTGGCATTCCGAAAAGTCTTTTGCTGCTCCGGTGTAGCTGTCAGAGGAATGGTATTGTATAGCTTCTCAAACATCCCTCTCAGGGATGTGTATAGAGAATGGAGAGGTCTTCCGGCCTGCTTCATCGTAAAGATATCATGTTGAAGCTGCAACATCTTTGTCTCGTTTCGCACTTGCGAATATGTGGCGGCAAGAATGTCCCACATCGCCTTGGCACTAGGCTGATGCAGAACATCGTTAGCTATCTCCATCGTCAATGTACCAGATAGCCAGACCTTCGCGTAAGCGTCATCAGCCTCCCATGAGGCATAAATCCCTGTCTTCTCCGCAGGCTCATCCTCGGTAAGAATATGTTTCTTACCATTTGATTTCATGAGACTCATGAACTGCATAGCCCATAGCTCATAGTTAGACCCGTCCATCTTCACTATTGGCGCAGGACCTTTGAATGCGCCGGTGGAGGGCAAATCGACTTTCGATTCTGACATAGTGCCGTTCGAAGAAGACTAAGGGAAACCAGATACGTTGATGAATGTCTACACCAACTGCATTAGATTTGAGTACGTGTGTAGACTTCTACGTACTCAAATCCATAAATCAGTGAGAGAGGAGTCTAGGGCACGCCTCTAATAAGGCTAACAACCCTTGAATCGCCTTAGACGGCCGGCTATGAACTGTTGGAGACCCGGTGAGGGCTTAGAGCCGCAGTCTTGATGTCGATGGTGCGGCAGGGAACGCGTAGGAGCGGCCTCGAGCCACTGGAATGCGGCTGGAATGAACCAGCAGCGGCAGAAGCCCGCTGGGGAGGGCGGCGGGATCACGTCGGGGTCGCTGGCGGCTGCAGGAAGGCGCTGGCGGAGGGCTGAGGCCCGCTGGCGGAAGGCTGGGGCCTCTGGCTGCGGCTGGGGGCCGCTCGGAGGTTGCGGCTGGGTGCCGCTAAGAGGCGGCAGAGGCCGCTAGTTGCGGCTGGGGCCGCTGGCTGCGACAGGAAGCCGCTCGGAGGTTGCGGCAGAGGCCGCTAGTTTGGCGGCTGAAAGCCCTATGCGGGCTCGACGAGAGAAAGAGAGAGGGGCGGCGGGTGGGGAAGGGAGGGGCGGCGGTAGCGAGCCCTAGGTTGGCTCTGATACCATGTTAGAAGAAAAAGAGTCTTCGTTATATTCATAGAATAACCCTAGGCTCTCTTATATAGGGAGAGGCCTTGAGGGTAAATTACATAAACGTCTATATAGAAAAGAGAAATAATAAAATAACCATAAAGCGTAAACAACTATTTCTACAGTAGTGCCTGCGCTTTTACCACATGTTATAGTTCAGACATCTCTGATTGGATCATGGACTCTGGTGCCACGCACCATCTATGTCAAGACAGAGACAGACTTATCTCATACAGAGAGATTCCTCCAGGGCAGTCGATGATCATTGCCAATGGTACTCATTCCCCCATTATTGGACAGGGGGAGGTTATGTTATCCTCTTCCATACGTCTGAAGAATTTCTTACATGCCCCTGGATTTTCGATGAACTTACTCTCTATTAGTCAGATTACAAAAGATTTGCATTGTCGCGCTATATTTGACCCATCGTCTCTTATATTTTAGGGCATTCTAACGAGCAGGGTGATTGGTTGTGGCTCTGAGCAGGATGGTCTTTATCGTCTGAACCGGAGTTCATATGCTGGAGTCTCTTCTCATGCTGTTGGATCTGTCTCTCCCTATACATGGCATCTACGCTTTGGTCACCTCCCTCTACAGAAGATGCGTCACCTTTGCCTCAGATATCTCCAAGTTCGTCCTTCCGGTGTGAAGCTTGTCAGTTAGGGAAGCACCATAGAGCTAGCTTCCCGAGTCGTCAGAGTCGGAGCAGTAGCTCCCCTTTTGAGTTACTTCATGTTGATATTTGGGGTCCCAGTCGTGTCCCTGATCACCAGGGGCAAAGGTTCTATCTTGTCGTGGTTGATGATTTCTCTCGTTTGTCGTGGGTTTTCCTGTTAAAGAATAAATCTGAAGCTGGTGATGTTATCAAAAACCTTATCAATGAAGTGAACAATATGTTTTCATCCAATGTGAAATATGTTCGTACTGATAACGCGTTGGAATTTTATACTCGGTCTCTCTCACAACATTTTTTGTCAAAAGGCATTATACACCAAACTACATGTCCCTACACCTCCCAACAGAATGGAGTTGCTGAGAGAAAACATCGTCACCTTCTTGACATTACTCGAATTCTACTTATCCAGAGTTGTGCTCCTATTTCTTTTTGGGGAGATGTTGTTCTTACAGCCTGCTACTTGGTAAACCGTATGCCGTCCACGGTACTTGGTGAGAAAATTCCTCTTTCTGTTGTTTTTCCAGATAAGGAATTGTTCTCACTCACCCCTTGTGTCTTTGGAGATGTTGCCTTTGTTCATCAGCTATCCCCAGGTCTTGACAAGCTCTTACCTAGAACTGTCAAATGTGTCTTCGTGGGTTATTCTCAGACGCAGAAGGGATATCGCCTATGATCCGGTTAACAGGAAATACTTTGTCAATGCAAATGTTACTTTCTTTGAGTCTGTTATGTATTTTTCACCTGCAAGTGACAGATTGGTCTCTAACACATCTACTGATGAGGTCTATGTCCCTCCTCCTCCTCCTACGGTGAGTCCTCCATTGTCCAATCCAGTTCCTAATGTTGCGTCAGCACCACCACTACATCCACCTCCACCACCACCACCTCCACCAAAACCACTTATCTCGCCACTACCAAAATTTTATACCCGTCGATCTGGTCTTGCTCATGCTACACGTCAATCATCCAGCACGCCCCAGGTATGTTCAGATGTTACTACTAATGATGGGTTAAATAGTGTGCCTATGCAGGATGCATCATTACGGGACGAATCTGAACGACGAGTTCAGTGGTTGATGATCTGGATGTTCCTATTGCGATGAGAAAACAGAAACACAGCTGTGCTTCGTATCCTCTTGCCTCACAGGTCTCCTTTCATCGCCTCACAGGGGACTTTCAGAGATTTGCAGTGGCTTTATCCTCTGTGGAGATCCCACGGACCTATCAGGATGCATTGAAAATTGATTGCTGGCGGACTGCAATTGAGGAGGAGATGGCTGCCCTACAGTCGCAGGGCACATGGAGCTTGGTTCCCGCTCCTTCAGGAGCATCTGTTGTTAGCTGCAAATGGGTATTCACTGTCAAGTATCATGCAGATGGTAGCCTTGATCGGTACAAGGCTAGTGGCACGATGTTTCACTCAGAATTATGGAGTGGACTATATGGATACCTTCTCTCCAGTCGTCTGTCACTTCACTCTTCGTATTCTTTTGTCTGTAGCTGTGGTACGTGATTGGCCCTTGTTTCAGCTAGATGTTAAAAATGCATTCTTGTATGGAGATCTGCAGGAGGAAGTCTACATGTAGCAGCCTCCGGGGTTTGCTGCTGAGGGGGAGAATCATATGGTGTGCAGACTTCATAAGGCAATATATGGCCTTAAACAGAGCCCAAGGTCATGGTTTCAGAAGCTTTCCCATCTAATTGAAGAACAAGGATTCAAGAGATCCAATGCAGATCACTCACTGTTCATCCAGAAGACTACTCGAGGTACAGTTGTCATCATGGTGTATGTTGATGACATTTTGGTTACAGGAGATGATGCTCAGGGGATAGAGATGACCAAAGCAGTGTTGGGTCGTCAATTTGTTACAAAGGACCTTGGTACATTACGATACTTTCTGGGGCTGGAGTTCACCAGGAATGCACAGGGTTTAGTAATGACCCAGAGGAAATATATTACATATATGCTTATCGAGACGGGCATGGTTGGATGCAGACCTTCTACTACTCCTATGGACCCCATCATGAAATTGTATGATAATGATACAGAAAAAGTTTACAAGAGAAGGTATAGAGAAATGGTGGGGAAGCTTCTTTACATAACTATAACTTGACCTGATATTGCTTTTGCAGTTAGCCGGGTAAGCCAGTTCATGGAACAACCGAGACAGGTACATATGGATGCTATATATATGATATTCAGGCATCCAAAATCATCTCCAGGCACGGGATTGTTGTTCAGAAAGGAAACCAATTTATCTGTTTCTGCATGTGCGAATGCTGACTATGCAGGATGCCCTAAGGATCGAAAGTCTACCTCAGGCTTTGCTGTGTTTGTGGGTAGCTCTCTAGTTTCTTGGAAAAGCAAGAAACAAACAATTGTGACTAGATCCAGTGCAGAATCTGAATATAGGCTATGGCACAAGCAAGTACGAAAATAATGTGGGTTCGAGCTGTACTAGAAGACTTGCATGTAGATGTACCTCTACCCATGCAACTACAATGTGATAATCAAGCCGCATTGTTCATTGCCAATAATCCTGCCTTTCATGAGAGAACCAAGCATATTGAAGTAGACTGTCACTACACCAGAGACATGATCCAGAAGAGACTGTTTTCTGCTTCACATGTTAGTTCTGGGGAGCAGACTGCCGACATCTTCACCAAACCGTTACTCAGAGGACCATTCCATAAGTGTACTTCCAAGCTGAGCATGATCGATATCTATGCTCCATCTTGAGGGGGAGTGTCGAAAGAATTACGTAGTGCTTTTTATTCTTCTATGTTCCATCTTATGTAATTTACTCATGTGTTTTCTCTATATAAGAGACCCTAGGGTTCTCTGGAATAAACAACAACTCTTATTCTTCCAACACATACCATGTTAGAAAATAGGAATGCGGAAGCATATCAGAAACAAAGATAAAGAAATATGAAGAACACGAGATTTTAACGTGGAACCCTACTCCCTAAGGAGCGGGATGAAACCACTGAAGAACGCCTCAAAGGGCTGGTGTGTCTATTGCACTTTCTCACTGGGTACAGAGGGTGAGTGGCTTCTTATATAGCCCTCACTGAGTTTCCACATCTCACAACTGGTAGATGCGGGACTAACAACTGGATGTGGTAAATGGATCTTGGAGAGATTCATTTACCCGTTTCCCACATAAGTGACGCATAACATATCCAACACTCATCTTAGAACAGCAACTAATATACTCCATTGTTGACTTCCCATCCATAGGATACTACCAAGAATCAACATTGAACAAGTCCAAGCAATGTTTGAACTTGCTCGTAGGAACTGCATTGGTTAACATATCAACTAGATTATTTGTTGTATCAACGTTCTTCACCTTGATCCTCTTCTCATAATAGATGAAGCGATATCTCGCATCAATATGCATGATCCTTTCATGATGCACCTTATCCTTAACTAGATATATTGTGCTAAGTCCGTCGCAATATATAGTAGCCTCATCCTGTTGTAGATCGAGATCTCTAACTAAATCTTTCAACCGGATCTCTTTCACTACAACTTTTGTCAATGTTATATACCTTGCTTCTATAGTAGACAAATTAGTTGAAGTCTATAAGGTAGCCTTCTAACTAATGAGAATTCCTCAACGTAAAAACATAGCATATCATTTATCTCCTCCCATCAAAATTCTTATCATAGTCCGAATCTTAATATATAGCAACCTAATGTTCTAAATCACTTCCCTAGATAAGACCAATATCAGATGTTCTTCTCATTATCTAAAAATCAGTTTGAGTACCTGCCAACGTTCCTTCCTTGGAATCCTCGTGAATCTGCTAGCATCGCTTACAACATAATCAATATCTGATCATGTGCATATCATGGCATACGTAAGACTTCTAATTGTTGTAGTACATGAGACTTGTGACATTTGCTCTTTCTATGCATTTGAATGAGGTGTAAAAGATACTGAGAGATTAATATTGATAACAGATGGAGTCTCAGGAGCTTCATTGTAGACATCTCAAATGTCACAAACTCCTCAATTAGTTCTTTCGAGATAAGAAGAGTTTTCTTTCCCAGGATCCTTGATGGTTTCCATCCCCAAAATTTTCTTTAGTGCGCCAATCCATATCAAACTCTGAACTAAGCAGTTTCTTCATATCAATAATTGCACTTTTTTCATACCATCATTCTGTACATCTTAGATGATGGATCCATCATCCACCTTGTTGTGGTAAATACAACATTCATGTGAACTCTTGTTGAACCTTAAACCGATTATGAAACTACCAAACCTTTTGTACTATTGCCGAGGAGACTGCCTATGTCCAAAATATGACTTCTTCAATCTTGATACACGATCTTTCTTGCCTTAACAAGTGAATTCATTCGGTTGGCTTGTCGGATTTTCTTCTTCGAGTTCACATGCAGAAAAGTTGTCACATCTAACTACTCCATCTCTAGGTTTCGATGTGCTACAAGAATTAGTAGCACCCCGGTGAATGTGTATCTTACAACGAGAGAGAATCTCATTGTAATCTATGCCTTCCTTTTTATCGTAGTCTTTGCAACTAGGTATGCCTTGTATCTGATGCTTTCACTGCCTAAGATTCTAGTCTTTTTCTTGGCGATCCTTTTATAGCCAATAAATTTTCCCCCCTTTAGCAATTAGATAAGCTCCCATGCTTGGTTCTTCTGAAGAGACCTCATCTCCTACACATAGTATCGATCCATTGTCTACATTCTGCTCCTATCATAGCCTCCTTGTAAGTGGACATCTCTGTAGACTGTCTCCTCAACAACATGTAGTACAAACGTGACCATGTCCTCAAAGGCGTATCTTTGAGAAGGGTGCGAGGTTGATCAACAATAATATTGTGAGGGCTCTCCTCTTATTGCTCAACTTCATGGTTCTCAACATTAGCTTGATCATAAATAGTGCGATTAACTATTTGGCCACTACTTGGTTCCAATTTAAACTTAGTTCATGTATAACCTTGTTGGGTGATATAATCCGATGTCCATGTATCAATAGACTCGACCTTTGAGTGAAGAATGGAATTTTCATCAAAGATAACATTCTTATTAACAATTATTTTACACTCATAAGGAAAACAAATTCTATATCTGTTAACTCATGTTCTATACCCATAAACATCTCTTCCATTTCTCGTGGTTCTAACTTTCCTTCGTTATTTGATATTTGTAGCATAACTAAATACACGTAAAATATAATAATCACCATGATTTCCAAACCATACATCATGGGGTGTCTTGTAGTCGATAGAGAATGCAGGATTCTGATTCACTAAGTAGCAAGTTGTCTTCACATCTTCAACCAAAATGCTATTTCTATGTTGGCATTTGAGAGCATTCATCTTGCTATCTCCAAAAAATATCGTATTCATTCATTCTACAATTCCGTTCTATTACGTCATATCCCTAACAGTGTGGTGCCTCACAACACCCTTCTCCTTGTTGACGATTTAAACTCCAAGCCATTATCTGTATACAGGCGCTTGACCTTCTTTGAGGCCTGATTCTCAATGAAGATCTTCCATTGTTTGAAAGTATTTAATGCCTCACTCTCGTGTTTCATCATGAAAACCCAAACCATCTAGGAGTCTTCCTTGATAATAGACAAGAAATATCGGGCGCCTCCCAAAGATAGAACATGGAAGTGGCCGTAACAATCGACGTGGATTTAATCAAGCGTCTCCTTCATCATGTGAAATGCTTTGGTGATGTGCTTCATGTGTTGTTTTTCAAACACAATTCTCGCGGGATTCTAACTTGGATCATTTAAGATCTCTAAGGACGTTTATCCCCTTTTGATTCATGTGACCTAGCTGCATGTGCCACAATTCAAACTCAAATTTTATGGCTAGGGACACAACTGTAACAACAATTAGTTAATATTGATCCCTGGACAATACTAAAAGTTTTCTGCTAGATCTTTCTGATGATGACGACTATTTCTTTAGTCACTTGCAATAATCCTCTTGCAGCATTAGAACTATACCCTTAGAGTCGAAGACCCTAATGGATATCGGATTCTTCCTCAAGTTAGGAACACGTGAAAGTCAAACATTCCACCTTCCCATCGCTTACCTTGATTTTCATAAAACCAATGCCAACAAATATGCACGTCGATCGTTCCCCATAATGACAATATTACAAATGTAGAGATATGCTTATGTTTTTGTACTATTTTCTCAGTTTTTTTGTTTTTATTACCCATAGGTTTCTCCTCTATATAAGAGAGCCCCAGGGTTCCATAGAATAAATAATTCTCATTCTTTTCCCAACATGGTATCAGAACAACGGTCCTAGGTCGGAGCTCTCATACCGAAAAATCCCAACCCTACCACCTACATGCCCTCTCTCTCGCCGTCTCTCTCACCGTGCCCCGCTATTCTCTCTCCTCTTGGGGCGCCACTGCTTCATACGGTGATGTGGAGGCATCATACGATGTTGTAGAAGCACTATCTAGCGATGTAGCAGCACCACCTACTGCTGTAGCATCACTTTGCGGTGCCTATAACAACACCATTCAGGGTTGCCACCCTGGTAGTAGCCTCAGCCTCCACTGCATCAGTTGCAGTTGCCTGAAGTCCTTTTCTGCATCCTATAGCAGCGTTGTTGTAGCATATTTTTTTATCCAGTAGCTGTTGTTTTTGGTTTGTAACAACAGTTCTTGATGGGATTGGTTGCAGCTTGAGTCTATACATGCAACCAAATCTTCGTATGTCTATATAGACGTACTTCTTTTGGCCTACAAACATAGTTTTCTTCATCCGGCAGTATGTTAGAGAACAAAGTCAATATCCGTACCACATGCACTTTCAGAGGTCCATTGCCAATTGTCAAGATGGGCTGGACGGATTACGAGTTATGGACCATGCGGTTCATGAGCCTTATGAAATCTATGAGTAAGAAACATATTTTTATCGAGGAAGAGCAGGTTGAGAAAACTGGGGTCAACGCCTCATAGGAGGTAGATGATGCGTATGCACAGGTTTAGTTATCTAGTATGTTGACGTCAGAGAACGTCAATGATGTATTACATCAGCCCACCGCCAAGATGATGTAGGATATCCTCGCAGCCACCTATTCCCAAGCGAGGAATGAGACAAAGATCCCACATCTACATCATGACATATTTACTGTCAAGCAGAACAGATGACCCTTTCATTCTCTATACACGCCCCTTCATGGAATGTTCGAGAAGCTTTACAGTTTTATGCCTCTTTCGTCTACTCCTGAGCAGCAGTAGACACACATGAATGCTTCTATGGTTGGCGTATTCCTAGCAACACTTGACCTAGAGTATGAGGTGGCTCGTTCACAGATATTGGTGGATGCTATTATTGCTCCCATGGAGGAAGCTTTCTGTAGATTTAGCAAAATCACTATCTCATCACCTGCTTCCACTCAGACCTCTTTTGCGATGGCAACCTCTTGCGATAGAGGGGCTCTTCTCAGTTTCGTGGTTGTAGACCTCGTGGTAGAGGAGGTCGTATTCGTCAGCCCTGCACTTACTGACATCGCACGGGGCACACATAGGATACATGCTACTCCAAGCATGATTTTCCTGCATCGACTCATGTAGTGGAGCAGGTTGAGTCTCCTGTAGCTCATTCAGATCAGAGGTTTGATGACCTAGTAGCTCGATTGAGGGATATTATGCCTCCTGCTAGTCCCATTTCTTCCTTGCCTGCTCCAAGAGGCCACTCAGATATTGCTGCTTCTGCCACTACCAGTTCCTTTGTTGTTGCCAGTACCTTAGGAGACATCTATACTCTTACTACTTGTCACGGATATGATAAATTGATTATGGACTCTGGGGCAACACATCACCTGTGTGGAGACAGAGATTAGCTTGCAGCTTACAGACATGTTCCTTCGGGGAGAACTGTTGTCATAGATGATGGGACTTATTCCTTGATCTCAAGACATGGGGAGATCGGTTTGACGCCTTCGATGCGTCTGCAGAATGTGTTGCATGCACCTGATTTTTCTATGAATTTATTATCTATCAAGATATTCTTACGAGCAGGGTGATTGCTTGTGGCCGTGAGCAGGGGGGTCTCTATCGACTGGTCCGAATTCCATATGCAGGCCTATCCTATCATTCTACAGGACCAGTCTCTCCTTTCATGTGGAACCTGTGCTTTGGTCACCTTCCCCTTTAGAAGACATGTCAAGTTCTCCCTCAGATCTTACCTCATTCATCCTTCCAATGCGAAGCATGTCAGTTAGGGAAGCACCATCAGTCTGCTTTTTTTTTGAAGTCTAAAAGGTAGGGGGGAAACACTCAGTGGTGTCCACCCCAAAATATATTAAAAGGGAAAGAGGGAAATACAAAAAACAACAGGCGAGCCCAAAGGGCCGCGCCCCACCCATTACAGGTTCCAATCAACCAAGAGATGATTGACTAGCGCACATACATTTTCCTTGTAAAAACGATGTCCCGAGAAAAGAAGATCATTTCTTCCTCTCCAAACCGCCCAAAGGATGGCCATAGGTAGAGCCCGCTCCCTCCGCGTTCTCTGGATGTTCGCATGGACCTAGTCCCAAAATGAGAGGAAGTCGCCGCTGCTGCACCAAGCCGGACCCAGATCCAACCAAACTTGAGCCACCACGAAGCAAGTGAAGAACAGGTGCTCGACCGATTCAATTGCCGCGTTACAGAGAGGGCACATATCTGAGATTACCCCGAGCAGCCTCATGCACCTATCCCTCGTCATCAAGCGCTTACGCCTAAGGAGCCACAAAAAAAATCCAATCCGCTCCGGGAGCTTCAGAGCCCATATCATCGAACAGTCCCTGTAAAGCAACTCCGAGCCAGCCGGTGGGGGCCTAGAAATTGCGTCATATGCCCCTCTCACCGAGAAGGAGCCCTCCCTCCACGCCCAGTGATCCCTACCCCCGCCAGGCGGACGCACCTCCCGTAGGGACTCCAGTAAAGCTAGGAAGTCGTCGAATCTCTGATCAGAAAGGGAAGCCGTGAAAGTAGGGCACCATAGGCCATCACTCCAGCAAGACGCGATCGAGCAAGACTTGTCACCTGCAATTGCAAACAGCCGGGGAAACCGAGAGCGCAGCGCCCCACCCCCCGACCAATCATCAGACCAAAATACGAAGGACTCCCCCTTCCCGAGAACAGGTCTAAAAAGCGCGAGGTTGCTCACAAATGTCTTTACCACGCTGCGCCAGAAAGGGGACGAAGAGCTGGCAGCTGCTGCCAACGATCAGTGTGGGAGGGGCGTCGGTAACGTCGTAAATTTTCCGAATCGAGGCGCAAGCGAGGTCATTATCCGGACCCCAGATCCTGCTAGCCCATTTGAGGAGAAGGACCTCGTTCATTTGTTCCAGAGATTTCACCCCAGGCCCCCATCCTCCTTCCGATGTAATACCTCCTTCCAGCCCACCAAATGTATCCACCTATTCCCGGCCGTACCTTTGGCCCATAAGAAAGCGCGCATGCGTTTCTCCAGCCGCGTCCGCAGCCCCTTTGGCATCTTGCGATTTGAGAGAAGGAAAATAGGAATGGAGGACAGAACAGATGTCAATAGCACCAGACGCCCCCCCTTCGAGAGGACCACAGCCTTCCAACCCGCAAGCTTCGCTTCAACCTTCTCCACCACTCTCATCCAATCGCGTATCCGAGTTCTCCCCAGAGACAAAGGAGTCCCTTGGTACCACCCCCATCAGTCTACTTTTCCTAGTCGTCAGAGTCGGAGCAATAGCTTCCCTTTTGAGTTATTTCATTTTGACATTTGGGGTCCAAATCGTATTCCCGATCACTAGGGACATGTTTTATCTAGTTGTTGTTGATGATTTTTTCGAGTTTGTCATGGGTTTTTTTACTGAAGAATAAATCTGAGGTCGAGAATGCGATTACAACTTTTATTAATGAAGTGCAGAATATTTTTTCTTCTTCTGTCAAATTTGTGAGAACTGATAATGCATTGGAATTTTGTACACGCTCACTCTCATAATTCTTTCATCTCGTGGTATTGTTCATCAAACATCATGTGCCTACACTTCTCAATAGAATGGTGTTGCAGAAATTAAGCATTGACATTTACTTGACGTTACTCGAACCCTTCTTATTCAGAGTCGTGCTCCACATTCGTTATGGGATGATGTGGTACTTACGGCTTGTTATCTTGTGAATCGTATGCCCTCGTCTGTACTTGATGAGAAAATTCCTCTCCCTGACATTTCCAGAGGAGTTATTCTCACTCATCGTGTTTTTGAGTCTGTTGTCTTTGTCCATCAGTTGTCTCTAGGTCTTGACAAGCTCTCTCCTAGAGCTGTCAAATGTGTTTTTATTGGGTACTCCATGACGTAAACGAGATATAGATGTTATGATTCATTGTGCATGAAATATTATGTTAGCGCTGATGTCACTTTTTTGAGTCGGTAATGTATTTTTCTCCTACATGTGATAGGTTGACTTCATCGGATTCAGATGATGAGGTCTACATACCACCTCCTCCTACAAGCACATCACCACCATCTGCGCATGTGGTTCCCACTCCATCACCACCTCCACCTCCTACTCCACCTCCATCATCTCCCTTGGTACCACCCCCATAGTCCTAGCTCCACCCTTGCCATGATACTATACACGTCGGCCTGCTTCTGCTCATGGTCATCGTCTGTCATCCAGCACGCCTCAGGTTTGTTCAGAATACAATGTTTTTAACTATGGATCTGGAGATTTGTCTGAGCAGGAAACTTTGCAGGAGACTGGCACATAGATTGAGAAGATTCCCAATGACCTGGATGTATCTATTGCACTTTGAAAGCATAAACGTACATGTGCCTCATATCCTCTCGCTTCCCAGGTTTCCTTTGATCGCTTGTCAGGGGAATTCAAGAGATTCGTTGTTGCTCTATCTACCGTGGAGATCCCACAGAATTATCGGTTGGCCTTGAGAGATAGTCGGTGGCATCTAGCCATGGAAGAAGAAATGGCTGCACTACAGTCACGTGGTACTTGGAGTTTGGTCTCCGCTTTCAATGGGGCGTATATTGTCAGTTGCAAATGGGTGTTTACAGTGAAACGCCATGCATATGGGAGTCTTGATCGTTATAAGACCATATTGGTTGCACGAGGATTTACTCAGACTTGGGTGGATTATCTGGACATATTTTCCCTTGCTGCTCACAACTCCACTCTACGTGTTCTTTCACTTGTTGTGGTATGTGATTGGCCTTTATTGCAGCTTGATGTTAAGAATGCATTCCTATGTGGTGATCTCCAGGAAGGTCTACATGCAACAACCTCCAGGGTTTGCTGTTGAGGGGGAGTGTTAGTAGGTTTGTAGACTTTACAAGGCAATACATGGCCTTAAGCAGAGTTCAAGAGCATGGTTTCATAAGCTCTCGGATCTGATTGAGAAGCATGGATTCAAGAGATCAAATGCATATCATTCACTGTTTGTACAGAGAACCTCTAGAGGTACAGTTGTTATCATGGTCTATGTTGATGACATACTTGTTATATGAGATGATGTGTAAAGGATCAAGAGGGCAAAGGAATTTCTGGGTCGACAATTTGTCACCAAGGATCTTGGCACCCTACGGTATTTCTCGGGGTAAGAGTTTGCTAGGAATCAACAGGGTCTTGTGATGGCCCAAAGAAAGTATGTTACAATCATGCTAGTTGATATAGGCATGATTGGGTGTCAGCTTGCTACCATGGAATCAAAAACGCACCCCGAGGTGGTCGAGGTGTACGCCTCGAGGCGAGACGGTCCTTTTTAGCCTCGGGGCGTGCGCCTTGGCCCTGTCCAGTGAGGCGTGCGCCTCAGGTGGCTGAGGCGTAGCCTCGAGGCGTTGCATCATGGCATCCATCTCTAACACACCTTTATTCAAATATATCTAAAACTCAGCCCTTTTTGCAAACACTCCTCCCGTGCACCAATAATATTCATGGCATGGCAAATGGCAATGACCTCTTCAGGCCGCCTCGAGGCGGTCAAGGCGTTTTCCGAGGCGTTTTTGCTTTTTTGAAGCATTTTTTTTATTATTTTAATGGTTTACATGGTGGTTTGAGAAGCTTATAAATATATACTTGTTTAGGATAATGATTATACAAGTTAAATGCCTAAATCTGATGTTTCATTCGTGCCCATAATTTCATATTTACTATTTATTATGTCTAGCTATTAATTATGCCTAAATATGATGTTTCTTTTGTGCCCAAAATAGAAGGATCCATATACCCGAATACAAATAGAACCGCTCTTGAAATTTTCGCTGGGGGCGCTGCCGCCACACCCCTGCAGGGGGGAACGCACCAGCTCCCCCCTATACTCTCTCCCCCCGGCTCGCTGACCGGCAACGAGACCCCTATCTTGTTGGGGTATTGGTATGGGAGGAGGGGTGCATACACAATTCTTCAACAATGGTCAGATGGTTAGGATTCAAGGCATATCAACAATTCGACATATATTTAATTGTACTTTTTATTGCGATAATATTTCAAAGATTTGTTCGAAATGGATAGGATTCACGGTTTTTCTCACGATCATATACTATATGTTAGACACAACATAAATTTCTTCGACGTATATTTGATCGTACTTTTAATTACAATAAAAGTTCAAATAGATATGTATTGTTTTAATTCTTTCACAACATTTATTGATGACGAATTCCTTTTTTGATTGGATAAAAATGTGTAGAAATGGATATGATGTTGTTCTATCTTATATTTTGGGGTTCTTATCTCTATTATTTCATCATATCTTATAGTGTTAAGTATTATATGTTGGGTAGAGAACATATAATGACATTGACATATATATAATGACAGTTTTATGCATAGTTTTCTCTATAAACTGAGGCTTATGCCTCGACCGCCCCGAGGCTACACCTCACCTCGATTCCGAGGAAAATGCCTCATTCTGCCTTTAGTTTTTTCAAACCTTGCTGCTACTACTCCTATGGATCCCAGCACAAGGCTATACGGTGATGATATAGAGGAGGTAGACAGGAGAAGATATAGAGAATTGGTGGGAAAGCTTCTCTATGTTATTATCACTAGGCCAAACATCTCATTTGTTGTTAGTCGGGTTAGTTAGTTCATGGAGAAGCCCTGACCTGACATGTACACATGGATGCAATATATATGATCGTGAGGTACCTAAAGTCATCTCCAGGTGCAGGATCGCTATTCAGGAAAGGAGCATCTCTTACTATCACAGCCTGTGTAGATGCAGACTATGCAGGATATCCTAAGGACATGATGTTTACCTCAGGCTTCGCTGTATATGTCGTTGGCTCTCTTGTATCATGGAAGAGTAAGAAGCAAATTGGGGTTGCTAGGTCAATCACCGAATCAAAATATAGGCTATGACACAAGGGAGCATAGAGATGATGTGGGTCCAAGCGATGCTAACGAACTTATATATAGATGTACCTCTTCTTATGCAATTACAATGTGATAACATAGCACCTTATTTATTGCGAACAATCATGCCTTTCATGAAAGAACTAAATATATTGAAGTAGATTGCCACTATATACAGGACATGATCCAAAAAGGCTTTATCTCTACCTCCCATGTTAGTTCAGGAGATCAAACTGCAAATATTTTCACCAAGGCTTTGCTCAGAGGACCTTTTCAGAAGTGTACATCCAAATTGAGCATGATTGAAATCTATGTTCTATCTTGAGGGGGAGTGTAGAGATATGTTTATGTTTATGTACACTTTTCTCAGTTTATTTTATTTTCGTCCATCTTATGTAATTTACCCATATGTCTCTCCATATAAGAGAGCCTTGTGTTTATTCTTTTCCCAACAACGAACAATGTTCTCATAAGTAGAGAATCAATCTTTACGAGGTTTTATGTAGTACGAACAACTAGAATCAAGAAGCCACACATCTCATAATATGTTTTACTCATGATGGTGTACATACTCATCTTTTGAATAATCTCCTCCCCATGCCACTGTAGCGACTGTAGCCTTGTCTTTATTCTTCGAGTTGTCCATCTTCCAAGACTTCAAGGGATATCGGATTCTTCCTTAAGTTTGGAGCACAATGAGTGTCTGAAACACTCCCCACCTTCCTGTCATCTTGTTTTTTACAAAATCGATGCAGATAAATTTATACGACCATCATTCCCCATAATGAAGATACCGTGAATAATGTTCTCAAAAGTAGAGAATCGATCTTTATGAGGTTTCATGTGATAAGTACAACTAGAATCAAGAGCCACACATCTTATAATATGTTTTAGTGATGATGGTGGGTATTAATAATCTTTTGAGTAATCTCCTTGAGCCACTGCGACAACTATGACCTTGTGTTTATTCTTCAAGTTATTCATTTTCCAATGTCTTATTTCCTTGTTGTAGTCGCAAACATCTTTCTGATTGATATTCTTTGATTGCACTTTTGATTTTCCATTTATGGTACTTCTTTATGACACCGTAGCTCTTCCTACGGGTCCTTACCAACCATACGACATGCGTGTCCCCACGATTCATAGAACCATACAACGACGTTCATGAGTATGGAGACTCGATAGAACTTCTAGGGTAATATCTTCTCTATTGATTATGAATGCTTGAACAAAATTCTCAAACAAATGCGACACCGAAACTAATACAATTAATGCATCCTCATACTTTATTTTAGCAACCTTATTTTTCAAATCTAGAAGCACCATGTTTAAAAAAAATTAGATGTACTATAAGAGGGGCACGCTTTTTTTGCATACAGGACAAAAATTGATTTAATAACTTGTTGGTAAGAGACTTCGTCGTGTAAAGATTTTCCAGTCTATACTCACGACATAATTTTCGTCGGCAACCTCGGTTATGATCTCATTTAGCGGACATAGCATGGTCATCAAGTGTGCAATTTCTTCTTGCACCGATAACTTCGAGGATTTGAGTGTCTTCACTCTATCGTTGTCAAATGGTGCCTAGATACCATGTTACTTGTTTGGGCATGCATCTTGACCTGCCATAACCAAAAGCTTTCCTTGTTGGTAAACTTCTCAATCATCATATTGTACAAGCGCTTTCTTGCTTCACACGAACCTAACGACTCTAATACCAGTTTGTTGCATGTATCAAAAGTGGGGCACAAAACCAAAGACATGGATAAGCAAGCTAACCACAACACAAGTTTAATAGGGTTCACCGGTGACTGGGCTACGTCTTTGACAATGGTAGTAGATCTCTCTCAATATGATGGAATAACTTAAGTTCAAAGAATAATTCAA
Organism: Ottelia alismoides; assembly: GCA_037367405.1. Classification (NCBI taxonomy): domain Eukaryota; kingdom Viridiplantae; phylum Streptophyta; class Magnoliopsida; order Alismatales; family Hydrocharitaceae; genus Ottelia; species Ottelia alismoides. The sequence continues at coordinate 71,389 of JAZKJV010010091.1, forward strand.
AATTCTAATTTTATGGGGGTTTATATAGTACTCCACATATAGATGGATTTTCGTAATCTCAATACAAATAGGATCCAACTCTTATCATTGTTGAGATTTTATAGTCTTTTCCTCAACTCGTGGAGGTTGCGGTGATGTACGGACAATTTTTTGATTGACACGTAATGTGGGGTTGGGTGGATGTTATCAAGAATTTGGTTTAAGAAATATGCCATTTATTCTTGATGGTCTCTTATGGAACTTCTTCCGCACTAAGCTATCCTATTAGCGAATAAGGATGGTGGAATAAGGTGTGATAATGAATTATGTGATTTATCTCCGATTTCTTACTTTTAGGAGATTTTGTTTTGGTGAGATAAAACAGGTTATAAAATATGCCATTTCTTCTTGATGGCCTTTTATGGAACTTCCTCTGCACTAAGCTATTCTTTTAGAGAATAAAGTAGATGGAATAATGAGGTAATATACGGAATAACGATAATTATTCCCAAGTCTCATTTTCAACGTTTTGTTTTGGTGGGACAAATGTAAGATAAGTGCGAGTTATTAACATTACCCATTTTTTTGTTGTTCCTAGAAATGCAGAATAATGGATACTCCTGGTGGTAGAGAATAGGGGATAATTTGTAGTCATTTTGTTGAGATAAATGTATCTCTCGGTATCATTTATGTTTTTATGTTTTCTTGATGTACTTATCTTGTAATTAATCCAAGGGATTTTCTCCTATATAAGAGGACCCTTGGTCTATTCTATGAGTATGATTCATTTTTTTCCCAACATGGTATCAGAGCCAGGTTTCGATCCTGGGACCTGTAGGTTTTGGGCCCTCCACGGCAAAGATTTACATTGCCGTGCCATCTTTGATCCCTCTTCTTGTGTGTTTTAGGACATACTAACTGGCAGGGTGATTGGTCATGGTCATGAGCAGAGAGGATTGTATAAGCTTGCCATGCCACCTTGTGCTGGGATCGCTACTATTCCTTCAGGATCTGTTTCTCCTTTCATGTGGCATCTTCGCTTTGGCCACCTTCCTCTCCAGAAGATGTGTCATGTGCTACCGCCGATATCTACTCGTACTACATTGGATTGTGAAGCCTGTCAGCTTGGGAAGCACCATCGCTCCTCTTTTCCGAGTCGTCCGAGTCGTCACAGTAGTCAGTCCTTTGAGTTGTTTCATTTTGATATTTAGGGTCCTAGTCGTGTTCCTAATCATCAGGGGCATCGTTTTTATATGGTTGTGGATGGTTATTCTAGACTATCTTGAGTATTCTTGTTAAAACATAAGTCTGAAGCAGGTGCTATCATTAAATCTTTTCTTATTGAAGTCAAAAATATCTTCTCTGCTAATGTGAAATTCATTCGTACGGATAATGTTTTGGAGTTTTCCACATTACATTTATCTGAATTTCTCAGATCTCTCGGTATAGTTCATCAAACTTCTTGCAATTATACTTCTTAGCAGAACGGTGTCGCTGAACATAAACATTGTCACCTTCTTGATGTCACAAGAACACTGTTGATCCAGAGTCGTACCCCTCATTCTTTCTGGGGGGAAACAATTCTCACTGCTTGCTACTTGGTGAATCGCATGCCGTCCACTATTCTTGGAGAGAAGGTTCCCTTCTTGATTGCATTTCCCGAGAAGGAACTATTCTCTCTCACTCCCAGAGTCTTTAGATTGTGGCCTCTGTCCACAATTTCACTCATGGCCGTGACAAGCTCTCACCTAGAGCTGTCAAATGTGTTTTTTGGTTATTCTCGTACCCAAAAAGGGTATAGATGTTTTGATACTGTAGGACGAAGATATTATGTGAGTGCTGATGTCACATTTTTTGAGTATATTATGTATTTCTCTCCTACAGGTGACATGTTGTCCAATGCTACTTCTGGAGAGGATGTTGTTATTCCTCCACCTCCGTCTTCTCCACCATATGACCCCCATGCTGCACCTCAGTCTTCTCCACCTCCACCAACTCCACCGCCCCCAACACCTCCACCTCCGTCTACCAAGTCCAAGTTCGTACATGTTTACACTCGCATGTCTTCTACTCGCCCTTCTGCTCATGCGTCATCCACATCATCCACCACGCCTCAAGTATGTCATGAACACATTGTTACTATTGATGGCAATGGAGTTTTGAATGATATACATGACAAGTTGATTCTAGAGAACAGAGAGGCTGATGATATGGAGATACCTATTGCCCTAAGGAAGCCTCGTCGCCAATGTGCCACGTATCCTCTTGCTGCACATGTCTCTTTGAATCATCTTTCAGAGGAGTACATGAAGTTTGTAGTGGGACTCTCTGCTGTTACTATTCCACGTACATATCAGGAGGCGCTACAGGACGGTAGGTGGCGACTTGCAATGGAAGAGGAGATAACAGCTTTGTGGTCGCGTGGAACATGGACCATTGTATATGCTCCAAAAGGTACCTCTGTTGTTAGCTGCAAATAAATATTTACAGTAAAGCAAAAAGGGCAGATGACAGTGTAGACCACTAGAAGGCAAGACTTATGGTACATGGGTTCACCTAAACCTATGGGGTGGACTATCAGGATGTCTTTTCTCTTGTGGCCAGATATTTGACACTACGCATTCTTCTATCTGTTGTTGTTTCACAGGACTGGCTTCTTTACCAACTTGATGTGAAGAATGCCTTTCTATACGGAGACTTACAGGAAGAAGTATATATGCAGCAGTCACCGGGGTTTGCTACTGAGGGGGCGTCCCATAAGGTGTGCATAAGGCGATTTATGGCCTGAAGCAGAGTCCGAGAGCTTGGTACCGGAAGCTATCGGTGTTGATAGAGCACCAGGGGTTTATGCGGTCTACTACGGACCACTCACTTTTTGTTTAGAGGACACAGAGAGGTACTGTTGCTATACTTGTTTATGTAGATGATATTGTTGTCACAAAGGATGATGAGCAAGGTATTCAGACTGCTAAGGAGTTCCTAGGTCAACATTTTGTGAATAAGGACCTTGGCACTCTTCGATACTTCTTTGGGTTGGAGTTCGCCAGGAACCAGCGTGGTCTGGTGATGACCCAAAGGAAGTTTGCGATGGATCTTCTTTCTGAGACAGGTATGACATGATGCAAGCCTACTACTACCCCTATGGATCCGAGTATGAGATTATATGAAGATGACACTGAGGAGGTAGGCAATAGGAGATATAGAGAGCTGGTTGGGAAGCTTTTATACGCCACTATCACCGGGTCGGATATAGTGTTTGCAGTGAGCAAAGTTAGCCAGTTCATGGAGCATCCCAGAGGGACTGTTTGGTTGCTGGGTTGGACTGGGTTGGGTTGGGCTGGGTTGGGGTGGGTGAATAGTAATCTGTGAGGAGGAAGTACCCTTGTGAATAGTAACCAGGGTTGGGCCAACCCAGTCCAACCCAGCAACCAAACATGCCCAGAAAGGTGCATATGGATGCTGTCTATATGATCCTGAGATATTTGAAGACCTCACCTGACTCGTGTCTTATATTCAACAGGGATACATCTCTTGAGGTGACAACTTGTGTAGATGCAGATTATGCAGGTTGCCCCAGAGACAAAAAGTCTACTTCGGCTTTGTTGTTTTTGTCGGGAGGTCACTCGTGTCATGGAAGAGCAAGAAGGAGATAGTTGTGGCTAGATCAAGTGCAAAATCTGAATACAGGGCCATGGCACAGGGGAGTGCAGAGATGATGTGGGTTAGATCGGTATTGACCGACCTTACTATTGAGGTTCCTCTTCCTATGCAACTTTTACGTGATAATCAAGCTACACTATTTATTACAATGATCTTGCTTTTCATGAACAAGCAAAGTATATAGAGGTGGATTGTCATTACACTAGAGACATGATTCAGAAAGGTTTCATATCTACCTCCCATGTTTCCATTGGAGATCAGACGGCTGACATCTTCACTAAGGCCCTAGCTAGAGGTCCATTTCAGAGGTGTTGCTCCAAGCCGAGCATGATAGATATATATGCTCCAGCTTGAGGAGGAGTGTTGAGATAAATATATCTCTCGGTATCATTTATATTTTTATGTTTTTTTGATGTACTTATCATGTAATTAACCCAAGGGCTTTTCTCCTATATAAGAGAGCCCTCGGTCTATTCTATGAGTATGATTCATTTTTCTCCCAACATATTTTTTTAAAACGAAGGAATAATAGGAAGTTGAATAATCGTGGAAGAAGAAACTGGAAGTATGGGGTAGTTGTTTTGCCAGTAAAGGAAGAAAATCCAGGGATTTCTTATTTATATTCCCTAAAAAGGGATTTTTGTGATTAATATTTTTCCCTTTTTTATTTTTTTATGTATAAAGGTATTTTGACTAAAATATAATATTCGTGGAGATGAGAGTTTTCTTGCTAGTGGACAAACATATACGGCCTATGTCATCCAACATTTTTCGTTGTTAGATTCTTTAAATTAGCAATAAATATTGTAGTCATTGTTATATTGTTAGCAATGAATTATATATCAATGGTTTTTTGAGGGCTTCTTCTAAGCGTTGCTAAATTAGCAATGATCACTACAAATTTTAAGGAATTTTTACACCATTACCCCTATGGACTTTTGCAATTACAATATAAAATGTGACATCTTCGTATCTACCATCGACCACTATAATCTTACTCTGTCTTTAACCCCATCCCTTATCATCAATTTAACTCTTCTTGAGTTAATCAAACCACATGAATATCCAATGATGGATATTTTTCCTTTATCTTTCCTGCTTCTCTTCCCCGTTTTTCTTGTTCCTCTTCCTCTCCCTTTCGGATCTTCAAGCAACCAAACATCGACATCACCTTCTTTGTCGGCATCCACTCCACATGAAATATCATTATGGGGAGAAAGGGGCATGGCGGCAGCTACAACATTAGGCAGGGGCTGCATCAAAGAGAAGGGTCGGGGAGTGGGCGACGATGTGTGGAAGGGGGCAGATGTGATGCGGGGGGAGGTGGGGTGACGCATGACGGAGGCAAAGAAAATGGGAAGGGCAGGTTGTGGGGGAGGGGTGGTGCGAGGGATAGGATGAGGAGGCAGAGATGGCACATGGAAGGGGATGACATGGGATGGGGGTGGGGACAATGATAAGAGGAAGGGGAGGGGGAGAAGGAGGCACGAGGAAGGAGGAGGTGGCACAGGAGAGGGGAGGTAGAGGAGGCGGCATAGGGAGTAGTCACAACAATAGGGAGTGTGGTGGAGGTGTAGAGTGTAGCGGATGGTGGGAGGAGGTAGGAGAGGATTGATGTCATCTTTTTGTAATATAAAAAATTTGATATGCTTTAAGTATATAATAGGAAGTTTTATAACATATTTCATTAGAATCGACACTGGTATAGTTGGAAGTTAACCAGATGCATCATAGTTTAAGAGTGGTACGATTACAAGGGTCGTGTGAGGTAAATATGAAGATGTCAGGGGTTGCCTTGTAATTGCTGAACTTTACAAGGGCCATGGTATAAAAATCTCAATTTTTAATGAAAAAGTCAGCGAGTAGTCGTTATATAAACAGTTAACAACAAAAATGGCATTCTTTGTGAATGACACAAACAAAAGAATTTTGCAACGAATAGTCAATTTGTTCAAAAGATAAGGTCGATATTCAAATTATTTCTTGTCATAAATCAATTTGGTCAGAGTGGTCTGTCACATGGCATGCTTATCTTAAGAAAGGACTGCAATTGAAAAGTCAACATTTAAGCGAGAGCATGAGGAGCATTCAGTTGGTGAAAATTCGTTTAATGATCTGCTTGTGTTTCTTTAAGTTTTGATGGTCATGATGAGATCGATGCCCATTTATCATGCTAAATGTGTTATGCAGAGAAGAAGAATTAGATTGGGTTTAGCTCGATATTTTTAAGTTACACGTGCTTTACTTCTTGTAAAGTTCGCCACTCATTTCCTTATCTTCAATTTTATCTTATGCTGCACTTTTTCATGCACGATATGGACAAATTTAAGATGGTGCTTGAGCATTTTTTTTCGTGAGCAGAATGTAATAGCTCAAACTAAATTCCTCTTCCATTCCTATTAGGAACTTCCTGCAGCTGATTTTTACTTCCGAACCAACGGGAAGACTTCTGAAGTACAATGCTTTTACAGAAGAAACAATTGTCATGATTCACAACCTTCAGTTTCCTAATGGCGTCTCGTTGAGCAAGGATGGCTCTTTCCTTATTTTCTGTGAAGGGTCACTTGCAAGGTCAGTTGATCTGTTTCCATATTGCAATTTCCAGAAAGCAGGCTTTACGAAACAATGTTGGAATGCGGCTTAAATTGTTAAAGATTCAACAAGTGATAAGTTTTTAGGAGTGGATTGTTTATATTTGCCTTTCCAGTTAAATATTATCTCCTTACGTGATCCTTCAATGCCTAAACCTTCTGGTACTATGTGGTGAAGGCCAATATGAAATCAATTGCATCTTATTTATTGAATTTTTCCAAAGCTTTTGAAAGTTATATGCAGGAATGCAGTTTGCTCACGAACTTTGACACAGTGCAGGTTGACGAAGTACTGGTTAAAGGGCGAGAAGGCGGGAACAACTGAACTATTTGCCGTACTACCCGGAATCCCAGACAACGTGAGAAGGAACAAGCAAGGTGAATTTTGGATGGCAATTCACGCACGCCGCAATATGTACAGTTATATCTGTGCATTGCATCCCCATCTTAGAAAATTCCTATTGAAGCTGCCCATCCCAGCCAAGTATCATTATTTTCTGACCGTTAGCGGCAGGATTCATGGTATGATCATGAAGTATGGTCCCGATGGGCAGTTGCTGCAGGTCTTGGAGGACAGACAAGGGAAGGTAGTCAGAGGTGTTAGCGAGGCTGAGGAGAAGGATGGGGAGCTATGGTTGGGATCTGTCATCATGCCATTTATGGCGGTATACAAGCTCTAAGCTCGTGTAGAACACGTAGTGGGTTCATGCAGATGGGTCGATTGCGGCGACGGACTGCGATCACACTGGAACTATGTATTGGACCTTATTTATAGTATAGCTTTACTATAAGGGGGATAAATGGTTATGCCTGCTTTCTGTTGCTTTTGAATTTGTCCTGCTTGTCGTCGAGCATTGGAATAATCCCAATCACAGAAAACATTCAGACCACAATCACAAGGACTGAATTTGGCTAGCATAGAAGGTCAAAGGCTCAAAATTAGTGAGAACATGGTGGAAACTAAAAGGAGAGGAAGGTGCTTTTCCTAACAATATATCAAATCTTCATGCTGCTTTCTACCAATATACAAAATCCTTCTGCTTTGGTTCTTGACTTTTAGTCCCATCACGTTTATCTTTTCAAAATTATATATATATGGTGTTCCCTACCTTCCTCCCACAAAAGATTTGTTTGATGACACCACAAGACTTCAATCTAAACATGGGATGGAGGCCATCGGGACTAGAGATAGGGACGTTTAATTTGCACTCACATTTTCGTAGTTATCGTTTTAAGTTTACATCTTAACCATCATCTTGTAGGGGACCTCAAGGACCATCTTGTAGGGGACCTTGAATTGCACTATTCAGATGTATCCGACCAAAAAAGAGACCCTTTAATTGATTATCTCGAAAGCTCCCTTTCACCTTCTCTCTAATATTTTCAACTTGCAAAAATTGTTTGTTTGTTTGTTGATCTCCATCGCGAAGAACTGATTATTGAAGTAATCCGAATCAATTCGTACCTTTCGATTTCTGTTCATATGTGTTTCGAATTGTGTTTAGTTAGGTGGGGATTGGGAATTGAGATGCTTTATCATGCTAGTTTTGTTAGATGTTCTTCAATGGAACAACATAACATACGACTACAAACCGTTACTTCGAAAAGCTATGAAATTACAAGTTCTTCTTGGAGAACTTTTGAGTATACCGCCAAAATAAGAAAAATATCTTCATCAGTTAGTTAATTATTTTCTTTTTTACTAACATGGATAACTTTGATAGCCAACGCAAAAATAGTTGAATCTTTCAAGGATTTGAGCAATAATCCATGTAGTTGAACATACTTATAGTGGGAGAAGGCTTGCCTTTTTTTATGGATAACAGGGAAGAAAAAAGTATTAGAAATAATAGAAATATATGTTGTATGATCAATAAACTAAAGAAAAAAACACAAGTTAGAAAGATAAAGAACTCCATTTAAGGATTGTTCTGTTGGGGCACAAGGCGAATGGATAATGAGGGATCAAGAGGGTTAAGACAATATTTTTGTTCGTTTAGAGGAAGATGATAAGAAGGAATAAGCATGGATAAGTGGTAATTATTTGCTATTTTCTTTTTGGTAGGAGAGTGAGGAAAGAGGGATAATGGGGTTATTAGATAAGGTTGTTAGATAAATTGTAGTTATTTGTATTTTCTTGGCGGGAGAGGTAGAAATTGGAGGAATAAGGAGGGAAACTTCATCCCTCGTATTGACTCCAAGACCAAAACGTTAACCATTCTATGGAGGGATAAGAAATTGGAGGATCTCTCCTTATTCCTCAAACAAAAACTCCCATAGAGAAGCATCACCCCAGCTTTACCAATGTAAAGGGACTCAATGTCTTCCTTCTAAGATTTGATGATCCTTGCAATGGTGAGAGTAGTGCGCACCACTTAGGGCCTGTTTGGTTGCGAGGTTGCCCTGAGGTAACTTAGCATAGCTCATGCTCTATCCCTGCATTCCTGGGTTGAAATTAGTTGTATGGACCGTGCAATTTCTTTGTTATAACATTTTTTAACCACATTCAAATAAAAAATTAATATAAAATGTATTATAATCATTAAAAAGTTAATATAATACATAATCAATGTCACACCATATAACATTAATCATTCCAACCCTCTCAACTATCGAAACAGCTACTATTCACAGGAGGATACCTCAATCCAATCCAACCCAGTTACCAAATATACCCTTAAGGTCCTCTTTGAAAACTATCTTAAAAGAAGAATGAAGATGAGAATGGGAAGAAGAACGAAAGAGAGAGGAAGATTGTGGCGTCCTTTCGATCGTAGGAGATTATAATTTAAAGGGATTGCAAGTTTCAATTTCCAAACTTTTGGGGCCAATAAATGCATATTTTATGTAAGAGGATTTGGAATTCAAAGGTCATTCAACCGTGAGAAGCCATTATCACGTAAATGCTATGATGTGGTTTTTGTTTGGGTTTTTATCCTTTGATACTACAACTAAAGAAATGTCACGGTATAAGCTTTCTAATGGATCAAAGAATAAGTGATTCTGACTAACTATTCGAAAGTTTTGTACATTTTAGTAAATTAAGTGTATTAACAATTAAAGAAATAACACATTTAGCAATACCTCTACTAATCTAGTGAAAATGCCTCTCCACTGCGCTCTCTATCTTCCCATTCCTCTCTCCCATAACCTCTTTCTTCTTCTCCATCATCTCTCAGAGAGACCCTAACCACCTCTCATTTTCTTCCTTTACGACAGAGGTTCTAGCCTCCTACATGTAAGCATAAAAAAATCGAATCGTATTCGATAAAACATAGTCTCATCTTATATGTCATAAAGCGATCGTGCAATAAAAATTTTAAAGTGAAATCACATGGTCACAAAAATTATTTCCAAACATTTCACTGTCCACATGAGTATAGAGAATACTTTTGGAGCGTGGTTGCGAATAACCTCCAAGAGAGAAGGCCTCCTGAATGTTGGATCCTTCTGCTCCAGGAATTTGATTTGGAAATAAGAGATAAATCTGGAGTCAAGAATATGATAGCATCTGGAGTCAAGAATATGATAGCAGATCACTTATCCAAAATTGAAATTACATAGATTCCCTTGAGAAATGTACCAACCACAGAAACCTTTACTGATGAATCTATTTTTAGTGTTGCATCGCTTCCCTAGTATGTTGATATTGTGAACTATCTCATCTTTGGAAAAGTTCCACAAGATTGGATGCGAGTAAAGGACAAGTTTCAATAGGGGAGGAGACAGTGGAGGGGATCAATAAAAATAAAACCAATAAACATAAAAAAATACATGAGGATAATATACACATCACCCTCCTATACTTAGGATAAAAGAGCCCTAAGTATAGGCAACAACAAAAGTGATGAAACAGAAAGAAAAATGAACACCTGGCTCGTCCACCCCCCATACTTAAGGCAAAATACGTCCTAAGCAAGGCAAAAACACGGAGTGGGGAGGGTGAGCAAAAACAGTATATGGAAAGAATAAAATAAAAAGCCAATTTTGACGTGACCTCTGCCTCCATTCTAACTCTCGCTTCATGTCCTCATCCTCGAGAATCGTCTACACTGCCCCATGGCTTGCTAGCTCCTACTCGTCCAGTTCCATGCAATCCAGTGAAGCCCAATCATACCATGCAATCCTCCAACGAGTCTAACCATACCATTTCATCGTGTACCTAACTCATTCTCTACTCGCACATAATACAAAAATCCTTCCTCAATGCAATCAGTCTATAATGCAACGCAACCAGCATCAGAATGAACCTCACAGTAGCTGACCCTCCATCACCGGATTAGCCAAAAAGAGACAACTGGATCTTTAAAACCCTCAATCAACCAACAACACTCAAATCTTAAGCAGGGGGAAGATCCTCTGCCAATACACGTGTCTATGCACAAATGTCTATTCATGTCCATTGTTGATTTGATTAATGTGGTTTCTAGAAGAGCTCACCAAATCAGAGGGATCAGACGCATGAACTATCCAAAACATTTTGATTCTTCCTAATTTTCATTTTCTTTTGCTTTTGTTCCTTTTTTGTCCAAATTCAACAAGCTGTTAATGCTACATATATATGTTGTTGCAGCCATTTCCAAGAGCTGGTGAAGTTGCTCTCCACTGTCCAGTGATGAATCTGTAATTCATCACTCTAAAAGTTAAAAATAGAGCTTCGTTTCCGAGTAACTAGCTGCATTTCATTTTTATATTTCATAATTAGCATTCATGCATATGCAAATAATGTATGCTTTTAGCATTCATATTTGCATTAAATAAGAAGCCAAATTCACTTGTACACATTCACCTGTATATTAGTTAAATTCACCTAATTGTATCTATTTTATACTAACTCCAAATCCAATAAAATCAACTCTATAGTGTATATATTACTAACACTAATAAAGGAAAAATATCAAAAAAATACAAACTTGTAAAATTGTCCAATAAAACCCGAGCCCTAGTTTGAGATTAAGAACCTTAGAATGCACATATCTCTCTCATATAGTGTCTGATTTTGGTCTACTCACTTTTAAAGTAATATAAATTCAAAGACCTTCAAAACAATCATAAAAATCAGAGTTCGTATGCGAAACTTGGGTTTTGTGTCCTTATTGTATATTGTACATATTGACTAAAATACCCTTCATTTTATCTTTTTATTTTCTTAATTATTAAAAATCCAAAAAATAGATTAAGTTGTAAATATTCCTTTTCTAACTTTATTTTGATTTTTCTCTAATTTAAAAATGAAAAAAAATCTGCAAAATATAAAAATGAGGTCTTTTATACATATAATATACTACCCAAAAATACTTTTTATATAAATGACTTCTTCAGATTTTCGATCCTTCACGAAAGTTATAGATCTTGTCGAGATGAGAAAATTTTATGTTGACCACTTTTTGATTTGACCACTTTTTAATATTCTTTTTAATTTTGTATTTACATTTAATTTTTGATTTTTCTGGGAGCGACACGTGGCAGCTTACACTATAAGAAAGAGTAGAACAGGCGACGGTCAACATCCGTCGCTAATGATAACATGACCGTCCCCATTGATCAATGGGGACGGTCTTAAGACCGTCTCCAAAGGTCGCGTCCCATTTGGTATAGGCGACAGTATTACGGACCGTCCCCAATACGCATACATAGGGGACGGTCGTGACCGTCCCTAAAAGTCTGCCATAGGGGACGGGCGTGACCGTCCCTTAAAGCATCTTATTGGGGACGGTCATGACCGTCCCTTAATGTCATCAGGGGGGACGGTCACGACCGTCCCAAAAGAGAGAAAGCGAAGACGGTCATAACCGTCTCTAAGAACGTAGGGGACGATTGCCATGACCGTCCCCTTTGTTCATCTGCTAACAAAAAAAATTTCCATTGCCCCCTATTTGATCCTTATTTTGCCCTGTATGTCAATATAATGTAGTACCTGTTACAAAAAATCGGTCTTCATAATAAACATTACTATCACCACACAAAAAAATGCAATCGACATTCATAAAATCCTTCTCCAACAACATATGCATTCAAAATACTAAAGTAGCATACAATAATTGTTCATAATAGTTATACAATATACTAAAGTATCCTACAAACTAACTAAGCTATCCTAGTCGTCCTCATCCTCTTCGTCGTCGGCGTCCTCGTCGTCATCAGCATCATCTTCTTCTTCGCCTTCATCGTCGTCGCCTAGCCTCGCAGCGGTATTATCATCATCTGTTGGGTGGCTAGTCGACGCTCCACCTTGATGTGCCTGCATGAATGCATTGAAAATCGCCATTTGTTGGCGCAAATCCTGAATCTCCGTATTCATGCTAGACACCTGACTCTCTAATTCCCTCTCTCTTTGTGTCTTCTGAGAGGTCGAGCCGGTCCCTACTCCATACCAATTCCGTATGGTGGCACCATGACCACCACAACGGACGCGTCCCTGATGCTCTTGACCGGTCGCCTGGAGGAAGGCCGCATCAGGAGTAAGAGGTGGATGACTCGTTCCGGTGTGGTATACAGAGCCAGTGGTTGTGAGCCTGACCATCTCCTCCTACAAATTTATTTAAGTAAGTTCAAATTCATTTAATTTGTAAGAAAGATGCAAATATGTTATGAATAACTTATATGAATTGGACCATAGGCAGGATCCACTCAATGAACTTCCCCGCCCACATCGCGGCTCTTAGACTTCTCGAAGACTTCCATTCGGCTGGGCACTCTCTCGTTCTCCACTTCCTAATGTGAAAAGATTAATAAACTTAGGATATCATTTTAATGCATATTTAATAGTTAAAATTTTAACAGTAATCATAAAGTAGATTACTTACGAAGTCATCCTTTAATTGATTTGTGTTTCTTCTACCCATTCTATGGGTAGACTTGAAACCTTTCTTCCTATTTTCAGCATTTCTCCTTGAGATGCCCTATAAGAAGATAATAATTTTAATAAAAGAATTCGAAATGATATATTTATAAAATGCACATATATATGTCACATACCGTATGTTCTTCTCCCATCCAAATGTAAACCATCGCCCTCCATTGTTCAGCGGGTACATTCGGAGGACAATTTGCCAAATTGGCTTCCAATGGAAGCTCCGGGTCGAAGTACTTTAAAATATAAAGAAAATTAATTATATACTTATATGATGAAAAACAAATTTAATAACCTTGCTTCGCCTCTTTCCAATCCTTAGGATAATTCTGAGGATTATTTAATAACTTTCGTATTAAACCCAACACATCTGTCATCATTGCTGCAGTTGATCCGTTCCTTACTTTCATCTTAAACAGCTCTAACAAAAACTGCAAACGCGTCATTTCCACCCCAGGAGCCAATATATCTTCTGCATCTGGCAAACTGCTCGAGAACCTATCATCTAAACCAATGTCTTGTGCCTCAGGTCTTCTTAAATCGTCCATTAGTTCAAATAACTCGTGATCAACATTATTCAAGGTTTGTGTAGTCACTCCTGCATCTACGCCCATATCCCCATCCATTCGCAAATCTAAACCCTCTCCATGTTCAGTCCAAATGGAGTAATGTAACCAAAATCCGTTGAGTACGAGATGGTTATACACTGCCTCTCTAACATCCCATTTGATATTCTTGCATCTCACACATGGACAATAAATCTTTAGACCACCAAATTTCTTATTAACTCTTTCTATTTGAAATGCCCAATCCAAGAACGCAATCACTCCTCTCTTATATTGTTGAAAGTCATCGTATCTCTTATCCATCCATGATTTATCCATTTTACTGCACAATCATAATAAAATCCACCATTATGTTATTATAGACAACAAGTTTTCCACCTTAAACCATAATGAAGTGTTTCCCTTATACACAAATCATTATGGGTATGTATACACAAATAATTATGGGCATATCTATGATATACACAAATCATTATGGGTATATGTATTGTATACACAAATCACTATGGTCATATTTATGGTATACACAAATCATTATGGGGATATCTATTGTATGATTTCACTATCATTTTGGGATATCTATTGTATACACAAATCATTATGCGATATCTATTGTATACACAACCCTAGTATATCTAATGTATACACAAATCAAAACAACTAAATCATATGGAGAAAACCTAGGCATATCATCAAAACAAATCATAACTAGGGGAAAACCTAGGCAAATCATATCTATTGTATACTAAACAAATCAAGCAAACCTAGGCATATAATCAAAACAACTAAATCATATGGGGAAAAACAACTCTAACAAGATTATCAAGTAAAATAAACAAGAATAAAAGCAAAGGAGTGTTGATAGTTACCAAATATGAAGATTGACGAGGTCCGCAAGCAAGGAGGAGCTGGAGGCGACGCCGGGGCGGAGAGGGCGATCGTGGTGCGGCGGGTTGAAGAGACGAGAATGGAATGAAAACGCAGGTCGAAGGGGGTTTTTTCGATCTGACCAATGGGGACGGTCGTAATGACCGTCTCCATTGGTGACGATCGGCGACGGTTCACTAAAGACCGTCTCCTTTGAAAGGCAGAGGGGACGGTCAATAAAAACCGTCCCCTCTGGTCAACCACTTTGGTCCATTCGTCAGAGGCGACGCCAACAGAGGAATAAAGGGGATGGTCAGGACCGTCCCCAAAGCCCTTCCAGGAGGGTCGAAAACATCCAGTAGCCTGGTCAAGGCAGAGGGGACGGTCAATATAACCGTCTCCTATGGTCGACCTCTTTGGTCCAATCACTAGAAGCGACGCCAATAGAGGACCAATGGGGATGGTCCGGACCGTCCCCAATGCCCTTTCAGAAGGGTCGAAAACGTCCAGTGGCCTGCTCAAACCAGAGGGGACGGTCACCTATGACCGTCCCCTCTGGTCGACCTCTTTGGTCCAATCGCTGAAGCGACGCCAACAGAGGAATAATGGGGACGGTCAGGACCGTCCCCAAAGCCCTTCCAGGAGGGTCGAAAGCGTCCAGTAGCCTGGTCAAGGCAGAGGGGACGGTCACTATAACCGTCCCCTCTGGTCGACCTCTTTGGTCCAATCGCTGACGCGACGCCAACAGAGGAATAATGGGGACGGTCAGGACCGTCCCCAAAGCCCTTCCAGGAGGGTCGAAAGCGTCCAGTAGCCTGGTCAAGGCAGAGGGGACGGTCACTATAACCGTCCCCTCTGGTCGACCTCTTTGGTCCAATCGCTAGAGGCGACGCCAACAGAGGAGCAATGGGGACGGTCAGGACCGTCCCCAAAGACCTTTCAGAAGGGTCGAAAACCTCCAGTGGCCTGCTCAAAATAGAGGGGACGGTCATCTATGACCGTCCCCTTTGGTCGACCTCTATGGTCCAATCGCTAGAGGCGACGCCAACAGAGGAACACTGGGGACGGTCAGGACCGTCCCCAAAGCCCTTCCAGAAGGGTCGAAAACGTCCAGTGGCATGACTCAAGGCAGAGGGGACGGTCATTAGTGACCGTCCCCATTGAGTTAATACAGTAGGGACGATAGTCCACATACAGTCTCCAATTATGTGGTTATTGGGGACGGTTGTTTGATGACCGTCCCTAAAAAGATGCATTACGGACGGTCATTCAAAAACCGTCGCTAGTTGTCGTCCCTAAATGGGGCAATTCCTGTAGTGTTATGGAGCCGCCACGTGTCACACCCTTTATTTATTTATTTACTCTCTTTATTTTATCT
Organism: Ottelia alismoides; assembly: GCA_037367405.1. Taxonomy (NCBI): domain Eukaryota; kingdom Viridiplantae; phylum Streptophyta; class Magnoliopsida; order Alismatales; family Hydrocharitaceae; genus Ottelia; species Ottelia alismoides. The sequence continues at coordinate 87,283 of JAZKJV010010091.1, forward strand.
TTATTACTTTTTATTTATTTTAATTATGTACTTTAATTATTTATTATCTTTATTTTAATTATTATTTTCATTACTCTATTTATTTATTTGTTTATTTAACTAGTTCGCCACGTGGCCGCATCCCTGCGCGCCTTGTGGCTCCCTCTCATTCCTCTCTCTATCTCCCTCTTTTCTCTCTCTCCCTCTTTCTCCCATGCATTCACGTGGCTCTCTCTCTTCTTTTCTCTTTTTCTCTCTTTTTCTCCCATGCATTCACATGATTTTCATCTCTATCTCCCTCCCAATTTTCTCTCTCTTTCTCTCTCTTTCTCTCTCCCCACGTAACTAGCAGACCTATGCCTCTTTCCCCTCTCGCACCATCTCTCTTGCGTGCGACCCATTCCTTCCCCTCCCACGCGACGGTTACGCAACCGCTCGCGCACCTCCTCTGCACTCACAACCAACTGCCAATAAAGTCACACGCCTCGCCTCCCATCATCTTCATCCGCCGATCTACTAGAGAAGAGGCCACCATCTCAAAACTTTTGTAGGTGACAGTTGAAGGAATTCTTGTCGAGCAACGATGGTCGAAGGTGAGATCTAAGGAGGAATCACCTCCTCGTAGCAGCAGCCCAAGCTTGTTGTTCAAGCTTCTGGAGTTCGCTGACTCCATTGAGGCGAAGATCAGAGCCGACCTTCCGTCACTCCTGGGAGTGGATCCTCTGCAGTAAGTGAATTGCAGCAGAGTCTGCTGCAATTCACGGATACAGGCCACGTGTCCACTCCCAAATCCAACGGCCCGCAAGCCCCCGTCTCCTCCTCCCCGACCCGTCTCCTCCCCGCCTCTCGCCGCCCGCCTCCCCCATCTCCTCCCCGACCTCAAGCCGTCCCCGACCCCGAGCCCCTCTCGCTGCCGGCCCTCTCCCCGACCTCAAGCCCTCTCGCCCAGCTGCCATCCTCTCCCCAGCCTCTCGCCGCCATCCGCACGCCCCCATCTCCTCCCCGACCTCAAGCTGTCCCCGACCCCGAGCCCCTCTCGCCGCCATCCGCACGCCCCCTCACGTGCGGATGGCGGCGAGGCGGCGAGAGGCGGGGGAGAGGATGACGGCTGGGCGAGAGGGCTTGAGGTCGGGGAGAGGGTCGGCGGCGAGAGGGGCTCGGGGTCGGGGACGGCTTGAGGTCGGGGAGGAGATGGGGCGTGCGGATGGCGGCGAGAGGCTGGGAGGAGACGGGTTGGGGAGGAGGGGAGGAGACGGGGGCTTGCGGGCCGTTGGATTTGGGAGTGGATACGTGGCCTGCATCCGTGAATTGCAGCAGACTCTGCTGCAATTCACTTACTGCAGAGGATCCACTCCCGTCACTCCTTCCCCCAGGCAACCCCGTTCCTCTGTTTCATTTCTTTTTCCCACGCATTTTTGTCTTCTCTAGGCACGCCTTCTCAACCAAATCACCATCGCCACCAGTTGCGTCCACCTCCGCAGGCCACCTACGACCGCCATGCCACGCCTCCCACCACCCACTAATTCTCGTGAACCGCTGCCCTTCCGCCACCGCGACCTTCATCCTTAGCTAGTCCGTTTGCATTAACGCCACCCTCCACCCGCGAATAGCAAGTGTGCAGTTCCTCCCCGCAGGTGCGTCGCCCCGCGTGCCTCCAACCACCCCGTGGCCGCAGCCGCTCACCAGAACGTACAACAGCGGATCCGCTTGGCCGCAATCCCTCGTTGCAGCCTCCCTTGACGTACGCACCACCATCACATATCACCTGCGTTTGCGCCACCTACTCGCCGCAACTATCTCATGCATGCTAGAAGCAGCTGCCCCTTCCAGCGCAGCCGCGCGACCCCGGACTCGCAGGCGACCACCGCGCCCTCCTCAGCCCTTGGTCGCATCTCCAGCCACGACCGCCACGCTCTAGCCCGCCAACCGCTACACCTCGCCGCCCCAGTCGCGCCTGCTCCCCTAGACGACGTGGATTCTATTTTTGGATCCCGCGATGAAGGTCCATATCATTTTTTATTTTATTTTTTAAATTTGTGAAATTTACAATTTCTTCCCGAAATATTATTTAATTTCAAAAGCGCCCTTAGATAAATTTTACTTTAATTTTTGTATTGCAAGAACACCCCTGCATCTATGCTCTAATTTGGACATCTATTTAGCATCATTTTCTAATTCTAAAAATTGCATATTGCAGAGCTTTTAATTCTCTACCTTTTGGTTATTTAATTAGATTTTTATGAGCATTGGGTAATTAATTAAAAATATTTTTGTGAAAAATTGATAATTTAACCCATTTTATGGTATGTAATTCATATTTAATTAAATATTAGTCCAAAAATTGTGTAAAAATTAGATAGTTGCTTCTAAGTGCTTTTTAATTACTATCCAAATCTTATCATAAATGGAGATGTCTTGTGCATAAAATAAATAGTTGAGTGATTTCTGTAATTGATTTTTAATTAAATTCATAAATATTATTTTGCGAAATTTCAACTCCCCTGATTTCTCATTGAAATATCTATATGAGATAAATTGACTTTTGGATAACTTGATTTTGTGGATTTATTAGAAATTAAATACTCACAGTCACTCTGTTTCCACTAAAAAATTCATAAAAAAATCATATTTCATCCCAAAATTCTATGAAAATTATCGTAGCTTCGTTTCATCATTTTTCACTTTTAGTAAAAATTTTATAATTTTTGCATTCCGTTTCATGAAAAATTACATAAAAACCCCTAAAAGTTTGTATTTTTCATTATTGCATCTTAAACCTGAAACTTTTTAAAAAAATACATTTTGCATTCATCATTGGATTAGGTTTCTAGGAAAAATATACCTTGACTAATTTGAATTAATTTCATATTAATATTCATTTAGCTAACTTGCTTGATTCCTTAATAATATAATTCATCCGTATTTTTGCAGTTGCATTTTTTTGCATAAAAAATACAAAAAAATTACGCTTGGAAAACCATGAGCTAATTCATTTAACCTGATCCGAAGTTGTTCCTTTGCTTCCTTAAGTCGATCCTGGGGTTGTCCTGGTTAAAAATACATAAAACCGCTCATTAATTAATTCATTGAATCATCTATTCATATAGTTTTTTTTATCGATCCCGATTGCCCGACTACAACAATTTCACACGATTAACATAGGACAAGCTACGTGTCTTTCAGATGATGCACAATTGAATTGAACAACTGCCCATGATTTTGCTGCTGGAACTACTGCCAAGTGCGATGGCTTTTGTCTTACATGCCGCCACTTTTAGATGCAACTGTGATTCATATAGAGCAAAGCTGCCTCTTGAAGATGTGAATTTCTTTATTCTAAAATTGAAGCCAACTTTTGAGCATGCAGATTTGAAGCCCCCAATCCCTCCTTTCCTACATCTTTCTTAATACACTCCCATTGGTTCCTTATCCATCTACTCTTTCCTCGATGAGGGGGTATTTCCTTCAAGGTCAGGTTGTGATGTGTCCACAATCGAGTAGAGAGAATGTAGAAGAATGACAAGAGAACTGGAGCGTGACCAATGTAGTCGCTTCTCCTTGTGAAGCCCAACCAGTGTAGCTGACTCCACTAAGATGTGCAGGCATTTGGAAGCTTGGACCATTGTGGTCATATTTGGGATTGGTGATTTGCTTCTTTTTGGTAGACTTTGTAATGTTGCTTGCACTACATCAATCTTTTGTACCTCGATGGTTATAGATCTGGGCCGAATCGTCATCTCACCACACCTTACCGCCATGTGGATAAGTGAATCACCCACAACCGCTGGATCAAGCACCTTAGGGGGTATTTTGCACCTTTCCCCCCATCTTTTTGTTTATTTCACTTTAGTCCTATAAATATTTAAGTAGTTTATAATTTTGTATAAAACTTACAAGAAACCCCTTGAACCTTCTACTTTTACATTTTGAACCTTACCAGCTCACCTCACGTGATTTCTACACTGGTACCAGCATCCCAGCATGTGTGTGTGTTGACTACCGCTGCCTCAATGCTGCAATGAAGAAGGACCACTTCCCCTTGCCATTCATTGATGAAGTTCTGGAAAGATTGGTCGGCAAGGAGTTCTTCTGTTTTTTGGATGGATACTCCAGGTACAACCAAGTGGCAATCGCCCCGGAGGACCAAAAGAAGACTACATTCATTTGCCCATTCAACACATACGCTTTTAGGAGAATGCCCTTTGGTCTGTGCAATGCACCTGCCACATTCCAAAGATGCATGCTTGCCGTTTTCGCCATGAGAAATACAACAAAACCTCACTAGGGTAGAGATGAATATGCATTTCATCATCTTTATGTATTTATTCTATCTTAAAATCCCTTCTTAAATACCTGTAAATACCTATAAAATTTCTTTTTATAAAACTCTATTCTTGTGTAAATATTGTATTTTTATCTTTGTTTTTAACCTAAAATAAATAAATAAATAAAATCTTATAGTGGGAGAGGTTATGGATGGGTGTTAAGGGGTCAAACCTTATCCCTACCCATCCTTCATGTGTACCGTCTCAAGCTGAGGTCCCCTATCATTATCGAGGAAAATTGGCCTGATTGAAGTCTCCCCATGTGGAGTTCTTTGCTTGTTCATCCAGGAGGCCTCCTTGCCATTGGATATCGAGCGTCTCTAGTTCAGAGCTCAGGTGCACGATTTTGTGGAGCCTCGACCGTTGATTCATCCGTTGATCGACTTCCAGCTGTTGGATCATGAAGCGGTATGTCTAATCTCAGGAGCCCATCCATAAGGGGTGAATCCCAGCCATTTGATCACGAAAGGGTGGAATTCAAAGAATTAAGTTAAGGTGACCTGAAAAATCTTAACTTCAGTTCCTATAAAGTTCCTGTGAAATTAAGTGGGTTAAGGTCCAAACCAAGCTCCATTTTTCAGGCTTTATTTAGACTAGTTTAATCATCAACATTACTCTGAAAATGAAAATGCAATGCAAGGTATTTTTGTGAAATAATTTTTATATATTACCCTTCCATCTTATAGAGACACTTCATTTAGAGCCTCTCAAGAGAGCTAGAATGATTCTTTAGTTTCCAAACAGATCTGTCACAAGGCCGAAGGGTATACTTCAAGACGTTGTCGTGGTGGTACAAGGCCCAAAATTCATTGTGGATTTTGTCATCTTGGATATTGAGTCTTCGATACCATCATATGATGCTATCATTATTTGTAGTTGGCCTTTTCTACCGAGTGCACCTTCCAGCTGCCTTGGGTGACACGCTGTCACTGCATCAGCCACCGACTGCCTCCACAATACAACATCACCTTCGTGCACAGTTGCTTCCGTTTAGCCATGCTCCAACAGCCAACGGCCTTCGATCCGCTTCGGCTCCGCTCGACTTCACGTCGCCACTGCCTCTCGCAGACCAGCTCCACCTATCGCCCACGCCTCCAATAAGGTTGTTGTTGGAAATTCTGATATTGATGATGAGGGTACAACTGATACTGGTATTGAGGAGGAGGTAAAGTCTGATATGGACCTACCGCCTGCTGATGATAGAAAGATTGTCGATATATCGGTAGCTCGAAGTTCTATCTCCAGGTATAGTTCGGATGTGGTGGGGACTAGTAGTATTTCCAACCATTACTGTAGCACTAGTATAGTCATGTTACTATAGTGTTATTGTATCTGTATTACTTTAGTGTTATCGTATTATCTTCAGAAGGTTCCAACAGTGTTGAAGGGTTCCACTTAGGCCATTGGCGTCAATGATGTTGGCTCAACTAAGCTCTAGTCAAAAGGAATCCAACTTCTATAAGTATGAAACTCTCTGTATGTACATATAACATAGGGATATATCAATTTAGTGTGCATTGCATTCACGAGAGTCAAGTTGAAATGCCACCCAAAGTTCTAATAAAAAATTTTACATAAAAAATTTAAAAATATTTTCTAAACGGTTCAAAAGATTTTTCAAGAAATTTTGTAACCATTTTCAAGAATTTTGCAAAACATTTTTAACCATGTACATATGCCTTTTCCTTCAGCTATTGAATCAAAAATAGTAAAAAATTGAAAAATGCACCATCTGATCCCAAAATAGTCTAAATTCTGCAAAACCTTGACTAGGAGGACGATTGGTGTGGGCTGTAAAGAAGTTGGTGTATACCATCTTGTACAGTCGTCTGCAACTGTTGCATACTCTAGACTCCATTTTCTGCATTTTCTGGTGCTCTCTGACATCATCGTTTGAGTCATCCTTCTCCTTCATTGGGGGATAAAAGGGCGATACATTCACACAAAACTGACTGTTCTACAAAAGAAAATCACATACCATCCCTTGATAAGGGAGGTAAGATCTCATATCCACGCAACGATATAAAATTATTTCATTTTTATTTTTCTTTTATTTTGGCTTTGAATAAAGTTTTTATATATTTTTTACACAACAAATGATAGATGTTATTTTCTGCAAAATAATGCTATTTACATGCATTTAGCTAGGGTTTAAAGGCCAAAATACATGCGCTGGCATAGACCTTGATGGTATTAAATTATTTCTATGGACCAATCAATAATAGAAACACAATGGTTGCATTATGTAAAATGTCTAAATGTCACGTGCTTCGCACGTTTATGCAAACTACACATGACCAAATTGCAAATAAAACAACATAAGGCACTTATGCAAATATTCAAATACAAATGTTCTGACACGTGTCCTAATTGGACTTATTTACAAAATAAAAGAAATGTGGGGATAAAAGAGCAATTTATTCTTAGTGGTCGGAAGAGAGGGGGAAGATAAGGTGAGGATGTGGCAATGGCCAGGATTGTCAGGCAATAAAGATAGAGTTGGTTGGGGTCTTGGTGATTTGAATTGTCGTCGGGGGAGAAGGGTGTTAGGTGTTTGGCGATAAAGGTGGAGGACTTGGTAAAGGAGGAAAGGTGGTGCCAGGTAAAGAGTCTCTCTCTGTTAAAGGCGATTAAGGGATAAGGTTTAGGTGGTTATGTCGATGGGAGGAACGAGAAGATCGACGACGGGGTCAACGACGAGAGAGAGGCAGGGGGAAGATGTATGAACGGAGAATATGATTCAGATGCAATGAGAAGATTAGATTTATGGATTTGATTTAATCAAACATCTTTGAGAGGTCCACTTGATCTGGATTTAAGGTATGATCTCAATATCCAAGTAACTATACACGAAACGTACAATTGCCATGTCCTTATCTCCAAGTATTCGTGGAGAAATCTTGAAGGAGTTCAAAAATAATGTAATTGTTGACAATGTATTTGAGCATTGAGCAAAATGAATAATTAAATGTGATTTAATTATTATGAATAATATGATTTTTTCTGAGTGTTTTGGAAGATGGTGATGCTCGATGTTATAGAGTTATGATCCAAAATTTGGGTTTTGATAGACCAAGTCATTCTTTCCTATTATTTTTCTTTGCAAGAAGGACGAGGCATGGTGCACAAAGGAATTTCATATTATTACCTTAACCAAATAACCGTATAAGAAGTTATCAATTTATCTTGATCTCAAACGTGTACATGATGCATTTAGAGTATAAACTAAAACCCTTGGGCAAATGAGAAGATTCAGTTACTCTGGTTGTTAATACTCTCTCTCTCAGAACTAAATCAAGCACTAAATATTTGAAATGAAGGAAGCTCAGAGAGCTGTGTACCTAACCCTAGGTTTGAACACTCAAGTGAAGCCCCACCCAGAGTGGGGTGAAACATGCTCCACACACACAAGTGCAAAGTCTAGGTCCATGCTACACATGTGAACCCTCGTACGAGGACCGCTAAGTGAGCTTATTACAATAATATACAAAACATGAAAATGGAATGATTTGCTAAATAACATCCTTGAGATCCTCAGAAATTTTCTTCTGCGGCTCCTTGCAGCGGGAGCTCCCAACTCCACGCCTCCATGCAAATCGAGCCTCCTTGATCCTCAATTGGTGGTATCTTGATCTTAGTTCAATCTTGGAGAACACTGTTGCTCCATGTAACTAATCGAAGAGGTCATTAATCAGTTGGAGTGGGTAACGGTTCTTGACCATTCTCTTGTTCACTTGTCTGTAGTCTATGCATAACCTCAATGATTCATCCTTCATCATGAAGAGGACTGGTGCTCCCTATGATGATGTACCGGGGCAGATGTCCTTTCGAAATGGACATCAATATTTTGTGACATTTATTGATGATCATTCGCGATACGATTTTGTCTTCTTACTTCATCAGAAACATGAAACCTTTGAAAAGTTCAAAGAGTTCATGGCTTTGGTTGAGAACCAATCAGGAAAGAAGATCAGATCATTTGTTGGAATAGATGGGGCATGGGGCAACCGGACAAGAGGAAGGTAGTGGGATTTCTCCTTGAAGCCTGAAGAGCAAATGTGGTTAGCCTTCAGAAGACGACAAGATAGAACCTATGCCCTTGATGGTCTGGGACATGACTTGGAACCCAAATATCAAAATGAATCAACTCAAAAAGGATATAACTACTTCAACCTTGACGATTCTGGAATGTAGATCGATGATGCTTCCCAAGCTGGTAGGCCTCGGAATGAAAAGTAGAGCGAGGAGAAATCTGTGGAAGAACATGACATAGCTTTTGGAGAGGAAGATGACCAAATCGAAGATGCCACACATAGGGAGAAACATATCTAGGGCTTTATCCTTAGGGGGTCATGCCTCACATACTAGAGTGTACCTGAAAGTAAGGAGGGCTTATGAACCCAAAATAAGGATGCCCATTACCTATTTTAATGAAGATCAAAATTTATTCAGTAGTCTCATAGTTTCAAGTTTTTAGGTATTTTCAGAGCAATCCACCTAACGATTTTCTTTGTATTTTTTCTTCTAAGTCCTAAATGTGATAAAAACAGGGGGAGAGAACGAAAAAGCAATGCAAGTGTACATGAAAGTGGATAGGCAGAAAAGTAAATTTTCTCTTAAACTCATTAATTTATTTTTCTAAGCAAGTATATTTAACTTTATAACTACTCAGATCATTTTTAAGCAACTCATTTTCTTTCTTTAAAACATCTTAAATCATTAAGAAAAATATATTGGTTGATTGAATTGGATTGATAATTGATTTAATATGATTAAATGAATTATTTCCAATTAAATACTCTACTATGAGTAGAGTTGTATTTCCCTTAGAAGAATTAATTATGTGAATATAATTCATAGTAATTAATTAAAATTTGAACATGATATGGAGGGTCACATTCTAACCCTCTAGCTTGTCAAGACAATATCCTCTAATGCTTATTTTCTAATCTACCCACGCTAGAGATGAATCTCCCTTATACAAGCAATTAAGTTTTTTTCATAGATTCTCTCATTCATAACCACCCTTCGATGATCCATCCACATATAAATCAATGCAAAATTGGATCCAATGGATACTATACCAGTAGTCACTATAATGACTCGTGTGCTTCACAGGAACCTGAGAGATTGTACTCTCCTCCTATTGTCCATGCCAAGAGATGATCCATAATCATCGACTCCTGATTTCGTATCACAAAATCGATCTCCTTATTCATCAGCATGAAGCACCGAAGATGAGAAGACTCTTCATAGACTCCTGATTTCGTATAACAAAATCGATCTCCAGGAGCTGCCACGTGTCACTCCTAGAAAAATCGTAATTAAAAATAAAAGAAAAATCGAAAATAAATAACAAATAAGGTCAAATCAGAAAGTGGTCAACACAAACGTTACTCGTCTCGATGAGATCTACAACTTTTGTGAAGGATTGAAAATCAAATGAAATCATATGTACAAAGCGTTTTTTGGATGGTATCTTATAGGTATAAAATACCGCATTTTTTTATCTTTTGCAATTTTTTTATCATTTTTAGTTCGAGAAAAATCAAAATAAAAATATAAAAAATACAAAAATAATATTTACAATTTAATCTATTTTTTGGATTTTTAATAATAATGAAAATAAAAAGTTAAAAAGAAGGGCAAAAAGGTCAATATGTAAAATATACAATAGGGGCCAAAAACCCAAGTTTTGCATACAATCTCCGATTTTAATGAAATTGGTCTCATTTTGAAGGTCTTTGAATGTATATTACTTTAAAAGTGAGTATACCTAAATCGGACACTGTATGAGAGAGATATATGTATTTTAAGGTTCATGATCTCAAACTTGGATTTGGGTTTTATTGGTCAATTTTACAAGTTAGTATTTTTTTTTGATATTTTTCCTTTATTAGTGTTAGTTAGAAATACACAATAGAGTTGATTTATTAGATTTGGGGTTAGTATAAAATATATACAAATAAGTGAAATATGATGAATAGACAGGTGGTTTTTACAAGTGAATTGGGTTTCTTATTTAATGCAGGTATGAATGCTAAAACACAGATATTATTTATGCATGCATGAATGCTAACTATGAAATATAAGTGGAAATATGATGCTAATTACTTGGGAATAAAGCTCTATTTTCAACTTTTAGAGAGATAAATCATAGATTCATCAACCCCCTATACTTAAACCTTGCTCGTCCCCGAGCAACTAAAATGAAATGCAAAAGTGAAATGATTTTGGGTTCCATACCAAGGCCATGAAAAAAAGGTGAAAATGGAGCTTGACTCGATTTTTAGATTAATTGTGTGGCGGAACCTTATTTGGATCTGAATATAAGACCTAACAACCTTCAAGTTCCACAAGTCTTCTATTCAAGTCACCTCAACAGTCAGGTCAGAACAAATCCTCATACGTAAATATCTGATGACTATGAATCTTACTTGTACTATGTAAGTGAAATATAACTCTCCACATCAGAAATGACAAAGAACCAACCTCCTCTAATAAGGTAACTCTAATTCCCCAGTCTAGTAACTCTTTCCTTGAGGAGCGGGGTATTCCCTTCTTAGTTCAAGTGCGACTAACTCAAGAAGATGGGGTGGAGAGAAGAATGGACGGTAGGTAGTGTAGCTACCTATCGCATGATGCTTGGCCAGTGTAGCCAAGTCATCCAAGCTGCAGGCTTCTTGCAAATATACATACTCCAGCAGGCATTTTATTTTGAATCATGCCTGTCCACTTTTTTTGGAGTTCTCTTTTTTTTCTCTTTTTTTTGAAATATATATACAAGGTGCAACATGTACATTAGGAGTTTTTCCTCTTGAGCCAGTAGAATATCCCTCTTTTGAAGCATTATTGCAACCCACAACATCCCGTCCTTAGATGTCAACACCACCCAGACTAGGTTGAGATGCACTTCCCTTCCTAGAGGAGGACAGATGTTTCCACCCGTGTGCTACTCCAAGCTAAAGGATTCTACCTCCTCACCACCTCATCAATGAAGAGCTACGTGCATGGTGCTTGTCCAAGTTAGGTCACTGTCTAAAAGAATCATGCGTGTGTACGGGTTATTATACTTAGACTAATCAAGATGACATGTGAACATAAACTTGCAGACTCAAAGAATTAAGTCACTTGACCTGAAAAATCTTAACTCCAGTTCCTATAAGGTTCCTCTGAAATTAGGTAGATTAAGGTCAAATCAAGTCCCTCCTCAACATCTATTCATAACTTGGTTCAGAACCCACTAACTTTTCACTTTGCATATGTTAGATATGAAGATGAGGTGCATATGGCATGCTATGTAGATGAATGCAAGACTCTTTTTTTCCTTTCTTTAAATGCACAGATTATATGCAAGAGTAAATAAGAAGCCTTTGATTTTGTTTTTTTTGTTTTTGTTTTTTGGTTTTTTGAACTATATACAAGGTATTACAAATATACATGTATTTTACAAATTGTTTTTTTAAGTTTTACAAGTATTATACAATATACTATACAAGTATACAGTTTTTTTTCAATTTTTACTTACCTGTAATTATTGCATAATATATACAAAAATACGTGAAAATACGTGAAAGTACGAGCTATGGGTAAAGTACATATGTAATATATACACGCTCCCTATACTTAGTGTGTGTTATGTCCTCAGAGCACGAAAAGCGAGGAAAAAGACATAGCTCGTCCTAAGCGTAGGAGAGCTAAAATAACAAAATGTATAGAAGTCGCTCCGCCCCCCTATACTTAGGCTCTGGCAGCCTAAGTATAGAAGAAGATCAAGAATGGGGCGGGCGAGGTTAAGATGGGAAATGGATGAGTATATATACAGAGCGGGCATTAGTCTCCCCTATACTTAGGCGTTGGTCAACCTAAGTATAGGACACGAGAGAGTGTAAGAACCGATGATATCTGGAGTATGTGCATAGAATGATGAAGAGACTCATGTCACTCTCCTCTTATACTTGGGATTTGGTCATTCTAAGTATAGCCATAAAATGAAACGATATGGAGCTGGGGCGAGTGATTCGAATCACTAGGGAGGGAGGGAAAGAAAATATATATAAGAAGGAGTGAGAATATACAAGGATTAAGAAGGTTTAAGACGAACCTTCTTGCGAGAGCGAGGAGGTGGATAATATACAAGTGTGTCGTTATCGGAATCGTCCTTAGATGAATAATAGTGAGGTGAAGGGATCGTCCAACGCGGGTCGACACATAGCTGCTTGCTTAGATAAGGCTTGAGAACAACCGAACTGAGCTCACTCATATAAATCACCTCATCCACACCAGATGAGGACTCCTCAGAAAATTTCTTATCTGGTATGTTGAAGGAGACTTCCTTAGTCGATTTTCTAGAACCTGAATCATTGAGAGGGAATGGAGAGCGACACACTTTGAGGGGTTCGAAGAAACTCCTCGATGAATCATTTCTCGACTTCCTCTCACTAGATAGCCGACTAGAGGAGGGAGCAACCATGTTTTTATATGTGGCCAATTCAGTTTTGGTTGTCTTCTTTGACGGTCCGGGATGTGGTGTGGTTCTGACCATGGGTTCCTCATCAGACGAGTCACTATATAGATTATAATATTCCTGAAGGGTCAGCGTACGTCTTGGTATGGTGCTAGTGATCTCAGTTGGCTTGGCATCATCGTCACGGATGTCGGATCATCAAAATGGTCAAGACAATCAGCAAAAATCATGTCTGACTCAATGACAGCTTCGGGTTGTGAGTCCTCCTTAGAAGCTGTCACGGTGGTAGTGCAAGCAGTTGATGAAGTGGAGGTGTGGGGAGTCTCTGAACCAACGGTCATCTGGACAGTCGATCTCTCAAGTGTAGCAGAAAGGTGGGACTCATCTACCTCTCAATGTTCACGATTGTCAGCGGATATGCGGGTCACCTTAGAGTAAAGTTTATCATAGAATGGGTGAGGTTGAAGCACTCCTAATGTTGTAAAATCTATTTACCGAGTCTTGCAATTTATAGTCGCCTTAGCCAAGGCTAAGAATGGCTTCTCGATAATAATAGGAGATTGGGTAAACTCTCCTCGATGCTCAATGTCAATGACCATGAAGTCTACCTGGAGTAGAGCACCTTGGAAAGTGATGATGACTGAAATGGTTCCTCTCTACCGTTTGATAGATCGATCAACCAGCTGAGCGATCTCTCTCGACTTTCTGATTGGCATGAGTTTGAGCTTGTCAAGCACAGAGGTCGGGAGGATATTTATTGTCAAGTCATCATCGATTCTCGCATGGGTAAAAATGGTGTCTTTGATTTCACACTCAACTCGGGGCAACCGCTTTACTCTATGGCTCTTGGTCTTTCTCTCCATCACCAAGGAGGTGGCCATAGACACTATGTGTCTTTCAGTCCTTGTTCTCTTAAAACCCGACCTCTTGGACATCAATTTACTCTTTACAAATCTCTTTAGGTCGGGGAAGTGATATGTGACCTTTATTAAGGGAAGTTTAAAAATCAATTCCTCATCGAGTGCTTCCCTTAGGGCAGGATTCAATTTTTTTAAGTCTTTTTCATTTTCTATTTTTATGATATTTTCTGATTTTTCAATGTTTTTGGTCTTTTTGGATTTTTCGATTTTTTATGTTTTTGATGGGTGAATGGTCAGACTCTAGATTGGAAGGTAAGGGGTTAGTAGAAGGGGGAGGTAGAATTGACTCCAGCTATACAGAGTGTGTATTTCTCCTTGTGTTTGATCGGTCTTCAACATCAAATCCACTTATTTCCTTTTCCACTTTCATACCCAGGCTGGCAGAAATTGAATGCAATATGTCGATGACATCTCTTAACTTGGCACCAAATGATTCATTCTTCTCAATAAGTCTAGAAATGTCATCTTCCAAAAAATTCTCATGACAAATCATGGGAGAGTTCTGCTCAATCGGAGGATACTGTTGAGATGTTGGGGTCTCATACTCAACATACCTAGACTCTGACATGTAATTCTGGGTTGAGTATAGACCATCCGAATGACAGATATTGGTTAGAGCCTTATATGATGGAGTCAATAAAGAGGGGGCTCGTAGATTGAATTCATGAGTCCAATCCCCCTGTAGGCTCTCCGAATGTGTGATATGAAGGCTTTTCAATGCATGCTTGATTACTAGGGTCAATCAAGTCAAGAAGATCATAAGTTGCATGCCTCTCCAGTCGATATGATCTATCGACCATGTTTTTTTTCCTAAGGTCAAGTCGGGATGTGTATATGTGAATTGTTGTTCGGTCTCTACTTGAGGTGAGAATGAGGTATGTGGGGGTTAGTAATTCTGCTAGTCATAGGTCTCAGCAGTGGCTTGCTCTTCATACATGCCATTGATTCCAGCAAGCTCTCGAGAATAAGGACAGTCAACCCAAGATGGAAGTGGATCAGGTATGTTAGAATATGGAGTAGGTGAAAATGCGAAGAAGCGGAGAAGTCAGTCGAAGTTCTGACTTCATAATCGGGTCGAGGTGGAATCAACCACAGGTAAAGGTCTCCCGTGGATGGCGGAGGATACATGGAAGAAGGAGAAGGCGAAGATGAACGGTATATGGTCGAGGAGGAATAACTAGAGGTCTCAGGGTATGTGGACCAATATCCCGACATCTTGAGGAGGAAATGATGAATGTAAGCAGATTGAGGTAGAAAACTTGCAATTACACAGGATAACACACACGGACATATACAAAGACAAATCCAAGAGCAAACCTTGAGTTCACACTCAACACGGTGAAGGACCCGAAGCCAGGTCCGATTAATCTGGTTGATTTTAAGTGTGATTTTTCAGACAAATAGCAAGGATTACGTGGCCTATAGGGAAGTCGGCTCAAAGATGAATGCATCTCTCCTGTTTAATCTGTCACCTAAGATACCAACCCCTTCCTTTCTTCGCTCCTATCCCTAGCTGGGAGTTCAAGGACCTGCCCCTATCTACCTACCGAAGTAGGCGGAGGCTGACAAGGCTTTTAACTTCGCCCCTATCTACCTGTCGGAACAGGCGGAGGCTACTAGCAACTTGTCGCGGTGCACTGCAATTTCACCTCTATCTACCTACCGGAGCAGGCGGAGGCTACTTGGCACTGGTCAGTTGAACCCATAATTCAGCCTGTGATATTTGCTCGGACTGGGGTACGTGATATGGAAGGCTGGGATTTTGGTTTTTCCTTAGGGTGTGCACACACACTTAGTACCCTCACTCAACCTGAAATCAAGGTTGGAGTTATTCTCTCGCAAACAAGGGTTAATTTTAGTCAATTTATTTGATCCAATTCAATTAGCAGTCCCGATTTTAGAGATTAGTTATCACTGTGATTAATCCACACAAGCATTCATGTTTACCGTCTAGTCCCAAATCCTTTATCCTAGGTTAGAAAAACCGAAAGAGAGAATCGGAAAAAGCCGATGCGATCGAGAAAACGATGATGAATGCTTGAGTAAGAAGACTTACAGTGCCTCCAGCTCTCTACAATGCGAGATGCAATACTTAATTGAAATTTTACATTATATGAAACGCAATCAATGAAAAGCCGCTTCTAGATAAGCAGTTCTATTATCGAGTGAAGAACAAGTTAAATTTGGCTAAGTTCTAGTCTAAGTGGGTCTTTTAATGGTGAATTGTGGTCCTAGAAATTACAAGCACAAACAATCCTAAGAAGATCTAAGAGTCGTGAGTGCAGGTCCTAGTCTACGTCAAGCAACCACACAACACAGAGACTCTTTTTATTATTCAATTACACACGCAAGAACCCAATGGGAACCGCTATAAATGTAGACACTTTTTTACAAGTTAATGAAAATGAAGATCTTTTTGGCATCTCAACAACCGACTTGATCCACGAATCGTCGGCCTTTGATGCACTTCGAGATGCGTCGACTTCAAGAAAGCCCTCCAAGTCCATAGGACCCTCACACAAAAAGATAAAGATTATGTTAGAGAGAGATATATAAAAAAATAAATAAAAAAATAATTGGAAAATAGAATAATTACAAAGTGGTTCGGGGGTCAAACTACCTGAGTGAATGGATAACCAAAACCTTATTTTCTAAAATGATCCTAAGCCGTTTGCCTCCCGGCAACGATGCCATTTGATTGAGCCTCGAGTTACCATGCCTAATTCAACCAAATTATATATTAAATTTAATGTGTGTTCATTGTAGTCGGGTAAATCGAGGCTGATCAAAACCACTTTGATTAATGTCAAAATAAACACAAGTCGCAAATTTTTGTATTTTACTTGGGCAAGCCGAAGGTCGAACTCAGGGAGGCAACTTTGTCCTTAGATTAATTTGAAGCCAATTCCGATGTTAGGTTTTCAGGAGAATATTTTTTGGTATTTTTTTATGTAATTAAGAAAATGCGATGCAATTCAAGCCAAATTCGAATGTTAAAGCTTGAAGTATGATCAAATTAAGTTCAAAAATTATGAAACTTGGCTAGAATGTGAAGTGCAATGAAATTAAACTACTGCAAATTTTTTTGGAATTTTTTGACTCTATATGAATTAAATATGAATTAAAAATGAATACAGGGTGATTTTTGCAAAATTAATTTTAATAAATACCAAAATACATCATTTTCAGATATAAAAATTAACCTAAATACTTCTATGTAAGATGGTTCCAGAAAAATTATTAGACCTAAAAATGATAAATTTTTGAACATATTAAAAATCAATTAAACAAAACACCAATTAATTTATTCAGGTCTCGTTATGCAAACAAATGATGTGATTTTTAGGCACAATGTAGAACTACTTAAATTAGTACTATTATGATTTGTTCGTAATTTTTGGAGCAACAATGACTTTAATAATCAATTAAATGCAAACAATGGGTAAAATATGCTAATTTCCGTCAAAATAAAGATTGCGCTTAAAAATATAGCAAGCATTCATAAAGTTAAAGCATGAGATGTTCTACAATGCACAATTTTTAGAATGATAAAATGATGATAATTGAGGGTCTAACATGATGCCAAAAGTCAGGGGTCTAGTTGCAAATATAAATAAATAAACAAAATGAAAATAGCGTAGTAAACACGCTTCTTTAATTACCTAAACTTCCAGGGACTTGTGTGCAATTTCTCCCGCGGTCACATGAGTTGCACGTGGTCTACAAAGCTGCGGCCTTCCAGGTAATTTGCAGAACTTTGGGAGTCTTATTTGCAATTTGCTCACCAAGTCATGTGCTCTTCACATGCTTTGAAATAGGCAGATCCTCTTTGAAACTTCTGAAACTTGGAGGGGCTTTGGCGTAAAATCCCCTTGCACTGACATGTTGCACACATGAGGGGGAGGTGGATGTGTTGACAGCGGCGGGCGCTGGAGGTCGATGGTGCGGCAGCCTCGCCCGGGCTACACTGCCCAGGTGTTGTAGGGCTTGTCAGAGCTACTCCACCTTCGACGTGGTCGGCCGCAGCTGGGGAAGGAGATCGCAGCCGCGTGAGGTGGGCTTCTGGAGAGCTTCGCCTGGCGAGGTCTGCGGGTGGAGGTGCGTGTCCGGTCGCCTACAATGGCGTCGATGGGCATCAAGTGCGGGTCGGAGAAGAAGGTGATTGTGTGTCGAAGCAAGCGGTGGAGCTCGAGTCCCTGTCGGAGCAGAATGACGATGTGGCTTGCTGCACGAATGTGACTGGAAGCAGCGGAGGCTCCAAGGTCCCGCAAAGCAGAGGATGGAGCGGTGGAGCCGCTAAGCGAAGGCGTGCTGTAGAGAGGCGGTGCGTGTCGTACTGTGCATGAAAACAAAGCGGAGGGGGTCTGGCTAGGTCACGGTAGCCATGCACGGTGGTCGTAGGGGTGCTGCTGGAGTGGCTCGCAGGTGAAGCGGTCGAAGTCGGAGGCATCGAGGGCGACTGGAGCGAGGGTGGTGACGGGCGGTTGTTGATGGATGAAGGAAGAAGGAGATGGGTGTTAATCGTTCATAAGAAGAGGAGAAACAGAGGAGCACGAGAGAAGTAGAGGACAAGAGGATAGAGAGGAGAAGGGAGAAAGAGGAGTAGGAAGAAGATGATAAGGAAAAGGGGGAACGAAATGTTTACCTGTAGTTGTTGGGGTTCACCAAGAGGATGGCTGGAGCTCGAGCTCCGGCCGATCTTCGCTCGAGGATCTGGCGAAGGGATCCGAGCTCGGCTGCCGCGAGTGGCGCAGCGGCAAGAGGGTATCCCCTTGGATCTCGCCGTGAGTATAGTAGCTGGTTGTTGCTTGATCAAAGCCCCTCCGTGCGGTCACCGGGAAGAGGTCGAGGCTGCAACTACCTATCTCAGAGATGGCGGATGGGCGAACAGTAGGGGGTCGTCATCCTTGTAAGGCTGACACGAGGGGGAGTGGCGCAGGAGGTGGGGTTCGTGGGTGAGGTGCACGGAGTGGGGTGACGAGGAAGGCGTGGAAGGAGAGGGTGTCGTGGGTGAGCAGGTGGTTGCGACGCACGGCGCAGAGGAGTGAGGAGGTCTTGCGGCGAGTTGGAGATCCTGCTCCACAAGCAAAAGAAGAGAGGGGAGGGCGGTCACGTGCGCCGCACATGACTGGGCTTGGGCCTGGTCACGTAAGGCGCACGTGACTAGGGGAGAGGAGGAGGCGCCACGTGGCGTGCTGGGGTGCGGCTATGTGGTGCTTATTTAATTAATTTTTTTGTTATTTTTTTGATAAAATAAATGATTACGAAAAAGCAAAAATTGGTGACATGTGGCAGCTCCAGGAGCTGCCACATGTAACTCCCAGAAAAATCGCAATTAAAAATAAAAGCAAAATCGAAAAAAATATCAAATGAGGTCAAATCAGAAAGAGTCAACACAAAAGTTGCTCGTCTCGACAAGATCTACAACTTTCATGAAGGACCGAAAATCAAATGAAATCATTTGTAACAAGTGTATTTGTGGGTGGTATCTTATCAGTATAAAATACCACATTTTTTATCTTTTACAATTTTTTTGTCATTTTTAGTTCAAGAAAAATAAAAATAAAAATAGAGAAAATATGAAAAGATTATTTACAATTTAATCTATTATTTTGTATTTTTAATAATAATGAAAATAAAAAGTTAAAAAGAAGGACAAAAAGGTCAATATGTACAATATACAATAGGGACTGAAAACCCAAGTTTTGCATACGATCTCCGATTTTAATGAAATTGGTCTCATTTTGAAGGTCTTTGAATGCATATTACTTTAAAAGTGAGTAGACCTAAATCAAACACTGTATGAGAGAGATATACACATTTTATGGTTCATGATCTCAACTTGGATTTGGGATTTATTGGTCAATTTTACAAGTTAGTATTTTTTTGATATTTTCCCCTTATCAGTGTTAGTATGATATACACAACAGAGTTAAATATATTTGATTTGGGGTTAGTATAAAATATATACAAATAAGTGAAATATGGTGAATAGACAGGTGGTTTTTACAAGTGAATTGGGCTTCTTATTTAATGCAGATATGAATGCTAAACTGCAGATATTATTTATGCATGCATGAATGCTAATTATGCAATATAAGTGGAAATATGATGCTAATTACTCGGGAGCAAATCTCTATTTTCAACTTTTAAAGTGATGAATCACATATTCATCAATAGGGCAGATGAATTGTACAGAAATCACATCAAAAACCTTACTTTTTCATTCATCAAAAACTCATTTTTGAGACCCATTTTATTATTTATTATTTATACTTCGAATCAATAAACTTTTTACATGAAAGATGTAGATAAAAATACAAAGAAAATACAAAATTGATTTCATCCAAAATAATGTACAATGTTCATTATACACTCTGAATAAGAATCCAAAATCCAAACTTCACAAATCCATAACTTCTTCATAAACTCAAAATGCATCAAAACTACCTTTATTTGTATATAAATTTTAATTAGCTATTTAATAAAGGTGGTTTCATTTAATTTAGAGTTAAGATGTAAAAGATAGGTTTTGGGCCCTATTATACCATATACCCGAATGAAATATTCATTTTATTTATTCTTTATATTCTTCATTATTCTATATTTTTAAATTTTGTAAATATTTTTTATAATATATGTATATATTTAGAAGGCATAAACAAATAAAAATACATTAAAATAAAATAATATATAAAATTACATAGATGAATATACTATACTTATACATATATAACTAATACACATATTTATTTAATTATACTAATAACATCATGATAATACAACAAAATATATTTGTGTATATCTAAGCAAGTTATAAATGTATAAATTATAAAAATAAAATAATAAATTTAAAATATAAAAAAATAAAATATGCTAGACATAGGTTAATATACATATAAATATACTTGTAAAAAGAGACTTGTAACAAGTCAACCCATAAAATAGATAAAAATCATAATTAAATACTACGAAAAATATATATTTTTTATTTTATAACTTTCATTTGATTAATTCATTTATTATTTTATTTATTATTATTTCTTATTTTCTAATATGTTTATCCTCTAGCGATCGAGGTGGACCAATGCGAGGTCGATGTTTGTTGACCTCTGGTCAACTGAGACTTTGGCGCCTTTGCTATGTTAGATATGCCGTCTCCCCATTTTCCTCCCCTTTTCTCAGATGATCGATCACTCCCATCTATCTGATTTCTCACGCAAAACAATCTCTGATCAACCATGATACATGCCTAAGTCCTTAATCCCTTGTGCATACCCCACCCCCTATTCAATAGAAATTGTTGGTTAATAAGGCCGTACCTCCATCTATAAATAAAACCACCTTCTTCCTAGCTCATTTTGATCCTTCTTCGAGCCCTAGAACCCCTTGCCTCGTGTGTGTGTGTTCCCGGTGAAGAGAGAGTATACCCCGAGGTAGAGGCTGCATTATGCGGAGTGGAGGCGGTCCACGGTGGAGCTCTGACGACACCTCTGTTCCTTGGTGCACACCAGGAATGAGCTACACATTTCGTAATTTCTAGGTAGATTTAGTCATAGGTTTTACATTCCTATCTTTATTTCGTAATTAGATAAATAGCTTAGCCATAGTTTTAATCTTTCGATCGTCGGAGCTCCCTGCTCTGGCTCCATTCCACCGTGCTTCCGACAGTGACCGACCCCCCTGACACCCCCATTTCTTTCCTCAATGCATTCTTTACCTCCTGCACCCATTCTCCCTCTCTGATCTTACACAGATCAGAGGATCACAGCTCCTCCACCGTCGTACGTCGGAGCCACTTCCGTTTCGCCCGTTCCCTATGCTTTGCAGCTTCAATCCGGGTTGAGGAGGATCATCTCGAGCCCTGTGTTGTATTGCGCAGAATACTGGGTCAAGGGAAGCCCCTGGAGCAAAGCATCAAGGCTCCTCAGAACCTCCAAGTGGCCAGAGCAAGAAAGACCTCCAGATCCCTAGTGTTAAGATGTGGACACCATTGACAGGTACCTGCAGCCGCAGAAGAGGAATGGTGCACAACGTTCGCAAAGGATCCTGGACCTGCCAGAGGAGAGAATCATTGAAGAAGTGTGGAGTACTTACATATCATAGTTTAGTGGGGAAGTGTTCTTCCCCGTTCTTCCAGGGTGTCCCTCCATCGTCTCATTATTAGTCAAACCCCAGGTTTACAGTTGCTGTCGGATTGAAGAGCCTAGGACCTTCGGATCTTCCTCGAAGATCTAATCTTAGTCATTGCAACTCATAATGTCATAGTGCAAGTAAGAGCTGACACGTGGATAAGTGGACAAACCAGTGCCACACGATAAGGCACTATTAGGGGTAAATTTCATATGTAACCCTCGCATTTTTGTATTTTATTATTTAATATTTCATTTGATGTTGTAAATATATTATAAATTTTGCATATGAACCCCTGAAGTTAGTGCATATTACACTTTGGTTCAATCCATATCAACTCACTTGTCGTCCCATGTGAGCTGGGGATTTTGCATGTATACCCTCGCGAGTTTTTGTATTTATGTTTAGTCTTTATATTTAAAATATTAGTTGTAGAACTTTGGGATATTTGCACTATCACCTTTGCCTTATATTTTAATTGGAAACATGCCCCTACTAGTTCATATATTGATGTGCTTGTTTTCTATTTACTAAAAATATCATCCGTATTCTGAAAATTGTGCAAAAATATGATTAAGTGTCTGCTAACTTACTCTTCAATGCCATATTTTTAGTTTTACATTTTGGGAATTTTTCTTATTTTATAAAATAGAAAAGAGAGTATTTTCTCCATGTTTAGCTTTAAAAATACCAAACATATAAAACCTTCTTGAATAATCCCAAAAAAATTATCTGTTGTTTATTATAGTATTTTACAACTCCAGACCAAAATTCCTAAAAATAAAAATAAAATGATAACAAATTAAAAAGATCCAAAATCCTATAAAATATAAAAATTCTTCAAAATGCCAAAAGTATTAGTTTCTATCTCTAAATTTTATTTATATTATTATCTATATATTAACATTGGTTTTGAGAATTTTTATTCTATTTACTAAATTTAAATCTCAAAACAATTCGACCTATTAAGTTAATCCCTGATTTGTGATATTTTGGACTTTAAAAATACCTAAAAATTAGCAAACATACCCATAAAATCACAAAATTGAAGAAAAATATATAAATATAAAAACATTTAATTTTGCAATTTTCGGTTATTTTCAGTTGTATTTATAATTATATTACTCTATGTTGTATATATATTTAGACATAAACCCTATATTATATATTATAAAAAATAAGAATAAAAATCAGAAAATGTTTTTATTTGAGTGAATATTGGCTGCTATCTTTGCTCTTTGTGGTTTGACATCTACATGCATACGTGCTATACATCTTTGTTTGTAGAGTATAATATATTGTGCTTCACATTTTTCATCATTCATTGGTTCATTATACATTGTGGGTACTTGTTGTCTGAACATGGGATTTCTTGTGGGTCGCCTCAGCGACACTTCATCTTCACTTATCAGTGAGGATAC
Source organism: Ottelia alismoides (assembly GCA_037367405.1). NCBI lineage: Eukaryota > Viridiplantae > Streptophyta > Magnoliopsida > Alismatales > Hydrocharitaceae > Ottelia > Ottelia alismoides. Next base: position 110,528 of record JAZKJV010010091.1, read on the forward strand.
TTTTAGAACATCATGGAAAACATGTTCATCAAACATGCGATGAAGGACCGAGGATGGGGGAGATGATGAAGATAATCGGAGTGGCGGAGGATGGTTGAAGAGGTCGGAAACAAGCGACGAAATCGAAGCTCCAACGAACACAAATTTTGAATTTTATGAAATACAAAGCAAAATTTAACTAAATAAAAGCTTACCCTATGCTACTGCTTGCTAAGGATTGAAAAATGAATAAAGAAGAAGAAGCTTTCCATGCTTGGGCCACCTGGAGCAGAACTTTGGGCAGAGGAGCGGTGCTTCGGATCAGCCTCGATTCATTGCTAGACAAGTCCATGAAGCTCCTAGGAGAAGCCTGTTGTCACCAAGGTTCTAGATCAAGGCTTAAGTTAGGATTTTGGTGGCAGAAGAGGAATCAGGGAATCAAGGGAAATCGGTTGGGGGCATATGTACAGGCTAGGGTCATTGGGGTATGGTGCTCGATTCATTGACCCTTAGATCGAGAAATACAATGCATGTGAAAGTGCATTGATCGGGGTACAAAAGTCAAAGAGAAGTCGAGCAAAAAAAATGCAAGGATCGGGCAGAAGAAATTGAGGAACATAGGTAAAAACTGAGTTTGATGCAAGCTAGAGCCTCGGTCAGAGAGTTGACCAAGGTAAGCAGACGAGGGCCCTTATTGGGCCATGTTATCCGCAAGAGGACAAAAACAAAAATAAAAAGGATAAATAATTGTAAATAAAATAATAAACAATTCATTTAATTTTTAGATAAAATATGAAATTTATTTATTATTTTATGTAGTATTTTTAATATAACTTTTATTTATTTTTATGAGTTTATTTATTATGAGTTACTTTTTACAAGTCCATTTAAGGTATTTTTACCTATGTTATGTGTATTTTATTTTTATTTTTATTTTTGATTTTATTATTTTATGTACATAATTTATATAATTATAGCTTATTTAAATACACATAATTATATTTTTGTTATATTTTTCTGATGTATTTTGTACACTTAAATAAATATGGGTGTTTATTATATAGGTATAAGTATAGTGTATTCATCCATGTAGTTTTGTAAATTATTTTATTTTAATGTATTTTTATTGATTTATTATATTCTAAATATGTACATACATTATAAATATTATTTACAAAATTATAAAATACAAAATTATGGAAATATAAAGAATAAATAAAATGAATATTTATTCAGTTATATAATATAATAGGGTCCAAAACCTAACTTTTGCATCTTAACTCCAAATTAACTGAAATCATCTTCATTACATACCTAACTAAAAGTTATATACAATTAAAGTGATTTTGGTGCATTTTGAGTTCATATGGAGAAGATATGGGTCTGGGAAGTTTGGGTTTTGGATTTTTAGTCTAAGTATAGAATGTACAATTTGTATCATTTTGATGGGGAATAGATTTTGTATTTTTTTATGTATTTTTATCTACAACTTTTATGTAGAAAGTATCTTTATTTGAGGTATCAATAATAGAAAATAAAATGGTTCCCAAAAATGCAATATTCTTCAAAATAACTTGAAGTTTTTATTGTATTATTGACCCTTATCTCCCCCTACTTTATTCCTTGTTGACCCAGTTATTATGATGCCAAGATCTAGGGGTTTAGGGTCATAAAATACCTTTGGCATTTTATTTATTTTTCTTTTATTCTCTTTATTCTTTTATTTTTTCTTTAAATAATGTATTTTATACAATATTTACACATCACATAATGAATATTAATTTATGCAAAATAATGCTATTAACATGCTTTTAGTCATGGTTTAAAGGCCAAAATAAAAGAATAAAAGTGATGAAATGGAGATTCATCATTGAGAAGGTAGTTTTTTTTTAAAATTAAAGCGATGAAACCACATGATCCAAGAACACTTCTCGAATCATTTCATCTAACCCACAAATGGGTATTAGGGTTACCTCTTGAAGCATGGTTACGATTGAAATCTCTAAAGGAAGAGACCTCCTATCTCAAGTACGATCTAATAGAGGCGATGCTTGCGAGCGCGTTGATGAAATGCGTGCTCCTCATAATCCAAGATGAAGATTTAAGCTGTGAGACTCTTGATGTCATCTCATGAAATATGGCGTCTTCTTCATGAGCCAAGTGCACCAAAGAGATGGAGATCCACGAGTAGTCAATCCAGTAGCACAACGACATCATGATGACTACGAGTTTTTCTAAGTCAATATGTGGAAGGCCACAATATTGATAAAGAAAAGGGGGGCGACTATGAGAGAGAGAGGGGGAGAGACTTGTTGCTCTTGAAATGATATAGTAGAAAAGGCTAGGGTTGCCCTTCCTTTTATACTAGTTGGATGCACATGGATCTCAATCCATGTGCTCTCTTAATCTACGATGTAGATTAAAAGTTTGTTAATCAATGACCATGATTTGTTGCTAAAAAACGATTAGTTTAAAAAAATTAACTATATCCTTTTCAAGATAATAATTAATTCATTTTAAAACTAATCAATATAAATAGATAATGTGGAAGACCAAGTTCCTTTACTAAAAATAGGGTGATCATCTCCTCCTCTTGAACAAGTCAAGGTGGACGATCACCATAAAGGGGATTAAGTCTTCCTTTATCAATAAATATATATAAATTAATATGTAATAACAACTACTGCATCAAAAAATCACAAAATAATTTTCAAAATTAATCTTGTGAAAATTTCAATCATGCCATTGACTAATATGAATCATATTCATATATCCAACATAATATGTAAATTAGATTTACAATTTATTGTTTATTATGAATACAATTCACAACAACATATAATATATAATTCTATTTACAATTAAATATCTACAACATATTATAAATCATATTTATAATATCCATGATTATTTTGGACAGTGATATTCACATTAATCATATCTTTGATAATTAAATCTTATTTAATTATCCAAGATGACTCTTCTCATGCACCCAAATAATATGAATCATATTCATATTATTTATGATAATTAAATCACATTTAGTTACCAAATTATCTCAATACTCAGAGACATTATCAATAATGGAATTTTTCTTGTACTCTTTCAAGAATATTGCGCTTCTCTGCAGATACTTGGAGATAAGGACAAGGAGATTGTACATTCCACATTTAGTAACTTGGATTGAGATTATATCTCTAAATTTAGATCTCGAAGACCTCCCATAGATGTTTGATTTAAATCAAAATGGTAAATCTAATCTTCTCATTGCATCCGAATTGTATTCAGATCAATGTCCAACATTTGGACCAAGATTAGATCACTTCTATATTGAGAGGAGTCACTAAAATCCAAATATGTTTCATCACTTCCTCAAAATGGAAGGGTCATGGTTATACAATCGTTTATGATCACATCACCCTCGAGTATTCCCAATATCTGTACATCCTGCATACTGGAAGACCTAGTATGATCTCGAAGTTTTAGATCTCATCTAGACTCTCTTTCAGGGTTTTATCATCAAGTTTCTCATTAAATCATTGGGAGTTGGTATCGATCATATAATTTTCAAAATCATATATCATACCCAGGTATAGATCATATACTTTCCAAAAGCATATATCAAACCTACAAATTCAGTCACACTTCCAAAGCGAGACGACGGTGCACTGAATTTGATTCCCAGTATCTCATGAGTGAGCTCATGTCTTCCAGTTCAGTGGTGAAACTATATGATCCCTTTGAGAGATTGTATTACTCATATGCCCTTGTATGTACACTAGCTCGTCGGTGTATAGACCTTGATTAGATCATCAACCTATCTGTCTACCAAATGTACATACTCAAACATATATTAACATATCCGTCTCTGGTCAGAGTTATGCGTGCCTATATCGTGACATCATACAACATAGGTCTTGGTTATCTTGATCTTATTAAGTCAACTCTTTGACCTAACTTATCTAACACCTCCGAATCTCTATTCCTATGCAGAGGACCTGCATCAAGAGGTCGGTCAGATATCAACCAAAAGAGAAAGGATTTCCATCTCCTACTTAGGCTAGAGATGATCTCTTAATAATCATTTGACGGTGCTTGATGAGTCCTCAAACTAACTCTTTAGATATTCATCTAAGAACCATCCTCTTATTCAACAATTGAATAAACAACTATATGATTATTATGATGGCCATGGTACATAACCCTAGTTGTACTAAGGGGCCTATTATGCAAATAAATTATTCTTCATTTCAGATCATGGAATGATATTTGCAATAAAATTTATTGCATAGTGGCTCACCAAAGGGTCACATGTCAAAAAAATCTTCCACTAACCCAAAGAGACATCAATAGGCTAATGTTTAAACCCACGCTCATGTAATAATCATAAGCTATTTAGAAAAATAGCTAGGTAAGCTGGGTAATCAATCTATTCCGGAGAGACTATGCCAAGTCCGTTTACGGTACCTGCATATCTCCCGGTAACAATGCTCACATCCAATACGAATGTTGCATCTTATACAACCATACTCAGTTTTGTTAAAGCAGTTATAGTGTCTTTAACACTACAATTCAATAATCATTATAACCAGTATGTAATTTCAATTATCCTGATGAGAATACCCTTATTTCCGGTGATCTCTATCTCCTAAGACTAAGACCCAGTCTTAAGTCTTACAAGGCATCTATAATTAAGATCTTTTAGATCACTATCTATAAAGTCTTAAGCTCTTGAAGATGATATTTTGAGATCACTATCTCAAAAATATTATCCTCTTTGCAAATATTGTTCTTACTGCAATCAAGTGTTTTATCTCCATATTAGGATTAGTAACAGTTTACTACTCCTACTGCATGGCATACATCTGGCTTTTGTACACATTTAGCACACACCAAGCTTCTCATAACTTATACATAAGGGCAAGCAATTTTAGCATTCACTTCCTCAACTCTTTGAGGTGCTATCCCTTCAGATAGTTCATTACTATATCTTAAGGGAAGGAAGCCTTCCTTGGAGTTTTCCAAGAATGGAACATGTCCAAGGTGTACCATTTAATGTGACGGTCCCAATACCCACTTCTCTTTGCTTCTGAACATCTTCAGAACTAAGATCTAAGAGGTATCCTTGAGATCATATCTCAAGGTATGGAATGACCAGATTATAAAACACTTATTATCATCATTATATCATTCCAAATGATTAGGACTTTACCTACATTTAGCACGCTGAACACAATGGCACTCCCACTAAGCTTCACATGGTTCATCAAGATTTTGTATGAAATTATAACCTTTATAATTTCATTAAATATGATGTTCTGACTACTAGAAGCTTATATGCGCCTATAGATGGAGTTTCTCTAGCTTGCACATATTTCCTTCCTCAACTATGAAGTCGTAGGGCTACTTCATATGAATGTCCTCGGAGAGGTATTCATAGAGGAGTGCAATCTTGACTTCCCTATTCTAGATGTCATAGTCAAGTTGTGTAACTACATTTAGTAATATTCTGATGGGTTTAAGCAAGGTCACTGAAGAGCAAGTCTCAGTGCAAGTGATGTCTATTCTTCATATGTATCTTGTAGATATGATCCATGCTTTAAAGATCTCTACCTTCTCATCAGGTTTCCACTTTCTCTTGAAGATCCATTTACACCTAACAGGTTTTACCTTTATAGGTGGATCATCGAGGGTCCGTATACAACACTTGTATATGAAGTCTACTTTAGACTTTATTTCTAACATCCATCTTTCCATGTTATGATCCTCAGAAGCTTCATCATATGAAGTAAGATCATTGTCAGACTTATCTGACAGATGAAATCCATACCCTTTAGGTGGTCTTACCACCCTTAAACTAATTTGAAGAGGTATGAGTGTTTCATCTTTAATTGTCCTTTTATTTCCGATTTCAAGAGTCTCATTATATTCTCAAGATTCAACGAATTCCTTTGCTTCATTTTCATCTTGATTCTCAAGAAAGTCATCATGTAAGAATCATATCCTTAGAGATGAAATCTTTTAAGAATCTCAAGGTCATAAAATAGGTATCCAATATCATCCTTTATTTTCCTAATGAAGTAGCACTCTCTAGTGCTATATTCAAGCTTACTTGCATCCATGACAAGGTTATGGACCAAGCAACCCTAAATCCTTAAGTGTCCAACACTAGTCTAGGTTCCAAACCATAGCTAATGAGAGTTTTTGGGTTTAGATTCACATGGAATCTTATTAAGGATATATATTGTAGTTCAACTACATATATACCTAGAAACTAAGAGGTAATTATGCTAATATTCATCATTGATTAGATCATGTCCAACATGATCCAATTGTATCGCCCTACAACTCTATTGAGTTAAGGTGTATTAGGAGGAGTGAGATAGAAATGACATTCCTTTCTCCATACGGTATTCCTTGAATTCATCTAATAGGTATTGACTACCTAGATTAGATCAAATTCATTTAATCTTCCTTCTAACCTTTGGTTTTAAATCGAAAGTGAGATCTTTGAACATTTCAAAGGTTTCTAATGTGAAGTAAATAAATCTCATATCACGAATAATCATAAAATGATGTCACATATCATCAATATTTATTATGATATAAATGATCTCCATACATAAATATGTATGAGATCTTGAATACATTGGCATCTTACACCATTCCCAGAGAATGGTATATTTGATATTTTACTTTTGAATATAATATTCACAAGCATGTAAGAATTGAATTTTTCGACAATCTAAAGTTTCATCTCTTACTAGTCTATTGATCACATCAACAGACATATGTCCAAGACTTGATGCTAGATAATTGTCAAATGATTTTCATCCTCCTATTGATCTTTTTAAGGTTTAAATTTTCAGTATTTAGAAATATACTGAACCATTCATTAATTTTCTAATTTAGTAGAGTCCTCCAGATATTAGATCACTATCTGAAACATATCTATCATAACTCTTTATGATAGGTCTATTCTAAAATACATGTTTATTTCCAACATTTAATAATAAACAATGAGTGCATTCCAATATCTAGGTCATAGAGATATTCTCTAAGACTAAGGGCTCTCCCACTGAAAATATGAAGTCTGTCTGTCCATGGAAATTGTTGCAACAATTGCATCAACATTTATGTAGATGATTATTAAACCTTAAGGTCAAATTTTCTAATCTTCTAAAATATATCCAACCAATTGCAAGTGTTATTAGAAGAAGGAGATACAATTATTAGACTTTGATCTTATTTAATAAGCAAGTCAATTTCAATGATTATATGTAGATGTGGATTATTTCGATGCACTATCTGAGTCTTTCTCTAAGTATCCTAGATAGTCTAGATAGTCATACTATCAATACATCAACTTATTACAATATTGACATTCGTCCAACTTTTTGGATACCATATGTGTGAAAGTTATAGAAATACAATCAACTCTTTGACTTTCCTTCTTACATGGGTCAGACCCAAACTTTCACTATGCTTCCTTCATCTATAAACAACCATTGCTTAAGACAAAGAAATTCTTATGTTGAACTCATAAGATTTCAATATAAGAGCATTTCAACATTTATACATGCTTCATTTAATTCATACAATAACAATATTATGAAGCTTCATGAATGATCAGAGTATATATAGTAAAATGATGACACTCATCGTATATTCATCCATCTTAACTCTAAAATACTTTGGTTCAAGAAGGTACTCAAACATTTTTGAGTACATCACCTCTTATCAAGCCACCATTGTGCACAATGCAGAGAACCACATCATTCATGATTAATTGTTGAGAGCACATATGACTGCCAAAAAAAATCTTCTTAGGTTTCATAAGGATTTTCAATAATTACGATCATAATCAACATGATACTTCCAAAGCACATTTGATGAGAGATCAAGATTATAGAGACATACAAACCATGGGTTGTTGTACTATTGTCTATTTAATTAACATTCCTCGTTATTATGAGGAAACTTGCACATTGCAAACATATTCATTATGTGTCCAACTTCAAGTATAATATCTTGACCAAGGATCTAATCCATGATATTTTACTGGTTCTTATTGAGTATAATTTTGAGTGGGTTTAAAGTAGGTTATCTAAAATAAGATAATTTGCATAGATACATATTCTAATGATTTAGGTTTTTTATATCAAAGTTGTCTTGACTTGTCAACTCTGAGAGTTCATTATCTTATTCACTTTCAAAGTAAGAGATATACTTACCATTATATCTCAAGCAAGATCTGGGTTCTCCTTTCTTACCTTTGCTACATTCCAATAATATGAGAACTTGTAACTCGGATAAAAAGAAGCGGGAACTCGTTCTGACTTGCAAGTCTAACTTTCATTTTCCAATTCGGTCTTTAACATATGGGCCTACCACTCTCAAGGCGATGTTGACCCATCGTTAATTGAACCAACCGTCAATAGGATTAGAACTCGCTATGCGTAATCTAGTATCGCCCCAATAATATGAGGAATCTATATTGGGTCACTACGCATACGACCTTAATACTTCGAAAAGCAAAGATTCCAGTCCTTGTACACTTGTATGCAGGAGCTGTCACTTCAGAAAGGGGTCTCCTACATACAATCCATGGCGATGGAACATTTTGCCTTGACGGAAGACCAAGGATGTCATTTATATGATCCTCTATATCATGTTCAAATTTTAATTAATTATTATGAATCATATTCACATAATTAATTCTTCCTAGGAAATTACAAATCTATTCATAAAAGAGAGTATAATTGGATCTAATTAATTGAATCATATTAAATCAATTATCAATCCAATCAACTAACCAACAAATAATTTTGAGTGTTACTTGAAGGACGGTATAAGCTCAAAACACATATTATTCAAATTTTAATAATTAGAAAAATACATCATGATCATTTCAAGCATTATCCTTTCCTTATCCACTGTCATGCCAGTACGCATAGGATGTGGGACAGACCGCTCACGGAGCAACCTGCTACCCTAATATTCCCGACTAGACACCATATCCACCTCAGGTTAGGATAATGTGATTTGATCATATTGTATTTCTGATGATATTCGGTCTTTCAACCAAATTTATATCATATGATATTTATCAAAATTATTTATCAAAATTATTTTGATTAATATTATAAGGATATTTGCTAAATAAATCCTCAATCATATTCAAGTATCAATGTTTGTTGGAGAGTTAATTATAACCAAATCGATCAAGATCAATTATCTTATCATGTTGGTTATGGTCATTCAAAATAACTTTTATCAAATATTTCACAAATATTTAACAAATCTAGAAGATTAATAATTAAATTCATGAATTAATTGAATGACATTCACAAGATTGTTGTTCACATGTTAAGTTTCCAGCAGTGATACATGTTTACTAAAACTAACAAATCTTGTGCAAATAAACTCCAAATCACGCAAACTAAATTTCTTTGGTAGTCAATTTGATTTGCAACAGAATTCAAGTGATATAAATGCATTTATAAACGTTTTCAAAGTATGGTTATCTCTTGATTACGTTCTAAAATACCATTCTCGTAACAGTGGACATGTATCTGCTAAAATGGTCATAACTCGAGCAAACGGATTCCAAATCATGCAAACTAAGGTCCTACGATTTTCTAATAAGATGGGGAACATAATACAAGTGTAAACTCTAGTTTTAAGGTATTTTAACAAGGCAAAAAAGATTGCATAAAATAAAATTATGGGAAAAAAATGCGATGAACAATTCACACAACCAAAAATGCCCATGTCATCTTAGTTTTATGGATCATATCTGAAACCTTTAACCTGGCTCTGATATAACTTGAAGGTTATGTAGAGAACCTTAAGCATATCACAAAGCATGAAGATCGCATCATATGCGATCGGGAGCTATGAGTCACACTAGTTGCTCAGGGCAATGCATTTTTTTAAAATAAAGCGATGAAACCATATGATCCGACAACACTTCTCGAATCATTTCATCTAAACCACAAATGAGTATTAGGGTTATCTCTTGAAGCATGGTTGTAATCGGAGTCTCTAAATGAAGAGACCTCCTGTCTCAAGTCCGATTGAACAGGAGAGACACTTGCGAGTGCTTGATGAAATGTGTTCTCCTCATAATCCAAGATGAAGATCCAAGTGGTGAGCCTCCTAATTTTCTCTCACAAAATCCCACATCTTCTTCACGAGCTAAGTGCACCGAAGATTATGGAGATCCACGAGTAGTCAATCCGGCAGCACAATGGCATCGTGATGACTATGAGTTTCTCTAAATTAATATGTGGACCGCCAAAATATTGACAGAGAGAGAAGAGAGGATGACTCTGAGAGAGTAAGGGAGAGACTAGAGACTTGTTGCTCTTGGAATGATGTATGTCTACCATTCCTTTTATACTAGTTGAATGTACATGCATCTCAATCCATGTGCTCTCTTAATCTATGATGTAGATTAAAAGTTTATTAATCAATGGCCATAGTTTGTTGCTCCAAAAACAACAACAACAGTTATTTTAAAATAAATTAACTATATCCTTTTTAAGATAATAATTAATTCATTTAAATTAATCAATATACATGGATAATGTGGAAGATCAATTCCTTTTACTAAAAGGGTGGTCGTCCCCTCATCTTGAACAAATCAAGGTGGACGACCACCATAAAGGGGATAAAGCCTCTTTTATCTATATATATACATTAATATGCAATAACAATTATTACATCATAAATTTCACAAAAAAAATTTCAAAATTAATTTTGTGAAAATTTCAATAATGCCATTGACTAATATGAATCATATTCATATATCCAACATAATGTGTCAATTAAAGTTATAATTAGATGTTTATTGTGAATCCAATTCACAACAACATATAATTTGTAATTCTATTTACAATTAAATCTCTCCAACATATTATAAATCATATTTATAATATCCACGATTATTATGGACAATGATATCCATATTAATCATATCTCTGATAATTGAATCATATTTAGTTATCCAAGATAACTCTTCTTATGTGCCCAAATAATATGAATCATATTCGTATTATTTATGATAATTAAATCATATTTAATTACCAAATTATCTCAATGCTCATTTACATTATCAATAGTGGAATTATTTTTGAGCTCTTTCAAGAACAATATGCTTTTTCCGTTGATACTTGGAGATAAGGATATGACGATTGTTCTTCCCACGTATAGTGACTTGGATTGAGATTATATCTCAAAATCCATATCTCAGGGATCTCCCACAGATATTTGATTTAAATTAAAATCGTAAATCTAATCTTCCCATTGCATCCGAATAGTATTCAGATCAATGTCAACATTTGTACCAAGTTTAAATCACTTCTCTGTTGAGAGGAGTCACTAAAATCTAAACATGTTTCATCACTCCTTCGGAATGGAAGCTTCATGGTTATATAATCGCTTATGATCACATCACCCTCGAGTATTCCTAATACATGTACGTACTGCATATTGGAAGATCTAGAATGAACCTGAAGTTTTAGATCTCATTTAGATTGTCTCCTTTAGAGTTTTATCATTAAGTTTATCATTTGATCATTGGGAGTTAGTATTAACCATATACTTTCCAAAAGCATATATCATACCGGTAATGATCATATACTTTTCAAAAGCATATATTAAACCTATAAATTCAGTCAAGCTTCCAAAGCGAGATGACCATGCACAAAATTTGATTCCCAATATCTCATGAGTGAGCTCATGTCTTCCGATTTAATAGTGAACTTGTATGATCCCTTTGAGAGATCGTATTACTCATATGCTCTTGTATGCACGCCAACTCGTCGATTTATATACCTTGATTAGATCAGCAATCTATCGATATACCAAATGTACATACCTAAACATATAGTAATACATCTGTCTCCGGTCATAGGATGCATGCATATATCATGACAACATATGACATAGGTCTTGGTTATCTCGATCTTGTTAGGTCAACTCTTTAACCTAACTTATCTAACACACACCTCCGAATCTCTATTCTTATGCAAAGGACCCGCATCAAGAGGTCGATCAGATATCAACCGAAAGAGAAAGGATTGACATCTCCTACTCAGGCTGGAGATCATCTCTTAATAATCATTTATCGGTGCTTGATGAATCCTTAATCTAACTCTTTAGATATTCATCCAAGCACTAGCCTCTATGATTCAACATTTGAATCAACAACTGTATGATTATTAAGATGGCCATGGTACTTAACCCTAATTATACTAAGGGGCCTATTATGCAAATTAATTATTCTCCATTTCAGATCAGGGAGTGATATTTGCAATCACATTTATTACATAGTGGCCCGTTGTGGGCTCACATGTCCAACACAGAGGTATCTTGAATAATCAGTAGAATATAATTGCATAGATAATCATAAATATAAGCACAACAATCATATCATAGACAACACATGTAAATAATAGATAATAATTCACAAAATAAATATTACCAATATAGAGAATGTTGCCAAAAGAATTCTAACTGCTATCCAAAAAATATGAAGACATGCAAGCGACTAATCACTACTGACTTGCTAGCTTTATTGCATGGATATCCTCAAGAAAATATTCTCCTAAAAATATTGAATAACTCAAAGAACAAGAAAAGAGAATAATAGAGAAACCATCTATTACCCGACATTGACATATCGTTCCTAACAAGGCTGGAATAACAATCGTTGCGGTGATCAATCTCAAATAAAATCAATAATCAATCCACAATTGTGATAAATAAATCAATGTGTAGAGATTTAAAATTTATTATTACTCTACATAAATGTACGTATAGTGCAAGTAGAAGAGTATCGAACAACATAGAGCAAACACGTAGGTAGAATATTATTAATAATTATTCCTAGTTAATAATAATATTTGTTTATCTTTTCCAGCTTTCAATGTTTTATGGGGGTTTTAATTATATTTAATTTTATGGATTTGTTTTTATATTTTTATGGTTTTATTTTAAAGATTTTCTTTTTTATTTTACGTAGTTTTAATTCCTTTTTTATTTTTAATAAGATATATATTTATATATAATAATATAGATATTATATGTATCATAAGTAATATATAATATATATATGAAATATAGATATTTATATTTATAAATAAATCAAAATATACTATAATTATAGAAAAGAAAATATTTGTCTTTTTTTTATTTCCCCCTATTTTTCACAATTTTCAAAGAATTTTTTATTATTTTATGGATTTTAAAGTTATTAAGTGTATAAAAGAGTGAACAAATTAAATATCTGAGATTGTTTTGGATTTAATAAATATAAATAAGTTTAGAATAAACCTCAAATAAATATTTATATATATATATTATATATACTAAATAAAAATCAGAAACAGAAATATATATTTTTACATTTTTATTTATTTATTGCTAATTTTTTAAAGATTTTCGTGTTTGTGATTTTTAAGTTTTATATTTTGTATCTTTTTGTGATTTTTGGATATGGGGTAGAATACATAATTTTATTGATAATATAATTTTTTTGAATTTTGTCGAAGTTTTTTATATCTTTATTGATTTTTAGCTCTCTAAACAAGGAGAAAATACCTGTTTTTATATTTTTGGAAAATAGGAAAATGAGTTATATGCCTAAATAAAAATTATGCAAAGTTAATCATGGTATCATGCACTTATACTATTTTTTCTAACATTTTTAGAGCAATAAAAATATATAATACACATAAAATATAAGAAATAAAAATGCTACAGATACATGGACCTATTTATAATTTAAATAATCTATAAACTCATTTTTAAATCACAACAACAACAACAACAAAGCCTTTTCCCACAATTAAGTAGGGTCGGCTACATGGATTTTTCGCCTCCATTCAGATCTATCTTGGGTAAATCTCGGACTTATATCCAAAAAACTAAGATCCCTTCGTATAGTCTCTTTCCAACACTTCTTGGGTCGTCCTCGCCCTCTCTTAGCCGGCTCAACATCCCAACACTCGCATCTCCTAACCGGTGCATCAGTTGACCTTCTTTGCAAATGACCAAACCATCTTAAGCGCTTTTCTCGCATCTTATCCTCGATCGGATCTACACCAACTTTCTTTCTGATTGCATCCTTCCGAATCCGATCTTTACTTGTATGTCCACACATCCATCTTAGCATTTTCATTTCTGCTACAGCCATTCTCTGCACATGTCTATGGTTCACAGGCTAACATTCAGAACCATAAAGCATAGCAGGTCTCACGGCTGCTTTGTAAAATTTTTCCTTTAATTTTTAAAGGAATTTTCTTATCACAGAGAACAGCGGAGCCTCCTCTCCACTTTAGCCAGCCTGCATTTATTCTATTAGTAATATCTCCATCAATTTCCCCATCATGTTGCAAAATAGATCCCAGATATCTAAAAGAATCTCTCTTCTGAATGTTATCGTCACCAATCTTAACCTCGATTCCTTCACCATTGCTTCCATCAAAGGTGCATTCCATATATTCCATCTTAGCCCTACTTATACGAAAACCTTTAGTCTCTAATGCATGTCTCCAAACCTCAAGCTTCTCATTTACTCCATCTCTAGTCTCGTCAATAAGCACAATATCATCAGCAAATAACATACACCAAGGTAACTCATCCTGAATGTGACTTGCCAATTCGTCCATAATCAAAGTAAAAAGAAATGGACTTAAAGTTGAACCTTGATGTAAACCAATGTTGATATCAAAATAGTCAGTCTTCCCCGTCGGGGTCCTTACACAAGATAAAGCCCTATCATACATATCCTTTATGAGATTAATGTATAGGACATGTACTTGTCTCGTCTCCAAAACTCTCCACAGTATCTCTCGTGGGACGGAATCATAAGCCTTCTTTAAATCAATAAAGATCATATGAAGATTCTTCCTTTTAGCTCTATAAATCTCCATTGTTCTCCTCAGCAAATGGATGGCTTCAATAGTTGAGCGACCTGGCATGAATCCGAATTGATTTTCTTTTACTTGGGAAACTTGCCTCAACCTTCTTTCGATCACACGTTCCAAAATTTTCATAGTGTGACTCATCAGCTTGATACCTCTGTAATTTGAACAATTTTGAATGTCTCCTTTGTTCTTATAAAGAGGCACCACGATACTCCTCCTCCAATCTTCAGGCATTTTCTTTCTTCGCCAAATAACATTGAATAGATTCGTAAGCCAAGTCAAACCATGCTCACCTAAAACATTCCATACTTCTACAGGGATGTCATCCGGTCCAACACCTTTCCCATATCTCATAACCTTCAAAGCCTCCTCTACTTCTTTTCTTTGTATTCATCTATATCATGCACGATTCAAGTAACTTTCACTGCTAGCTAGATCACCCAAAGTGATCTCTCTATTTCTTTCTCCAATGAAAAGTTTATGGAAGTACTTCTCCCATCTAGTCTCTATATCCTTCTGAGTAACAAGCACGTGACCTTCCTCGTCCTTAATGCATCTCACTTGAGAAAGGTCTTTGGTCTTTCTTTCTCTTGCTTTGGCCAACCTGAATATATCCTTCTGGCCCTCCTTAGAGTTGAGATTTTTATACAAAACCTCATAAGCTTTTGACTTAGCTTCGCTTACAGCCTTCTTTGCTTCCTTCTTTGCTATTTTATAGTCTGTGACAGTTTCCTCTGTTCTATCCTTAGACATAGCTTTAAAGCAAGCTCTTTTAATTTTTAGCTTCTCTTGCACCCCTTCACTCCACCACCAAGCCTGCTTTTGACCCAGAGCTCCTCCTTTTGACTCGCCTAGCATCTCTTTGGCTACCTTTCGGATACAAGATGCTACTGCCTCCCACATCTCGTTTGCACTACCGCTACAATCCCAAGATAAGTCTTCTAAAACCTTCTCCCTGAAGCTTGATTGCTTCAGCGGAAGATTCCACCACCTAGTTCTAGTGATCTTAGGAACCTTCCTTTTCTTTACCAGCCCTTTTATTTGTAAATCCAAGACTAACAAGCGATGCTGGGTTGTCAAACTCTCTCCAGGGATTACTCATTTTTAAATGTGTCCAAAAAATATAGGGATAGATTAGATCTGGGCCTGGACCTTCATCCGATGGTTCTAGTGTTGCTTGGAAGAATTAAGAACATGTTCTTCCCCGACCTTCAATCCTTTGATGTTTCTCGCTCCGACTTCTTCTCTTGCAGCTAATGGGCCCAAAAAGTTCCTGGGGTGGCTCCGTACATGTAGGGTGCTTAGACATGCTTGGACCTCACTAAAGAGAGGTCTAGAGCTCAATGAAGTCTGGTGACCTACAAGCCCAAGTTGGCTTCGATTCTCCTTCCAGATAACTCAACTAGACTGTACTCCTGCACAAAAAGGCTACTGGGCTCGATAGATATGCTTTTGACCCAAAATCGAAGCTGATAGCATAAGGGATGAAGTTGTTAGCAAGGATCTCCGATGAGGTGGCTGAGGGAGATTTGATTCCATGATTTGAGCGAGATCGAGTTGAGAAAATGGATGATTCGTGTGGACAAATGAAGGGGTAAGATGATGAGATGTCGTGGGTGTCAAAACAAGGTCGGATACAGGCGGAGATAGATCTCCTTAGCACTGGCTCTGGTGAACTACAAAATCAAAAGTTTATGATAAATTAATGATTACACTATGCTAAGAAATGAAATTGCTAGCTAAATTCTAAAACTATCATATTAACATGGGTTATCTGGAGTAGGAGGAACCTTCTCCTGAGAAGCTCCGGCTTGCGTCACTCTGGCCACCTTTGTCCATGTCGATACCCACGCAAGCTTATTGTTGTCTCCAGGTAGCTCTAATGTTTGAGGGATTGTGGTTACATGGGTGAAAAATGGATCAAAATGTAAAAAGGAGATGGGGGTAGACTTTATACAAGTGGAAAAATGTGATCTCGTGAGGAGGTTTACGTGAGGAGACGATGGGTTGGTGAAACCTATGGACATGGCATGGAAGAGGGTGATGGGAGGTTCAGAAAGGTGGAGAAATCAAGAGGGAAGGAGGCATGGAGGAAGAGTGGGAAAATAGAGAAGAAGGAAGGTTGGCGCTTCTGACAAAGTCAAAAGCTAGGATCGGTATAGTTGACCAAAGGTCAACACTTGAAGCGTTCTCAATGGTCCACATAGGACCAGATGAGACAAAATAGAAATAAAACTATTTATTAATTCAATAATAAATAAGAATGATTTTATTAATTAAAACTTAAAACATGAAAAATGATTATAAATTTTCAAGCTATTTTTCCTATGATTTTATTTATTTTTACAACATTATTTGTAAGATGTTAGTATTTACATGTATATATAGGTATATTTACATGTATTTTGTGTATTTTTTATTTTTAGTACTTATTATCATATTTATATATATTTATGTGATTATAACATTATTAAATACATATTTACATATTTTTGTTGTATTGTTATGATTTTATTTATATGCATAAATAAATACGTGTATATATGATAAGTATCGTATGCCTATATATTGTAATGTATTATTTGTTTTAGTGACTTTTTAATTATTTTTAATATTGTTTATGTTTTAAATACATTTTATGAAATATATACAATTACTTAAAAATATAAAAAGAGTGAAAATTAAAGAATAAAGTATATAAATTTTATATACAGATACACAGTACAATAGTACTCCAAATATGGCTTTTGTATTTTAACTCCATTTTTAATGAAACCACCTTCATTAGATAGATAATTTAATTCTGAATACAATGGAGATGAGTTTGGTTAAATTTGAGTTCATATGGAGTAGATATTGGTGTGTAAAGTTTGATATGCAGTCTTTTCATCTGTGTGTACAAGTTGCAATGTGCTTGATTTTTATTGCCTATTATTTTTACAATTTTCTATATATTAATATGTATAAGTTTCATGTTGAAATTTTATTATTTATGATGTATAATGTAAAGAATAAAATAGTGTAAAATATCTATTTTTAGTATAAATAATTAGAGTTTTTGAGTGAATTTTTGTACAATATTGACCCTTATCTCCCTCTACTTTATTCCTTGTCGACCAAGTCAATATTGACTTGCTCTCGGGGTTTAAGGTCATTCAGTATCTTTGATACTTCATTTTTTCTCTTTTTTTCTTTATTCTATAATTTTATAACTACATATAAATATTGAGTGTTAATTTGTACAAGTTAGTGGTATCTATAGGTATTTTGCTAAGGATTTAAATACAAAATGGAAAAATAAGGGTAGATGAATGGCTTCATCACCCGTCTATATTTACCTTTGCTAGTCCCTAATAAATACTTATTAGCAGAATAAGTGATGCAAAAGAGAAAATAAAAAAGAAAAATAAAGAACGTAGAATGATAAAGATTTTTGGGTTTATCTTCACAAAATCAAATTTTGGAGCTCAGTTAAGACCTTTGATTGTTAATGTATTTAAAACCTTATTGAGAATATGATCTAAAACTTAACAGCCCTCAAGTTCCACAATACTTTGTTCAAGCCGCCTCAATTGCTAGATCTACATCTTTTCATACGCAAACACTTATGACTATGAGTCACACTCTTACAATGTATGTAAATGTAGATCTTCTCATCAGAAATAGCAAGAAAAAATCTCCCTCAACAAGATAATTATAATTCCCCAATCTAGCTACCATTTCCTCGAATCGTGGTATTTCCTTCTAATTTCAAGTACAATCGATTCAAGAAGAGGGGGTGGAGAGAATAACATAATGTGAGCAGTGTAGTCACATATCCTGTGGAACTTGGCAAGTGTAGCCAAGTCTCCAACTGCATGCAACCTTGAGATTTTGACTTTGAAGTGTAAGTATTTCTTATTGATACATGACACTGATGGGATTGATTTTTCATTGATTTTTATGCATGTCTATTCTTTTGGAGTTTTTTATTTTGCATTTTGACATATTTTGAACTATATACAACAACATTTACATAAGGAATTTTTCCTTTTGATCTAGTAGACTATCCCTCTTTTGAAGCTTTATTGCAGCCCACAACATCATGTCTTTAGATGTCTATGCCACTAGATCGGGTTGAGGGGAATTTGCCACCTATTGGGATGATGTATGTCTCCACATGTGTGCTTCATAAGCTAAAGAACAATGCCCTCACTACCTCATCAAAGTTGAGATAAGTGCAGAGTGCTTGTCCAAGTTAGGTCATTATTAGCAAGAGTCATGTGTGCGCTTTGAAATACGCTACTTAGGCTAGTCAAGATAGCATGTGAACATAGTCTTGTGGACTCAAATAGCTAATTCTCATTAAAATGAAAAGTCTTAATTCTAGTTCATGTTAAATTAAGTGGATTAAGGTCTAGACCAAGATCCAATCTTCAGATTTTTTAGACTAGTTCAATTGGCAAAATTATTCAGAAAAATGCTTATGCAATGCAAGAAATATTTTTTATGAAAATAATTATCTGATTTTGAACTTTTTATGGAATTTTAAAAAAAAAGAAAATTTAAATGGAATTTTGAAAAAATTATTTTTTTCAAAATTTTATGTATTTTTGAAAGGGGTTAGCGAATTATATATATATATATATATTCACAAATGTTACGCACATATTTATAAGGATTTTATATAGATATATAAAGAATTTTTATACAAGTATGTACATGTTTTATACAAGAGTTTTTATTTGAAGAATTTTTGCAACATAATTATCTACAAGGTGTTCAAAACATTTGAAATTAATTTGTAAATATTTATCAAACATTTTGCAAACTTATTTTGCAAATAATTTCTCAAACAATTTTTCAAACAAATTTTACAAACTTTTTAGAAACATTTACAAAAAATATATTTTTCAAACCATATATACGACCCATTATATTTAGCTGGAACTATGTCCTTATAGTGATCAAAGAGAAACAAAGGAAGACATAACCCGTGCTAAGTGCAGGAAAGTCTATACTACAATGACTTAAATAATAAGAAGTCGATCGTCCCCCTATACTTAGGATCAATTAATCCTAAATATAACAAACTGTACACAAAGCAAGGACGGTCGAGGATTAGAAATTACGATGAACCAATGACTCAGCTTGTTTCTCCATATACTTAGGGTAAAATATCCCTAAATGTAGAGAAAAATTATCAAGAAGTTAGAAGATAAGTGAGAGAACAAAAAATAATAACTCAAATGCACTCATCCCCCATACACATAGGATCTAGTCATCCTAAGTAAAGCAAGGTTGAATATGATGAATGAATAAATCGAAGAATGAAAGAATTGAAAAAGAATTCAATCAAGAAAAATATTTTTGTTTTGTGCATTATCTGAATCTTCTGATGTTACGACTGGGAGATCTTCTTCAAATATTACATTCGACAACAGACATGAATGTATCATGCTCTAAATATTTCTTTAACAACTATCTCTTTACTACAAATGACTATGCATCAAATAACTCTGATATGAGAATACTACCATTGTCATGCACAGTTCTCACTAGAAACGGTCTTGTCCATTTACTGTTAAGTTTGCCTGAGAATATCTTCAACTTTGCATAAAATAACCACACTTTCTTTCCAAGCTCGAAAGTCTTTATTCTGATGTGCTTGTCATGCCAGCGTTTGACTTTCTCCTTGTACATCAGGTTGTTATCGTATGCGTAGTCTCAGAATTCCACGAGTCTTTTAAGATCGATTTTCCGATTCTGATCACTAGTCTGTGAGTCTAAATTGTAAATATTTAATGTCCAAAGAGATTTATGAATCAATTCCACTGGCAGGTGGCATGGCTTTTCATATACAAGGCGATAGGGAGACATATTCAAAGGAGACTTGTAGGCCATCCATAAGCCCATAGAACGAAATTAAGAAGTTAAGACCAGTTCTTGCTATCCAGCCTAACAAGTTTCTACAAAATAGTCTTGGTCTCCCTATTAGATAACTCGGCCAAACCATTGGACTGTGGGTGGTAAGGAGATGCGACATGATGGTGAATGCCGTACTCCTTCACAATCTTATTTACTTCTCTATTGATAAAATTTGAATACAACCTGCTTGTTGTTGATTACATGAGTCATTAGGTGGAGGCTATTCCCATCTGATCCACTAATTGTCGTACCGTTTGTCGCTTTCTCAAGGACAACATTATTTCGTAGTTTGGGATTTCCAAGATTTTGATTTCATATGGGGTAGTCATCCCTGACTGTTAGGAAATGGGCCTATAAAATCAATACCCCAAGCGTCAAAAACACTGAGATATGAATAAACTTGAGGGGCTTCTAATCCTTGGAATTGAGGGTTCCTCCCATTTTTTGATAGTTGGTGCAACCTTTAACACACGTTACAATATCCTTGAATAGTGTAGGCTACCAGAGGCCACACTACAACACTTTTGCTATCATTTTACTTCCAGAATGGTGTTCTCCAGATTTGACCTTATGACAGTGCTCAAGGACATTGGTACTCCTCTTGAGGAATGCATCGATGCCAAATGCAATCCGCACCTTCCCCAAAAAGGTATGGATCTTCCTGCTGGTAAAAATGAATATCGAACAAAATTTTTTCCTTCTTTACTCTTGTCCAATAATGGAACTTTCTCAGAGATGAGATAGTTCATAATATCGGCATACCAAGGGAGATAATCAACACTGAGAACGGATTCATCTGGAAAAGTTTCAGTTATCGACACACTGCTCAGCGGAGTCTTTGTATATTCTATTTTGGATAAAGATCAACTACCACATTCTTGACTTCATATTTTATCTCTTATTTCCAAATAAAATTTCAAGAAGATACGGATCAATCTGAGTAGATGTGATTTGGCATCCTTCTTCTATTGTAAATACCAAATAGCAGAGTGATCAATATAAATGATCACTTTGGAACTGAGAAGACGATATCTGAATTTATAGCATGTGAAAACAACTACCATCAGTTTTCTTTGTTACTGTATAATTCTTCTGTGCATTATCTAATGTTATGCTGGCATAGTGAATGGTATAGGGCAATCCTTCACGATGTTGTCCTAACCAAGCCCCATTGACGATATATGATGCATCCATCATTATATTAAATGGGAGAGACAATCGGGTGATTGTAGGACATGTGCATGAGTGAGAAGTTCTTTTATCTGATTAAAGTCCTAGAGGACTTTCTGATCAATAATGAAATCGATCTCCTTTCCTAGCAATTATGTAAGAGGTCGAGAAATCTTTCTGAAGTCATTGATGAATCCAATATAGAATCCAACATACCCCAAAAAATGACCTCGCATTTTAACTATTCACGATGGCTCAAGTTTTGCAATAACATCCACCTTTGCCGGGTCGACCTCCATACCTTGTTTGGAAATGACATCGCCCAACACAATTCCTTATTTTACCATGAAGTGACTCTTTTCCCGTGATAGAAAAAGATTTACTTCACAACATCTCTTAAGTAATCGGTTTAGATACGTAAGATAAACATCAAAACTATCACCATAGACAGAGAAATTGTCCATAAAGACCTCAAGAAAACTACCCACTATGTCGGCAAAAATAGCCAACATGCACCTTTGAAATGTAGCGGGTGTGTTACACAATCGAAAGGGAATTCGCTTGAAAGCATAGGTGTCGAACGGACATGCGAAAGTTATCTTCTCTTGATCCTTAGGAGCGATTACCATTTGGTTGTACCCTGAGTACCCATCCAAGAAGTAAAAAAACTCTTTTTGGTCAATAAAAGATAGAGCAAAGTGATCCTTCTTGGTCACTAAATCCAGGCACTTGTAATCAACACAAACACGATTTCTTCAGAACTACGTGTAATGGACTAAGCCTAAGCTGGAGATGGGATAAATAAAGTTAGTCTCACATCACTTCGTTATCTCTTGCATGACTATGTCACACAGATTAGGATTTAATCTTCGTTAAAATTCAGAGGATGATTTACAATCATCCTCTAAAAAGATATGGTGTGAACACAAGGTCAGATTTATCCCTCGAAGACCTGACACATTCCAACTAAGAGCCTTGCAATTTTTCTCTAGAATCTTAAGCAGGCGAGATTCTTGATTTGTGGCCAATCTGTAATGATGATGACTGGATACATATTCGGCTCACCCACAAGGAAAGCATACTTTAGATCTGCAGGAAGTGACTTTAATTTCGATAAATTCCGATTTGGATTCGCATTAACTTCTGAAACGGTAATGGATGTCCGTGCATGATCTGCTGACAATAAAGAGGTGATGTCCACCTCTATCACTTTTGACTCAAACAATAAAATACCGAACATATATGTAATGATTTTTTCTTGTTCGATTTGGCATGAATTTTCCTCAAATAAATCAATCAGCTCTTTAGAATCAACATACATGTAGGCAAATGAACAAATTTTGACCATGCTTTCCAAGACCTACTATGGGAAGAGGATTTCATGGGTCTCAATATCATTCAATGATGAATCTGATTCTATAATATCTTCAATAATTTCATAGTCTTTTGCAGTTGGTTATGGCTCTCTTCTCTCAGATGTGCTCTCTACAGCTTTCGACTCGGTGATCATATCCATTGTGACTTTTGCACTGTAGGAGTAGAACGTGATCTTTCCAAACCTATAATCTGCCACTACTTTAGTTATTCGAAGAATGACTGGCGAAGAATAATCAGAGTCAGGAATAATAGTGAAGGGGAATCCATGTCCAGGACAGCGAAAGCCATTGGGAATTTCATATCCCTTATAGTTACAATAATGTCTTCCAATAAACCTTTGTGTCACTTAATGGATCGATCAACAAATTGAAGGTTCATGCATGTGGGTTTAAGCAGACCCAGCCTAAATTTTGCACAAAAAATTTGATTAAAAAACTCACATCTAATCAAAGGTGCGCCCTTGTCTTTCTTCTTTAGTGGGAGGTTGCTGATCACATTTATAGTTGCCATGGTTAAGATGTGCTTCTCTAACCTATTGTGTATATTTTTACGTGGCTAATTCTTTGATGTGCATACCTCTTTGAGTCATTTCTTCATACTAGGCATGTATTCCATGGCATTCGGTAGCGATATTTCAAGAAAATTATTATGAAGAATCTCAACAATAGCTAGATCAGACAATGTATTTTTCATTTGTCTGATTTTTTGGAATATTTACAGAACCAAAGTTAATGTTCTTATCTACAATAGAATCATCTTTTACAATTGGATGACTAGAAGGGATACAATCATCCAATACAGGGGAATTGAAAATAGGAAATTCAACATTGTCGATTTATACGGGATCTGATGTTGGTGCTGACATCTCTTGGCTTTCTTGGCTCAGGCTTGGCTATTATTCAGTTTTTGGTATTTTTGATTTTCTTCATTTTATGTATTTTTTTGCAATCTAATGCGGCTCCTCCTCCTCCTCCACCCGTCCCTACTGTTGGATTGACTGATGCTGAAGATGATGATTCTCCTAGTGAAGCTTTATTCTTCCCATTGGAGGTGGCAAACGGTTGCATGGTTTCACCACTCCTAAGAGTCACAATGTTAAATGATTTAAAGGATCATTTATACCTGAATCGATGGGGATGAAAGATACATTGCAAGTTACCTACTCTTTGCGTTTGAAATTATTAGGTTTCACCTCAACTTGTGCGGAAATGATCATCTTGGTGGTAATGAGGTCATTGAGCTTCTGGCTCATCTCTAATAGGCTCTTCACCATCTAAGCAAAATAGTCGAGGGCTGGGTTGACAAGCATGACCTTGCTTTGTTATGTGTGATGTGCACGTTGAGATTGGTAATGGAGAGAAGGTTGCGACTGAAAATTCGAAGAATAATGATGAGGAGGATATTGTTGATAGTATGGAGGAGGAGGGGGATACTTGTTGTACTGATTAGTCAAGTATTGATGATACGACTGTTGCAGGGGGTACACCAACTGCTGATATTTTTGTCTCCAAATGTTAGCATTTTGCAGAGACTAGTAGTATTGAGGTTGATTCTGGACAAACTTTCCACCATGAGATTGGTTGTACGACCTGATGGCAAAGGACTGACCTTGCTGATGTCTGCTAGGATAGGTCAGTTGTGCATCATTGTTCCATATGTCATTCACCTCCTGAATTTGGGTGGAGGTGGGAAAAAGACTCAACATAATGTGGATGGGTCTCAGGATGGTAGACAACCATCTATTGTTGCAGTTGCTGTGGTGGTGCTTGATCAGGGGCTTGTACGTAATACATGTATTGGACTGATGAAGGTTGCCCTAGACTCTACGGTTGTAATTGCTCTTTCTGATCGACAAATGTCATGGCAGATGAGCTCACAAACTGGCATGAATTAATGGTGCTGACCAACAGCTCCATCTGCTTTGTGATATGGTCAAGATTTTCTAGATTCTTTGTTCTTTGTTCTTTGTTCAATCACAACCAGTTTCCCAATATCTTGTGATCATTTCTCAATAATGTCCACTTTAGTCATGTGGCTCCCAATGATGCTCAAGTTGGAGCTCTCGTCCCTGTCATCTTCATATGATGTTGCCATGTTGACGGTCTTGTGGTGAATATGGGGTGTCTTCTGATACACACGAGATGAAGATAATGTGGACTCACTTCGGCCATTTATTCAAAAATCTGCTAGACGATATCTTCATCCTTGTTAAAATGAGAGACACCACATGTGGCATCGATCAGTCTCCAACTCTCTTGAGTCAGGCCACCGAAGAAATGTTGGACCAAGCTGGTCTTCAGAATGACATGATGGTGGCATTTCTCCAATAAATCCTTAAATCTCTCCCAGGCTTCATGTATGGATTCATGGGGTCCTTGGGAGAAATTTAAAATCTTGGCACGCAACTGGTTGAGACGATCCAAGAGATAATATTTGTGGAGGAATGCATACTTCAATTCCTTCTAGGTATTCACCACTTTCACTAAGTGATTAATCTAATATAAATCCTTATCCTATAGGCTAAACAAAAATGATCATTTTGACTATGCCTAATGCGATGTTAGGATAGTGAGTGGTGCCACAGATGCATCCAACTGTTGAAGATGGATATAGGGTTCCTCATTCATGTTCCCGTGGAACAAGGGAAGAAGAGAAAAGAACTGTGGTTTCAACTCAAGGCATCCATGGATCAGAGAAATTTAGATCCACTCGGTCATTTGGATAATGTCAGAATTGTATATCTCTTTTAATGTAAGCTTAGGAGCCTCTCTTTTTTCCTATTCTTCCCCTCCATGGGGTCCATCTGCCTATTCTTCTCATCCTCCTCCTCCTCCTATGATCTATCTATATCTCCTCAGTTCCATTAACATCTCTTGAAAGGATGCATGTGCATCGGTATGTGCAGTCAATTGTGGTTGTATCTCCTGTATGGAGGCGAGCATCTGTGCATTAACTTCATTCTGCTCAACTTGATGTGTCTTCTCTTTTGGAGCCATCTCTAAATCAAAATTAGATGAAATCAAGTCCTAATCGGTCTTTGGTTCTATATGAGGAAATATATCCCAATCAATCTAGAAATGTGCACTAGATGTAGAGAAGAGTTCGAAATTAGGGTCAAATTCGAACTTTATTGGATTGAGCAGTGTGTATGGAGATAGATTGATCTCCATCCACAATGGAGAGAATTAGGGACAAAAGTGATCTGGTTATTTGGTGAAAAGGATAACAAGGGGTCTTGTGAGTGGTTCACCAGATCCGAACCGGTCTTGCGGGAATCACCCCAAATTATTGAAGATGTCGGCATCATGGAATCTATGTTGGGGTCTGTGAAGTTCGTACTAAGCCATCCAAGACCCTACATCTTGAAAAAATAAAAGGATAAGCAATGAGGTATAAGGAGTAAGGAGCTATACAATGGATAAAATGAAGAGAAAATGAGAGAAGGCTAAAAGTGAGCAAAATGAGAGGAAGAATAAAAGAAGTGAAAATAAAAGGTACAAATGCACATGGAGATCTTTGACCTAAACTAGATCCAAACAAACATCAATGCAATTGGGTTCATCAACTCAACACATGTGAAGTCATGAAAGTTCGGCTTTTTATGTTGTCAATTTTATTTATTGTAATTCAAGTAATCTTGCAAACTTATGTCCTTAGTGCTACCCTTATTGGTGAGTGAATACTACCAGACAAGCGTTATAAAATTTTTTTTGTGCATTTCAGAAATTAATTTTTAATAGGTATTAAACTCATCATTTTTAGGGTTTAAGATTTTTTTTAGGATATTGCATTTATTGTTATATCTTAGATAATTTTATTTCCTAAAAATAATTAGTGTAATATTTTAATTAATTATTGAAATTCACTTTGTTTACATTCATAAATTCATTCAATATTCATCTTGCATCCGAAAACTCCAAAAAAATAAAGTATGTTCATTTCATCATTATTTATATCTAGGCCAAATTTCGTAATTTGCGGACTCCGTTTGATTGATAATTGCATTCTAGTCCTAAAAATCAGCCTCATTTGCATTTTGCATTCGAAAATTACATTAAAAATACCAAAAATATCCCGCCTCGAAAATCGCATACGAAATTCAATAGACATATTTCTAAGTTGTTTCCTTTGCCTCCTTGAGTTTGAACTTGGGACTTGCTGAAGTAAAGCAACCATAACCACTCCGATTAAAGTTGAATAAATTAATTGTGGTTATTTCTTGATTGATTCCGATTACCCGCCTACAACGAAATGACAAATTTAACACCATAATTCCCACAAATTAAAGTAGAGTAAATCGTGACTCATCAATAGGCATAAGTGTTTGCTTGGGATTAGCAAAGGCAAGTATATGGGGGTGGTAAATCCTCACTTCATCACCTTTAGTCTTTCATATTGGCCTTAAAACGCTAGCTAAATGCATGTACATATCGTTAATTTGCCAAAATAAACAATTTGAAAACAATACAAAATGTTGTATAAATATTGTATTTAATTCAAAAATAAAAGAATAAAGGAAATAAATAAAAAAGAATGAAGTGTCAAAGACACTGAGTGGCCCTAGACCCCAAGACCCATCCATCATTATGACTTGGTCGATAAGGAATAAAGTATAGAGAGATAGGGCAGAGAAACTATACAAAAACCACGCAGAAAACATTAATTTAATTTTTCAAATTATTGCATTTTGGGACCTATTTTATTTTATTATTTTTACACCTCAAATAACAAAACCCTCATCATGAAATTGTAGATAAAAATATAAAGGAAAATACAAAATTGATTTGATTGAAAAAATAATGCACAGTATGCCCGGAACACACAAAAAAACGCCAAAATAAAAAAGTTGCAGAATGTATCTTATCCATATTATATTGCAATTGACCAAACTCACCTTTAATTGTATATAAAATTTAATAAGATATGTAATGAAGGTGGTTTCATTAATTTTGGAGTTAAGAGTCAAAAGTTAGGTTTTGGACCCCTATTGTGTAGTATACATGTATATTATATTCAATATATTTATTCTTTAGAATTTTCAATTTCTTATATTTTTTTATAAAATTTTAAATATTATTTAAAATATATGTCCATAAATAAAATAAATAAAAACCATAAAAAGTAATTAAAATAAATCAATTACTTTTATACATAGATGAAATATACCTATATATACATATAAGAATAATGTATATAATTAATTAGGTATGTAAATAAACTCATAAAAATAAAAAATACCTAAATATGTAATTTAATAAATTAAAAATATATAAAATACTGGTATATGTTAATAAAATATATAATACAAATTAAAAATAAAATACCCAACATGCATGTATATTTACCTATAATTATTCATGTAAAAAGTAAATTATAATAAATGACTCAAAAAATAAATACAACTATGTATAAAATACTACATAAAATTATAATAATTTTTATTTTATATCCTAAAATAATTTATTTAACATTTTTAAATGAATTTACAAAAGATTTTCGGTCATATTTTGTGGTTGGTCCACATGGACCAACAAGGGACCTCCAACAGTTGACCGCAATAGTTGACCTCCAGTCAACTGTCCTTCCCAGTTGTATGAATTGTAAGACTTCACATGAACCCCCATTTTCCCCAATTTATCACGCCATCTCCCTCACCTCTCTTCCCTCGAGCCCTTCACTCTTCTACACCTCGCACACCCATCCCTCCCCACCCTTCTTCACATTTTTGCCTTTTGATCCTTCCGAGAGCAATCTTATTCCCTCACGATGCGGTTGAAGCATGCAATTGGTGACAAGAACTTGTGGGTGGCCTTTTACAACGAGGAGGAGTGCCGCCAAAGGAGATCCAACCACCGTTGGAGTTCCTCTGGTCAGTTCTATCTCATTGGCCTTCGACCAAGTTGAGGCCCCTTCTTCTGCATATGTAATGTTAGGTTCTAGGTTTCAATTTATGCAATTAATTTTGTCTTTAATCAAGTAATTAGGCATAATTTTACAAGCCTTTATTTGCCCTGCAGTTTGAGCTCCAGGCCAAATTCATCGGTTATCTATGGTATCCTCGCTCCATTCCCGCTCCACATCATTTCTCTTCGAGTTCTCCACGATTTTCACTATCCACTCAACCCATATCCATCATGGATCTTGGAACTCAAGCTTCTTCCTCCACCATTGCCTGAAGCTCTTCGCCCTCTGCCCATTTCATTGTCTCGAGCTTCATCCAACGACCGAGGTGAATCCCTCGAGCTGAGGGAACTTTTTGATGTAGGGTACATGGCTTGGAGGCATGTCTGAAGTGTGGAAAAAACCCTAGAGTACCTCCATGTCATCTGGAGCTCGACAAACCCCCAGATTGTCATTGAAGCCTCATTGGGTTCATCTGAAGCCACCAGTATCTGCGGAGGCATCCCAGCAAGCTGTAGCCACCATCGCCTTGAAGAACCATCGTCGGAGTCGTCGAGAACATGCGATCGAAGCTCATCTCAACTAAGTTAATCGATTATTCTTGAAGACCCCCTACCAGCTGTCAGATGAAGAACATGACCCATATCTAATCTGGGTCATCCATATTATTCGAAGGGGTACGCGACTCCAACCGATCTATCCTCCACGTGGTGCAAAGACGATGGCCAAATCCGGGGAGGTTAAGTTGTAAAAATTACATATAAATCCTCTGCATTTTTTTATATTTTATAAAAAAGTATTATAAATATTTAATTACGTTCAAAAGTTTCGAGAAAAATTGCAAAGGACCACCTATAACTTTTCTATATTGCACTTTAGTCCTCTACCACCTCAGCTCATGTGGCACCCATGTGAGCTGGGAAAATTGCATGTATAACCTCCAACTTTTATAATTGCTAAATAATATTAAAAATCAAGTTGTCGTTCAATTTTTTTGGTGTTTTGCGTATACACTCCTACCTTTTTTTAATTGCATAAATGCCCTACTAGCTTGATTTATTTTATTATTATTTTTAATTTTCTATAAATACTTGACATGCTCTAAGAATACTGAAAAAATAGGATTAAGTGCCTGATTAATTACTCATTCATGTCATATATTTTGTTTTGTATTTTTCATGCATTTCCTATTTATTAAAAATCAAAAGAAAATTTTTATTCCTTTTTGACTTAAAAATACAAAAAATTATAATACCATATAAAATTCCAAAAAATTACCTATTGTTCATTATTATATTTTATCTACATACCAAAAATCATAAAAAATATCAAAAGAAAACACTAAAAATCACAAACCCTAACTAAACATAAAAATACATAATATTTTCAAAAACCCTAAAAAATTACTTTTCTATAATATTATATATATATATCATTTAATATATATATATATAAATTAGTTTTGAGAAATTTTGACTCTATTTATCATTTTTAATTCTAAAAAATAATTCAGTCTATTTATTAAGTCCCTGATTTTGTATATTTTAGACTTTCATAATACTTAAAAACTAACAAAAATACCAAAAAAATCAAAAAACACAATAAAAATATTTTAAAAACATAAAATATTTTATTTTGTAAGTTTTGACTATTTATAGCTGTATTTACAATTATAATACCCTATATTATATTATATACCTATAAATTGTTATATTTAATTAATATCATTATTAAATATTATAATACCTTAATCATATTTTTAAATCCCTTAAAAATAAAAAGGACTGTACATTTTGGTATATTCTAATTTTGGTATATTTGTTATATATATTATATTATGTTTTACCGATATTATACATATTACATTATCTACATATATAGTGATATATACCCTTATTATATAATAAAATTAAAAGGAAGTTAAAAAATCAGAAAATTATAAAAATTATAAAATTACAAATAATATAAAAATTTTATAAAATGATTAATTAAAAACCCACAAAAATATTAAATAAGAGAATAGTATGCATATTTACATAGATCTATTATTATTTATTTATAAATAATAATATTGCTACACCGACTTGTTCCTTGTGTTCGACACCCTACTCTACTTGTCCACTATACATATTTCATTGTAGGGTTTATACTAATTTTTAACTCCACACCTTCCTTGATTGTTTGATTATATTAGTTGTGGGTTTATTGTTGAATTTAACTAAGGTCTTTGTGAGTTGTCATCATAGCAGTTGTTGGTCTGGCCTTCTGTGGACCACAAGACCACTCCTCAGATTCCTTGGACACTACACTAAGTTAATGTATTTGCACCTAATATCTATGCCACTCAATCTGGACAAAGCACACAGAAGTTGTTGAAACATGTCCAACACACAACAAAGAGTTCACTCATGGTTAATTATGGAAATTATGGTTCAGAGAGACCCATAAAAAATGTAGGAAATAAAACCTAAGCTACACTCTCTCACACAAAAAATAAATAGTGAAGCTTCTTTACAAATCCTTTAAATTTTCCAAAATTCTTCGAGCTATCTACAATAAGAGAAAATGAGGTTAGTATCTGATAAGAGAGAAATGTAATGAATAAAAAAAATTAATGCAAAATAAAAGAAAATGAAAGGAAACTGACATAGAAATTAAAATCACAATAATTAATTACAAAAATTAATCTAAAACTATAAAAGTCATCGTTCCCTTGCAACGACATCATTTGATGAATCGAAATCCACCTCTTTTAATGATATAAAATTGCTGTATAGGAGGTGGAAAACAATTCGTTAAAAACCACCCTTTTGAATAGGTGGAGAATTTAACTTGGTAAGTGTATGAAGGTCGAACTTAGGAAACAATGTTTTTTAGTTGTGGTTTTTCAAAAAAATCTAGGTAATTAAATAATTGTAATAGTTGATATGTCAAAAAATAGGACAGAAATCGAACCTCCTCAATTGAGTTATTACAATTATTACAATTGTAATAGTTGATATGTCAAAAAAAGATAAAACAAAATAGATGGAGAGTGTTTTGTGAAATGATGTATCTTTAATCTTCAAATGAATATTGAATTAATCCCCAAAGTAATTCACATATGCAAGGAATAGATTTGAGAGCTATTTATCAATCAAATTCAAGTACATGCTAAGAAACAAATTTCAATCAATTTTTGCATAGAAGGATTAAGATTAAATCAGAATATTTTCTAAGATCCCTGAGTAATTAACTCCACGAAGAATTATTTTTAATCTTTAAACATCGGGGATATAACTCAATCAAACCTCCTCAATTTAGTCCTTGCAATACAATCAATCTTGAATAATTTTCTCAATTGCAACTCAATCATGCCTCAGGTCTAACGCCAAGATGAGCTCTTCTTCTTCATCAAACATGGACTGTAGTTGAGGGTTGAAGTCTCACTCCTCTTCGAAGGTGCTCGCCCTCCTCCTCTAGTGCAAGATGAATCTCTGATGAGGATAAGTGATCTCCTTCCTCCTCTGATGACTCAGCCAAGAGATCGAAGTTTGGCGAAGACATGCAGAGGAGTTGAACTGTGTAGATCTCGAGCTTCCAAACAATGAGGGGAAGATGGTACTTGCAGGGTTAGTTTAATAGACAAAGCGAACAAGAAGGTATGGGATGAGATGGAGGTGAGCAATAACTTGTACATGTGAGAACAACTACTTGAGCGTGTGCAGATGGAGGTGCAGTTGCAGTTGTTGTTGTTGTTGTTGTTGTGTGTGTGTGTTTAAGGAAGGTGAGAAGCAGCTACTACTACTATGAGCATCGTGCATGAAGGAGGTGTGAGTTATGTGTAGCAACTTTTTGCTGTTGTGCATGTGTGTTTGTGGAGTGAAAAACGCAACAGGGTGCAAAAAGGTATATGTGTGTGAGATGAGCAAGCTTAAGGAGGTTCTCATGCATGAAGATGTAGGGAGGAAGTAGGATGAATGCATGTGGAAGTTGATCATGTGCGAGTGCGACAACTGTTGCGTGAAATGTGTGAGGGAGGTAGGCAGTTGTTGGTGCTGCTATGAGCTTCTGTAGATGGAGGTGAAGGTTGAAGGAGAGGGGGTGTAGGGAAGAAGAATAAGAAGATGGTTTGGTGGTGCAAGAAATGAAAGAAATGAGGATGAGAAGTAGGGACAAAGAGAGGAAGAAGAAGAGAGAGAACGCGTGGGATGTGTACAAAGGAGTCCCCTATTGAAAACATGGGATTTTTACCTATTTGTTTAACTAATGTAAATGTTTGATTGATTTATTGGTGAAACTTCACCAAAAAATAAATAAAAATCATATTCATGATGGGACATGATATATATGTGGAAATGCATTTTTTTGGCATTTTGGTGAAAGACTGATAGTGAAATTAAGTACGAGAAAATATTAAGAGAAAGAATAAGGTGAATAAAAATGGAGGATGAAGGAGGAGGAGGAGGAGAAGGTAAGAAGAAGGAGGGCAATGGAGAAGAGAAAAGTTACCTGTATGGTGAATGGAGTGCCCGAGGAGAGTATCTCGATGCTACTTGGTCTTTGCTCGACAGGTTCGGCAACCCGAGCTTGAGCAGCAAGCTCGGGTTGGTTGATACAACAAGGTGCTACAAGTAGCTTGGATTTCGCCTGATGGTTTCACCATCGTCGCCTTTATGTTCTCTCCAAGATGTCACCAAGGAGGTTGGGGCTCGTGGTGTACCCTATCAAAGACGACGGATGGAGAAGAAGGAAGGTGAGGTGTGTGTTTTATAGGAGAGGTCTAAGGTTGAAATGACTAAGGAGGGGTGTGATTGTCATCAGTGATACATGCAACGAAGGAGGAGGTAACATGCAGCATAGATCTGGCATGGAGGGTGAGGGAATAATGGATCCTAAGTGTCTTCATGTGTAACAACTGGAGTAGGAGGGAGTTGACTTGGGGTCAAAGGTGGGTGTGGTGTGATTGGTTGGATCAAGAGGGAAGAGAAAAGGAGAGGGGTGAGTGAGGTGGCTAAGTGAAGTGAGATGGACCAATGGCTGGATGTCATGTGGTGTTTGACTTGTTGACCAGACCTTAAAAAGAAAGTAAAATTAGAAAGAGAGAGTGGAAGGACTCAAATAAAAAAAGGTCTTCAAGAAAAATGTTGGCCTGAATGAGATCCATATTTTTCATGAAGACCCCAAAATCAAAGGACAAATTATGTACAAGATACAAACTTTGGAAAGATATTTTATAGAATAAAATACCTCTTTTTTCAATGTTTGTAATTTTTTCTTTAATTTTCTTATGAAGTAATGCAAGATAAATTTGAAATAAAATACTAGGAATCAAAACAAATATAAATCTATTTTTTTGAATTTTTTTACTGATTAGAAAAAGTGAATAAAATGATCAAGAAGGAAAAAGTAATACCGTGTATAAAAGATCATAATACACCTTTTCTTTCATTTTTTGTTTTTTTATATTTTATTCCTATATGTCAAGTTAGTAAATAAATTAATAATATAAATAAACAAGAGTTAAGTTACAATACTGAATATTTGCACATAAAATAATAGGCTCAAGTCAGGAAAAAACAAGGTCATTTATTTACAGATTTTAACCCATAATTTTATGCAATTTTAGTGAATGTTAATAAATCAATTTTAGATGCTTGAATTAGTGATTTGCTAAGGAGATTTTCCTAACATTTCCATATAGAGTAGATGAATCACATATTCATCATATACCTATATAAGTGTTTTTAAAATTAACTTGTGTTTTTCTCTTTAAAAAATGACCCAGACTAATAAAACTAAAAGCAAAAAAAATATACATGGATCCTCGAGCACTAAAGTTGATACTTTTAATTGATCCCATCTTTGAAATTTCATCTTTAAGATCGGCTTTGGGACTTATCAAAGCAAAATAAACGTACCCCAATATGACTTTGTTTGGTCAACTACCTTTTTATTGATACTACAATAACGCGGCATTCATTACAAAGGTGGAAAAGTGTTTATCACTCCTAAAAGTCAAATTCTCTTCGAAATCATCATGTATATGTATCTAAGCTGTGTGTGTAAAGGTTGAAGTGTGTTGATCTCTCTAGGTCCCTTTGTTGAATATTTATAGATAGTCAAGGTTATCTCAACGTAAACAAATTAATTA
The DNA here is from genome assembly GCA_037367405.1 of Ottelia alismoides. NCBI lineage: Eukaryota > Viridiplantae > Streptophyta > Magnoliopsida > Alismatales > Hydrocharitaceae > Ottelia > Ottelia alismoides. The sequence goes on from JAZKJV010010091.1 coordinate 145,931, forward strand.
AAATTAACGAACTTTACATACTACTTTAAGTTAAAAAAATGAATAAATTTATAGTCAAGGTGTGATGTGAGAGTTTTTTTGTGATTTCTAAAAAAATCACGAGGTATGAACAATAAATCAGTAATGATGTCCTCTTTTATTTTTTAACAATACTAACAATACAAATGATAGAAGAAACATGAACATTTAAAATTTAATCATTTTTTAGCACTTAAATAAGATGAATTATTGAAAAATATAAAGCAATATGACACTATTGAATTTAGCGGATCATAATTCCACTTAAAACAACATATGTTCTTCACTATTCAATCCTCAATTTCAACATGTTTGACTATATGATTGACCATCCACACTTGTATTCCTCTATTATGGGGAACATTTCCAATGTCTTAATTTTACATCCATATATTATAAGATTGGATTACACAACAGTCGAGTAGCAGATTCTGTGACATCGTTACCTGTGGGTACACGATTCTTATCCAGTAATATTTCCAAACATTACTGATCTTACATTCATATCTTTGCTATATATTTCCTCGTGTTCGTTTTCTTATTATTTTATAAATACTCTATGGAACAAGATAAATTCCTCTAAAAAATACCAACTCATATGCTATTTTTTTGGTATTTGGTTTTCATCATCAGTCATTTCTTGATATTTTATGCTAATATTTCAACCATTCCCTTACTCTTCACATCCTCTAGGCATAGTGGTTTTAATTTATTTACCGAGTCTTTGTGAGCTAAAGTGCTAGACTGATGGAATTGAACTTAGTGTTGGTTCCAAATAGTTTTTAAATAAATCTCATTAATATTTTTAATTATTATATGTATTTTGAGTGTTTTTATTTGAATGATGCATACTTGTCGAATGAGAAGATGGGACAATTGTAACGTTTTGATAGGTAACATCTACGTACACTATGTACCTTTGTATTCATATATTTCCATTTTTCCATGACAAGTTTATTTTGAATCATGCTTGATATTGAGGACAATGGCATAAATAAGTTGGAGTGGCAATATCAAAATTTAGGGAAATATTCCAAAGGTCATTGGATGAATCCCAAATTCATTTCTTTCCATCTTTCATTTTATCTAAAATCCTATACAAAATACATGTAAATATGCATTAATCCCATTCATCGTTAAAATATACAAAAATAGAACATGCATTTTTAACACATAAAGCAAAATAAAAATAAAAAAGGAAGAAAAGCGAAGAAAAGAAGAGTAGACGTATATAAATATGTAATATTGAGTCGAACATAAAGGGCAAGTCAAATTGACAAGGTCGACAAACTAACATTTAATGATAGATGGGGGAATACAAAAAACCATTGCAAGAACTAATTTTGTACATAACATATCACTTAAACTACCTACTTATGCATTGTATAGAATTCATATGTTTATTAAGTGTTAAACATACATTGTATAATTTTTTTTAATTTCTCAAACTCACTTTAAACTACAATATGCATTAATTATTATTTTATGAAATGCTACAAATAATACTTGGTCTAAAATGAAAGTTTCATCTATTGAACCTAGTAAGACAATTGTATTATGTGTCTGTGTATAAAATTAAAACATTTCTCTAGAATTTATTTCAATTCCTTTTAACTTAATTGGTTTTGTAGCTTTTACTTAAAAAGATAAAAAAAATATAATTAAACTTTTACCTATAAATAGACTAAGTTAACTGAAACCCTAGTTTAAATATACCTAAATTCAGAACCCCATATCTTGCACATATGATATCAAAATCGTGTTTAATCTCCTTCAAATTCAATGTGAAAAATACTTTAAATTCTAAAAATAATTAGGATTTGAAAAGTCCTAACATGTAAAAATTTGGATTTAAGAACTAAACAGAACTATCTTTCTAACTTGGATTTTTTGTAAAGAGTTTTTTCTTAATTACTTTGTTATGATTTTAATATCTAATTATCTTCTTTATTTGTATTATGTAAATATGATAAAAACTAAAAAATAAAGTCCAATAAAAGGAAGGTAAAATAAATTAAAATCCTTAAGCTATCGCTACAATATATCTATGGTTTATACATCCTATATATTATAGTATTAAGAACCTATAATAAAATTAATCAAATATATATATTGATGTGTCTAAATAATTTCTTGAAATTATCAAATATAAATCACTGTAATTAGTGGTCATAGGATGCATGTTATTATATACATATATTATTATTTGAATAATATTTATATTGAAATGACTTTATTTATAGGTGAGTTACATACCGTTTTGTAGATACTTAAAATATCTATATTTTTATTTAAGGTGCTTTTTAATTTCATGTGATTTATCAATATTTTTTTTAATGTTTTTTCAGGGTGTTTTCTGGTGCTTACATGTTTCAGCTCCAGAGGTTGTCCCCAATCTCTGATCAAACCCTTCACTTGGAGCATAATTTATGAAATCACTAATCTTCTGCATGTTCCCTACCTTTTTCGTTGTCTCTAAAAACCATACAACTTCCTCGAATGACCAATCACTAATCATGTCTCCCCTTAGATCCTCGTGTATAAATAGTGGAAGGCCTCCGGCTAGATTTCCATTCATCTCCCCACTTTTTCACAAAAATTTGGCGAGAGCCCACCTTAACAGAGGTTTGAGCTTGAGTGCATGAGGGTTTAACAACAAAGAAGGAGGAACGAAAAGTTTGGATCAATAGTTAAGCACCTCATAGCATCCCACATTATCGTGCAGAGCCTCTGATGTTGTTGTTTGTTAAGGTGTATACAATCGAGCTTCATCGAGCTCATATCATAAGCATCCCCTTCATCATTTCATTGATTTAGATCATTTTCCTTGTGTGTTTACTTCCTTTCTACTTTTCCCTTTTCTAATGTCCTCATTCTTCACATTTTATTCCATGACTTCATATTTCCCCTCTTTTTGTTCTTCTTATCACCGTTTTTGATCAATAGTGGTGTTATGTGCCTTATCTCTATCTTGGTTCACATAGTTTTTTTCCAAAGATCAAGAGTTGGCTCCTTTTACTTTTTTTACCAACTCTGAGGACATTCCTCAATCAGTCACCCCATTTCAAGAACTTGCTATAGTGAACTTGTGCTCCAATAAACTTCATCGAGCATCGATCCATCCAAAATCTTCACAATTTTTACAACCCTATTTAATCGTGATGACTCATATAGTGTGTTGGGTTAAAAATCGGTTGATTCAATAATATTTAGACCCAAAATAATTAGAGTTTGTGTGTTCACTAAATTTCAGACACTAGATCTCTAATCAATAACCTATTCTCTTTAATTTTTTGCTTTTTGAGATCCTTGTGTGCACTTGTTTTGTTTAGAACTCATTTCCAGGTCTTCTGAGGTATTCTTATAAGTTCCTTGTTTCTCCTAGTTGTTTTAAAGATGACACAAACACATATCATAGTTTTTTACATGTGCACTATGTTTGCAAGACTACAGATTAAAAGAAGCATTCAAAAGAGAACTGCAGCTGGCAAGTTGCAAAAGCGTAAAACTGTGTATGTTATTCAAAAGTTTTTTATTGTATTATTTGTATTCTATTTTTGAAAGTTGTAATGTCATCTTACTCTCAAAACTTTTCAAATCATGATAGGTCAAAGAATTCAACTCTCATCGATCAACTCTTCACATTGATTAACCATGCTTTGATCGATCAATTGATCTATTGATCAACCATACTATGATCGACCAACCCTACTTGTTGATCAATCATAATTTAACTTTAAACATTCTAACTATCATCGACCAACCCTACTTGTTGGCATTATCGATCATTTTTCTCTGAACGATCAACCAGTTTCAGTGATCGAGTAGATGTGCAAAATGTCACTAATTTCAGTCCTATTTTGTATCCAATGACTATATTACTTTTGAAACCTATAAAAAGGACCTCATACTCTAATTGGAATACAACTCTCAATGCAATCACTGGATTCTTTCATAGACTCCATCTCACACTCATTTGTCGCATATTTCTATGCCAATCATGAGGATATCGATGACTACTTGACTTATCTCCTTCGGACCATTGTCCAAAACTATATTTTCATTATTGAAAACTCCGTTATTTCTCAAAAATTAGGTTGTCTTGATACCCACCATACTTTGAATGATGCTCTTATAAGGCTTGGTCACAGTGATGTTTGTGAGACTTATGCATGTTCATCATATGGATGGCCTCCAACCGATGATCTCAGCATTCATGAAGCCCCTCCATTGCTTTTTGAATATTCTTGATGGTTCAAGAATAAGACCATCGATCTCACTCAAATCACCAATACATGATCACCTTGATTTACAACTTTATCAAGTATCACCCATTCAACAAGTGCTACTTCATCATTTTTATTTTGTCCCAAACTCCCATTCATTCCCCTTCTTGTAGGTGACTTGATTCCCCATTTTGCTGGTGCACTTCTATGTCAATGTGCTTGCTAACTCTGTTCACATTCATAGAGTCCGATTGTTTGATTTAGAATCCATGTAGTTCATTGTTGATTCCAAGGAGAACCCTTCTTCTCCTCAAACTTATGCATGACCTAGCCCTATTTTACCCATACCTGCACCCACTTTCATGGTTATATATCATCGTCTGTTCTCCCCTCCTTTTTCGACCAGACGTAGTCATACTAAAACCACATTGTCTCTCCTGGAGATCAGTTTTCATCATAGGATGTGATTAACATATACTCCCTGGTATCTCCAAATTAGGGAGATGTCAGATACCATGATGAGCTGCCATCAAAATGTCATATAAGATAATGATTGTGCTTAGTTTGTGAGTGACTAATCTGAGGTCATCTACAAACTTGCAAATGATGTTCATCGAGTAACCGTAGCCATGAATCCTCCTCTGACCAAACCTTGTGCTTTGCATCCTCCTCATCGCACTACTCCTCCAACCAGAGAACCTCCTCCTACTCTAGTCCGACCTCGACCCTATCCATCTACTCTAGGCCTTCCACCTCCAATGGGAAGAAGATAGTCATGCTTGATCCAGATGATGATGATGATGATGACAACGATGACGATGATGACGATGAGTTCTGGCACTCATGAGTTCAGCTATAGCACAAAGATCTGTCGTATATAGAACATGGGAAGAGATCTCGTCTGGTACCCCATATGGAGGATGATGATGATATGACTTACACTCACAGTGATTAAATACACCAGCCCTAATAAAATACCCAAGAGAACCAAGTGGAGTGATTGTGTGGTCCACACAAGGTGGGACCAGAGTTGCTCAGGTGACCGGCGTGAAGCTCGATGGATAAATTCAATAATTAACCCACAATATATAATAAAGCAATGAAATTGAGTGGATCAAGATTTATTATAAACCCTGCAAATAAATGTGTATAGTGTGCAAGTACGAGTAGAGTGTCGAACACAGAGAAGAAAGGGGAGTAGCAGGTTTATTATTTATCTCTAAATAATAATGTATGTATTGTATATACAGTTGCAAAGTATTTACTTAATATTTTTGTGGGTTTTTAAATTACTTAATTTTTTAATTTTTACTTATTTTTTACATTTTAAATTTTATAATTTTTAATTCCTTTTTATAGTTCTTTTATTTTTAATTTCTTTTATTTTTAATATATAATAAATGTATACATATCACTATATGTAATAAAATATATAATATAGGGTATATATATGTATAAATAATAAATATGAAAAAATCAGTAAATATAAATAAAATCACCCTTTTATTTTTTAAAGGGTTTAAAATATATATAGGTTTTATAATAATTAATAATAATATAAACTATATATAACTATATATGTGTATATAATATAATAGAGAGTATTATATCTATAAATATATCTATATATAATAAAAATTATAAAAAAAAATTTGTGCTTTTTAAAAATTATTATATTTTTTGATATTTTTTGGCAACTTTTACTAATTTTTATGTATAAAATGCTAAACATCTCAAATTAGGGAATAAATATATAGGCTGAATTGTTTTGAGAATTAAAAACATGAAATCGATCCAAAATTTCTCAAAGCTATTTTTAATATGTAATAATAAGTATATATAAAAATATGGGATAGAAAATTTTTTATTTTTGAAAACATTTTATATATTTTTTAGGATTAGGAAGGGTTTTCTATTTTTTGGTTTTTATTTTATATTTTTTGTGATTTTTTGTTCATAGTGATAAAATAAAGTAATAAATATTACCTAATTTTTGGGAATTTTTAAAGAAGTTTGGTAATTTTTTATTTTTTCAGTCAAACAGGGAATAAACATGCTCTTTTTTATTTAATAAATAGAACATGTATATAAAAGCTAGAAGAAATATATAGTGTGAATGAGCATTTGATCACACATTTATCTCTATTTTTGCACAATTTTTAGAGAACAAAAACTATTTATAGAAAATACAAATGCAAAAATTAAAATCAATAAGCTACCATGGGCATTTATGTAATATTAAATAAAGGTGAGGGGGCACATGCAAAAACAACACAACTTTTGAACTGAAATTCAATTTTTCAATATTAAATTGTAATCCAGAAACTCAGAGGGGTACAAGTGATATTTTCCCAACTCACGAGAGGGGCCACGTGAGTTGAGCTGGTGGAGGACCTACTTGTAATTTCCAAAACCTACATGGGCTTCGATGCAATATTTCAACAAACTTGTACACTTAATAAAATATTTACAACACTCTTTTATAAATACAAAAAAGGTAGAGGGGGTATTTGTAATTTACCCACTTAAATGTCGGTTCAATGGGTCATTACTTAATTAATGCATGGCAGATCTTACAGTTGGGAACTGTGCTATTTCAAATTGATTGGATAGGCCATATTAGATCTGGGTTGTGTTCTTGATCTAATGGTGGTCGAAGGTCCTACATGAACTGTAGATGAACTCCGGCAGTAAGAGCTTCGATCGCTCATTCCAGACGACTCCGGCGTATTCTACGAGCTCTGGCAGGTCTAGCACCTTGATGGGCCTCTTCCACACGTGCAGGTGGCGTCTAATCAGGTCGAGATGTCTTCTATGAAGATTTGGGGTGCTTTCTATTCAAGGATGTCCTAGAGTGCTCTAGATGCAATTGCCATCTCCAAAAGGGTCTTCAACAGACAAGACCTACACCAAAACATCCAGTGGCTCGAGATGAGTCACCTTGACCAAGTGGTGAAGTTGCTAGCAGGGAGGGGGCGAGATGGTGAAGCTTCGATGAATGGGACGGAGTTGAGTTTTAATTTGCCTGTTTTAAGGAGGATCAGGATTGATCACAAGAGGGGTGGTCTCGTGGAGAAGGGGATGAAGATCGATATAGAGCAAAAATGGGGTTGATTCATTGGCGTAGGATGGAATATTTGGTCTGGAGCTTGAGCTCCAGGTCAAATTGGGGATTTTGGATTAAAACTAATGTAACTCTAAAAAGCGAAATTAAAGCTTGGAAATAAAAATAGAATCTAAAGTTTACCAAGAAAAGTTGGAAAGATGGCCTCAATTCATCCAAGGGTTGAAGAAGCAGATCCACCAGCGGAAGGAAGCCAATGATGATTGGATCGAGCTCCTCCGATTGTTTCTCCTCGCTGCAAACCCGACCAACCACTTGCTAACACCAAGGGAAGAATACTATGTAGATCTGAGGGGCTAAGAACAATCGTAGTAGGGATCAAGGGAAAAAGTGGCAGAGAGGGCTGACTTTATAGACGAAGAAGATGGTGGGTTTCGAGGCATGGTTGCATATTGTGGAGCGAGGTAGGTGGAAGGGCATGTTCAACGAAGGTGGTAAACATGTAGGCTGCAAGAAGGTAAAGACTTGAGAGAGAGGCGTGCATGGCTGAGTCGTGAAAAATTGGAGAAAGGGGCTCCCATGAGCTCTAACAGGGGTGGCCCAAATAATTGACTGAGGTTAACGAATGGAGGATCTTGGTTGCTCCACGTGGACCAACCAGGAAAAGGAGATTATGAAATTATTTGTAAAATCATTTAAAAATAACATATGAATTAATTATTTTTATTTAAAAATTAAAAAATGATTATAATTTTATGTAGTATTTAATGCTTATTTTTATTTATTTTTACAAAGTTATTTTTAACATGTTATTATTTGCATGCATATATATATATAGGTAAATATACATGTATTTGTTATATTTTTTGAATTTGTATTTGATATTTTATTATTATATATAGGTATTTTATGTATTTTCAATTTATTACAAATTTAGGTATTTTTACTTTATTTTTCTGAGTTTATTTGCATACCTAATTAATTATGTAGGTATATTATATATGTATATATATGTATACTTCATCTATGTATTTGAATACATTATTTATTTTAATATTCTTTTTAATGTATTTATTTTATTTTAAATAAGGACATGTGTTTTAAATAATATTTACAATTTTATAGAAATAAAAGAAAGTGAAAATATAAAGAATAAATATATTGAATATTTTATACATGTATATTACACAGTGACAGCCAAAACCTAACTCTTTCATCTTAACTCTAAATTGAATGACCACCGTCATTAAATAGCTTATTTAATTTTATAAAAATAAAGGTGAGTTTGGTCCATTTTGATTTTGTATGAAGAAGATACATATCTGCAAAGTTTTCTTTGTGACCTTTTATTTTGCGTGTCTCAGGCGCACTGTGCATTATTTTTTAGTGAAATAAATTTTGTATTTTTCTTTGTATTTTTATGTACAATATTCATGTTGAGGATTTTATTATCTGAGGTACTAAAATAATAAAATAAAATAGATCTCAAAATGCAATTATTAGGAAAAAATGCATTAGGGTTTTGTGTGGTTGGTATACAATTTCTCTGCCCCTTCTCCCTCTACTTTATTCCTTATCGACCAAGTCATCGTGATGACTGTGTCTCGAGATATAGGGTCACTCAGTGTCTTTGACATTTCATTCTTTTTCTTTTCTTTCCTTTTTATTTTATTTTGGAATTAAATACAGTATTTATATAGTATTTTATACAGTATATTGTACAATTTATTGAGTGCTTATTTTGGCAAATTAATGATATATGCATGCATTTAGCTGGGGATTTAACATCAAAATAAAAGAATAAAGGTGATAATGAGGACTTATCACTATCATATACTTGACGTTGCCAGTCCCCAGCAAAAACTTATGTATATAAGTGCAGAGAAGAAAATCAAAAAGAAAAAGAAATAACTTGGAATAATTTTAGACTTTTAAACATGTATTAATAAAGTCAACGTTTGGATCTCAAAGAAGACCTTTGGATTATTTGTGTATTCGGAACCGCACTAAGGTTAGGAAGTGTGACACAACAACCCTTAGGTTCCATAATCCTATTATCCAGCTCTATTCACAGTCCGGTTAAAACCATCCTCTCAGTCGCATACTCTCGCAACCTTGAAATGGCACAACCATATGTGTGAATTTTTTAGCTCTTCCCAGACAAATCACTTAATCATCAAGGAGTCTGCTCTTCTAGTAACTCATCCTCGTGGAGACAGATATTTCCTTCTAAGGACAGGTGCTTCCGGTCTTTACAACCGAATGAGGGGAGAAGCTAGAAGAAAGGGAAAAGAAGTGGGAATGGACTAGTGTAGTCTTCATTCCCTTGTAAATCTTGGTCAGTGTAATTGAGTCTTAACCAAGAAGCAGGATTTTTTAAATCTCAATTTTTTGTGGAATTTTGGTATAGGCTTCTTCTTTATTGGATATTTTCTTTGATTTTGCATTTCTATGCATTCTTATTTGTGCCCTGACGGATATAGAGTCTTTTTGGTCCACCCATTTTTTGGGGTCTTGGAAAAAGTTACGGCAACAGACCATTCCTCATCCGAAGCATTATTTCAATCTAGTCTCCAATCTTGATATCATTGTTACCGAAAGAAGTGGGTTAGAGTACCGATTTTATCAGTCCCCAAGAATGGTTCTTGAGCCACCCTTGACGAAGCGACCTAGCATAATCTCGACTTAGATTCCAAGATTTTTCAACAATCCATCTGGATTGAGCTAAGTGTTAGATGTGAGGTTTCTGATCAAGCCATTGTCTCAAGAGTCTTATGGATGATATGAAGGGTTCTATTTAGATACATTGAATCGATTCACGAATATAGTCTCATGGAACTTAAAGATTTAAGTCAAGGTGACTTGAAGTATCCACAATTCTAGTCCTCAATGGGTTCCTCTAAAATTAAGTATATTAAGGTCTATAACAAGCTCCAATCTTTAGACTTTAGTTTAGACTTGTTCAATTGTCTTGATTATTCCGAAAAATGCAGACGTTGTGTACAATGCAAGAAATATTTTTGTGAAGTAATTTTCTAAATTTGAACTTTTTATGGAATTTTTGAAAGTGTTTTGCAAAATTTTAGGGATTTTTTTTAAAAATAAAAAATTAATGAAATAATTATGTACAAATATTTAAAAAGGAGTGCTTCTATTATTAACAAGAATTGGTTGAAAAATTTTACACTAGGAATTTATGGTAATTAAGTTAGTTATTTGCATGTTTTTATAAAGAGTGTATAAAGAATCTCTATTTGCTTGAATTATGTATATGGTTCTCAAAATAATTTGCAAACATTTTAAAAAACATTTTGAAAACAATTTTCACAAATAATTTTACAAACATTTACAAAAATTGAAAATTGTTTTGCTAAGATTTTCAAACGGTATGTATAGGTTTTTCACAGTGTTTTTACAACCAGTTTACAAACCATTTCCAAATAGATTTTCAAAATATTGTATTCAAACAAACAAAAAGAAATTTTTACAAACAAATTATTTTTACAATGGTTAGAAAACATTTCACAAAATAATTTTCAAACGATTTTCCAAAAGATTTTTCAAAGAATTTTCAAATCATTTTTCAAATATTTTGCAAAACATTTTTAACTAATTTATTAACTGTAATTAAGAGGAATTTAATGTGTGTTTTAATTTTATTAGTTATCCATATTATTAAAAATACAAAAGCATGAGTTATGTCTAAAGTATATACAAATGTATATACGACCCCCCTATACTTAGCTTGAGCTATGTCCTCATAGGTCGGAAAGAAAAGGGAAAATATAACTTGTGCTAAGTATAGAAAAGTCTATACTATAATGACTTAATTAGAAGTCATGCTTCCCCCCTTATAATTAGGATCAATTAATCATAAGTATAACAGACTGTATACAAGGCAAGGAGGGTCGAGGGTAGAAACAGATAAAATCATCAGCTCCATCTGTCTACCCCTATACTTAGGGAAAACTATCCCTAATTATAGATAGAATATCTACAGTTGAGGAGACAGGCGAGCAATAACGGAATGAATACATGTATACACTCATCAACCCTATACTTAAAATGAAGCATGTCCTAAGTATAACAATGAATGGGATGAGTGAACCTATCGGAAGAATGAAAAATTGAAAATCGAAAAGAATAAAAGAATAAAAATATTAATTAATTAAAAAGTTTTTGTGTGCCTCGTCTGATTCTGATGCTACGACTTGAAGCTCTTTTTGTAGGCCACCTGTTGGATCAATAACGGATAAGAATGTATTATGCTCGATATATGGATTCAGCAACTGTCCGTTGATCATGAATGGTTGTGTGTCAGCTGACAAATCAGATATCACAATACTGCCATTATCACACACATGCTTCACTACTAATGGCTCTGTCCACTTGATTTTCAACTTCCCTGGGAATAATTTCAACTTTGCTCAAAAGTCTTTCAACAAATATGCTTGTCGTGCCACTTCTTGACTTTCTCCTTATACATTAGGTTTTTGTCATATGCATAGATGCGAAATTTAAGTGGTTTTCTCAGATCAAGCTTTATATTCTTGTCGGCCTTCTTGAATCTAAATTGCATACATTTATTTCCCAATAAGATTTGTGAATTAATTCCAAGGGCAAATGACTTATCTTGCTATAGACTAGGCGGTAGGGAGACATTCCCAAAGGCGACTTGTAGCGATTCAATACATGCCCAAAGAATCGAGTCGAGTAACTGAGACCAGTTCTTCCTGGTGGGTCATAAAAGTTTTTGAACAATTGTCTTAATCTCCCTATTTGAACATTTATTCAGGCCATTGGACTGTGGGTGGTATGGAGAAGCGGCATGATGTTCAATGCAATATTCTTGAGTAAGCTTCTTCACTTCTCTGTTGATAAAATGGCTACCACCATCGGATATCATAATTTTTTGGAAGCTTGAACATTGCAATGATGTGTTCTTTCATAAATAGGCATACAACGCGATTGTCAGTGGCTTGGGTTGGGATAGCCTCCACCTAACGACTAATATAGTCGACATCGAGCAGAATATACTCAAAACCCTGGCTGTTGGGAAATGGACTCATGAAGCTAATGCCCCACACATCAAATACGTCTGAAATCTAAATGTACTCAGGGGCATTGGTCTCTCATTCCAATAGTTCCACCCATTTTCTGATAGTCGGTGCAATGTTTCACAATCTCTTATGCATCTTTGAATAGAGTCGGCCACCAGAGGCCACGTTGGAGCTCTTTCATTGTCGTTCTTTTCCTAGAGTAGTGTCCTCCTAGTTCTTTGTTATGGCAATGTTCGAGGGCGGACTTCCTCTTGAGGAATGCACCTTCTCCAAATGCAATTTGCCCCCTCACAAAACAAATATGGATCCTCCAACTGATAGAAATGAATATCTGACAAAAACTTCTCAACTTTCAGCTTCAGCCAATATTGTGGAGTTCTTTTATAAACAAGATAGTTCATAATATCAGTGAACCATGGGAGCGAGGTGACTAATAGAATTGCCTCGTCTGAGAAATTTTTTGTAATCGGTAGCAGGCTCTACTCTGGAGTGGCTGGATCTGGTAGTCTTGAAAGGTGATCTGCCACCACATTTTTAATTGCAGGCTTGTCTCTGATTTCAAGATCAAACTCATGGAGTATAAGGATGCACTTAATGAGTCTCGGTTTGGTATCCTTCTTGCTTTGCAAGTATATGATGGCAAAATTATCGGTGTAAACTATGACTTTGGATCCAAGCAGATGTGATCTGAATTTCTCTAGGGTAAATACAACTGCTTGCAGCTCTTTTTCAGTGACTATGTAATCTTTTGAGCTTCATCTAGTGTTCTACTAGCATAGTGAATTGCAAATGGTAAATCATCTCTCCTTTGTCTCAAAACTGATCCAAAGGCATAATCATATGCATCTGTCATGATCTCAAATGGTAGAGACCAATCTGGTGATTGAAGGACATGGGCCTGAGTGATTAATTATTTCAACTGATTAAAGGCTTGGAGGACTCTAGCATCTACAATAAAATTTGCCTCCTTGTCTTGAAGCTCAGTCAGCTGCCGGGAAATTTTGCTGAAGTCTTTGATGAATCTTCTATAAAATACCACATGTCCAAGGAATGACTGAACATGCATAAAATTTGTAGGTGGCTCAAGTTTGGAAATAGCATCCACCTTCGCAAAATCAACCTCCATGCCATGTTTTGAGCATAACATGGCCTAACATGATCCCTTCAATTACCATGAAGTGACTCTTCTCCCACGAGAGCACCAGGTTCCCTTTACAGCATCTCTTCAAGACTCGATCTTGATAAGTTAGGCATTGATCGAAGATATCTCCGTAGACCAAGAAATCTTCCATGAAAATCCCAAGAAAACTACCAACCATATATGTGAATACTGCTAACATGCATTGGTGGAATGTAGCCGGAGTGTTGCATAAATCGAACGACATTGTGCAGAAGGCATATGTACCAAATGGATAGGTGATGGTGGTCTTCTCTTGATCTTTAGGAGCAATTGCAACTTGGTTGTAACCAGAATATCCGTCCAAGAAACATAAGTATTCCTTTGCGGCCAATCTTTCGACTATTTGGTTGATGAAGGAGAGCAGAAAATGATCCTTCTTAGTCTCTAGGTTTAGACTTCTATAATCCATACAGATATGCCAAGAAGTTGGAACTGTGGTTGGATATCCTATCCTTTGTCATTTTTCATGATGTTGATCCCTAATTTCTTGGGCACAACGTTCCAGGGACTCACCCATTTTGAGTCGAAAATGGGATATATGAACCATGCATCACACCAATTTGTAATTTCATTCATTACAAACTCTCAGAAATTGGGATTCAATCCACGTTAAAACTATCGAGACGGCTTGCTATCTTCTTCGAGGTAGATGTTATGGGAACACAGTGAAGGATTGATCCTATGGAGATCTGAAATTTTCCAGCCTATGGCCTTGCAGTTTCTTTCTAGAACCTCAAGGAGACAAGATTCTTGTTCCTTGGTCAATTGGGAATTGATGATCACCGAAAACATATTATGTGCACCCGCAAGGAAGACACACTTCATGTTTGCAGGAAGTGGTTTAAACTCAGGTGGGTTCTGAATCATTTCGATAGCGACTTCTGCAACTATGAAAAGCGGTGGTGTCAGATCCATCCACTATAGGTTGTCCACCATAGGCAATTCAAACTCTAAATTCAATGTTGCACAAAAATCTTCAATAATCTCATCTTGTTCACAAAAGTTTTCAATAATTTCCTCCTGCTCTATCAAGGAAAGGTGGCCAATAATAAATTCTTCAAGTAGATCAATGAAAATCTCATCTTCAATGATAGCGGGGAATTAGACTGTGTCGTCCACTCCTTCCTCTGTGGAGAGGAATTCATGGTATTTGATATCATCCATGAAGAGGTTGGTATCTTTGATTTCAGCAAGAAAATCACTGTATTTTGTTCTCTACTATGTAGACTCATTCTCTTCTGATGCAGAATATGATGGCTCTGGTATTTGGATCGTCTGAATAGTTACCTTGTTGTTGCTGGAATGAAAGGTGATCTATCCAGTGCTATAGTCCACCATTGCTTCGGTTGTTCAAAGGAATGGGCGTCCAAGGTTAATTGAGGTATGCAATAAAGAAGCTGACATGTCTATGTCAAGTATAATGAAGTCCATAGAGAATTGCATCCCTTGAACACAATGACATTCTCTATAATACCTCTAAGATGCTTGATTGATTTATCTACAAACTACAAAATCATTCTTGTTGATTTGAGCGATCCCAACCTAAATTCTTTCAGTAGTGAAGTAGGCATCGGATTGATGGATGATTCACTATCAAGAAGTGTTCTGTCGAATTCTTGGTTGAACATCTAGCATCTGATGAGAAGGGCTCCCATGTCTTTCTTCTTGATTGAGAGATTGTTGATTGCATTGATTGTAGTCGGGGTCAGAATATGCTTCACGTTTCTTTCACAAGCTCTTCGTGGATATCGCTTGGAGTTAATGCCTTCTTCAGTCCTTATTGTTAGGCATGTATTTGATGGCCTTAAGCAGAGGCATCTCAAGAACAAGATTCTGAATAATCTCGATCACATTAGGGTCAGACAAGACAGTTTTCACTTTTCTATTTTTTTTGGATTTTTGCATTGCATTTGGAAATGCAATATTTACAGAATCAAAAGCATTGTTCTTATTTACATCAAAATTGATGTCCACATCTTGTTGTACAAAGGATGATAAACAAGAATGCATTCATCTATGAGAGGTAGGCATCCAAAAATGGCATGCGAGGCTCCATCGGTTGGCAATGGATTTGCTGCTCTCCACTGCTGGTGCGGTGTTGCTTCGGCTACTGCTATATTTTGGCATTTATAATTTTTTTAATTTTTTGGATTTTTGATGAAGGTGCTTCTCCTTGATCCTCTTCTTCCTCATCGGCCCGATTGTTGAATCGGTTGTGTAGAAGATGATGATTCTCCAGGTGAAGCTTTATTTTTTCCCTTCATTATGGTAGAAGGCTGCAAGATCCTACCGCTCCTAAAAGTGACAACATTAGAGATAAAACATATCAATAACATTTGACTATGTGTTATTGGACTGGACATCATAAACTACATGCTCTCTCTTCCTGAAATTATTAGAGTTGGTCTCCACATGTATTGGTATGGGAGCTTTGGCAGCGATGAGGTCATCTAACTTCTAACTCATTTCTGCCAGGCTCTTCACCAACTGAGCCAAGCCGTCCAAGGACGGGTTGATAGGAGCAACCTCGGATGTTTCAATTTGTTGTCCACACTGAGACTTGAATGGTGTGGAGGCTGTTGGTAGGAGTATTGAGAATCATAGTGGGGTGAAGGCTGATATTGTTGGTGCTGAAGAGGATATTGATGATAAGGAGCATCCGCACACGACTGATACCGGCGGTGCTGATAGTACTAAGGCATCTGATAAGAGTTCTATCTCCAATTGGAGTGGCATGGTGGAGAGTGGTGCTGCTGAGGCTGGTTGTTCTGGACAAATCTCCCTCCTTGATGTTCAGGTAATGGATAGCTACCTAAAGATTGGCCCTGCTGATGTCCGCCTAGACGGGCTAGTTATGCGTCATTGGACCATACATCATTCACCTCCTTAATGAGAGGTGGAGGTGGAGAACATGGATCTGGTAAAATCTAAAGCTCAGGCTGGTATACAACCAACTGTTGTTGCAGCTGCTGAGGCAACGTCAGCTCGGGGGCTTGCACGTGGTATACATGCTGGATCATTAGTTTCCCTGGACCCTATTGAGGGATTTGAGGCAACGAAGGCTCCTTAGTCTCGGCAGGAGTCATGGCTGATGCAGATACCGACTGACAGGAACTTATCGTGCTCACCAGCAGCTCCAGCTACTTGGTGATTTGATCCAATTTGTACATGTTTTGTGTCCTCTGTTCAATCACATCTAATTTTCGAGGTGTGTTGATCGTTTTTCAATTATGTCCACTTTGGACATGTGGCTCATGATTATGCTCGGTTTAAAGATCTCATCCCTGTCTAGATCATGATATGTCACCATATGAAGTGGCTTCTGATGACTCTACATTTGTCGCTGATAGGTATGAGACAATGACATGGCAGCCTCTCCTTTGGCCATTTCCTCAAAAAATTTCAAATGAGGCCTCATCTTTATTAAAGTACGACTAGCCATATGCGGCATTAACGAGCCTCTAACTCTCAAGAGTGAGTCCTTTAAAGAAATGTTCGACCAGGCTGGTCCGGGGGATGTCATGGTGGGGACATTTCTCTTGCAAATCTCTCAAATGATCCCAAGCTTCCTGGATGGACTCGTGGGTGGTTTAGGAGAAATTGGGGATTCTGACTCGCATCTGATTGAGCCGATCGAGAGGGTAAAATTTGTGCAAGAAGGCTGACTTGAGCTCATCCTAGGTCATGACGACTTTCCCTAGATAATTGATCCAGTAGGGTGCCTTATTCTAAAGGCTGAATGGAAACGTAGTCATCGTGACTACACCTAACGATTTGTTAGGATAGTGCATTGTACAACATATGTGAGCAAACTATTGCAGATGGGTGTAGGGTTCTTCATTTGCATTCCCATGGAAGGTTGGAAGAAGAGCTAAGAGTTTTTACTTAAACTCGAAATGTGCATGGACCAATGGTATTTGGATCCACTCAGCCATCTGGCGTGTGCCAAGGTTGTAAGCCTCCTTGAGAGTAGGCTTGGGCCTCTCTCCTCTTGGTTCATCTGTCGAGCCTCCATGGGCTCCATCTTCTCTTTCTTCCTCTTCTCCTCATGGATTATCTCTCCTTCTCCTCAGATCATTGAGCATGTCTTAGAAGGCAACATGGGCCAATGCCTGGTCTGTGAGCTATTGCTGGATTGCCTAAATGGAGGCAAGAAGTTGGGCATTCACTGTATTCTGATTTGGTTGCTGGCCTTGTTCTGGTTGTGGTGGGTGTTGAGGCCCCTTCCCTCTTCTTGTGGGAGCCATGTATGAATCTGAATCTGACAAAATCTCCAGCTCCAAATCAGGTTCTTGGTCTGCATATGGAATAAATCCCTGATAAGTCTGAATAGAAACAACAGATGTAGAGAAGTTATTTATATTAAAATCAACACAGAAATTCATTAAGGATGGACAAGTATATGGAGTGAAATCTATTTCCATCCAAAATGGGCAGTGTTCAGGACAAGAGTGATCCGGGATTATTAAAGAAGGTGGGGAGTCTGGAGAGTGGTTTGCAAGGTCCGAACCGTGATCTCATGAATCACCCCGAATTATTGGAAATGTTGATTGCATGGGATTGATATGGGTGCCAGCGGGGTCCTGACTAAGCCATACATATCTTGCCATCTTGAGGGTCAAGAAGAAGATCGAGAATGGATGAAAGATACAATGATAAACAAGTTATAAAAGGAGTGTAAAATAATAGAGGACTCAAAGTGAGCAGGGGTCAAAGAGGAAGAAAATAGAGAAGATGAAAAATGGCACAAATGTGCGGGACTAATCTTTGAACTTAATCTAATCAAAAGAAACACCAAACAAGTTATGGGTTCACCAACTCAATATAGGTGAATCTGTAAAATTTTGACTATTTTTATTATTTTAATTTTATTTTTGTTTTGCAAACAAAATCTTTTCACAAGTCCTTAGAGGGCTAACCCTAGGGGAGAGTGTGTACTTCTAGGTAAGTACCACATACTTATTCCACCTCCTTTATAACATGTGATCTGTGCACTTAGAGGTCCTTGATCTCATGCTTGGGGAGGTACTCAGCCAAAGAAATAGAGAAAGGAAGCCAATAGGCGAAACCAATACTTCCCTCACAAGTGAGGTACTCAGACGTAGGACGATGAGACAGACACACCCGTGAGGGCATAGCCTATGCTCAATACTTCAGACTAGGTCGGATGCTCCACATAAGGCAGGAAAATTGTCATTGACAAGGCCCTACTCGCCTACGTACTATAGAAGCACCAATATTTTGCCATCACAGGTGAGTATCAATGTTGTCACAGATTGGGATTTGGGCTCTAATCCTTAGGGGTCACACCTCACTCTGTCTAAATAGTACGCGAAAACAATGAGGACTTTATGAACCCAAAACAATGATGTCCATTAAGAATTTTAATTAAGTTCAAAGTTTTATTAGAAGAACCCTTGTTTTTTTTAATTTTTTGTGTATTTTCAATAAAATACACCTAACAATTTTTTGTATTTATTTTTATCCTAAGTGAAATAAAAAAGAGTGAGATAGTGAAAAAGCCGTGCAAGTGGATACTAGGGTGGAAATCTCACCCTTGTATCAAATGATGCATGCAAAGTAAGAGGACTTACAATGCTTCCCATCTCTAACCATGCAGGATTGTTGAAGAGGATTTGTCGAGGGTCTAAAATATGTCTCACACAAGGCAGAGACACAGTCACTGTGGTGACCCTCAAGAAACCCTACTTCAGACAACAATTAACCCACAATGATAATTAAGCAATAAAATCCAATGTGGAGTTAAAATTTATTTTATTTAACTCTACAAAATGTGTGTATAGTGCAAGTATGTAGAGTGTCAAACACAGGGAGCAAACAGATAGATCGGGCTATGAAGCGCAAATGTGATTGTGGTATATTTGTCTATGTGTCTTTTTTTGTGGGTTTTTTATTTGTAAATTATTTTATTTTATTTTTATTTTATGTTTTTGTATTTTGATTTTTGATTTCTATTTTTATATTTTTTTAATTTTTCTTTTTATAAAATACATATAATATATATAAGGCGATATAAAGTATATATATAAGGCAACCTAATATAGATATATATACTAATAAAAAATAATCAAAATAAAGAGAATAACATATTTTTGGTTTTTAATTAATTTTTTACAGCATTTGTACTTTTTACAAAATTGTTATTTTTTATATATTGTTAAAGTAAAAAATACCCTAAAACAAGAATAAAATTAATATATGGAATTAAAATAGAGATAAAAAATTTAAAACAGAAACAAAATTCTCCAAATTAATTTTAATTTATTGGTAACAATACAAATAAAAATATAAAATAAAAACATGATTTTTGGAATTTTTGAGAATTTTATTTTTTTTATAAAGGTTTTTAGAGTTTTTCAATTTTTAAAAGATTTCTTTTACAATTTTTTAGGAATTTTTGGTATGGACTTGTAAAATAACTAAAGGAATATAAAATATATATATTTTTCCTGTATTTTTCAAAAAGATTTTTTATTTTTCTTATGTATTTTCTAGTGGAGACATGGATAAAAAGGAATATTTTTTATTTTTATAAAATATTTAAATGCCTAAAAATGCAATACAAAATAAGGGCATGAAAATTTAATGCAACATGAGTCTACATCTATTTTTTGTAGATTTTTTAGAGCAAAATTGCTATATAAAATAAATACAAGAAGCAAAGAGAAACTACACTACTAACAAAGGCAATTTTGTAAATAAAATAAAACTCGGGAGCAACCTTGCAATTTTTCCAAAAATTTACAGCGTGAATAACCTATTCCTAGACTAAAGATAAATACCAAAACCCATGAGGGCCCCCTTGCAAAATGCCCGCACCTCACGCGTGCAGGTACGTGAGGTGACGTGGTTAGGACCTAAATGCAAATATATAAAC
Organism: Ottelia alismoides; assembly: GCA_037367405.1. Lineage (NCBI taxonomy): Eukaryota > Viridiplantae > Streptophyta > Magnoliopsida > Alismatales > Hydrocharitaceae > Ottelia > Ottelia alismoides. The sequence continues at coordinate 166,377 of JAZKJV010010091.1, forward strand.
TCCGAGGTGCTGATTGCAAATATTACAAAACTTAATTAAAGGCAAAGGAAAGTTCATGGACTAAATAGTACAATACAAAAACGTTGGGCTAAATACACAAAATACCTAGCAAATGGCGCAGATCGAACGGCTGGAAGCTGCTTACTAGACATGTGGTGCATTCTCGTGCTCTGATGCCCCTTCGGTTTGAATGGCTATGATTAGATCATCTAGAATGATCCGACGGTGAAGGTATGAGGGAATCAGATAGATGGTGTGTGTCTGGAAGAACATGCTCGGATCGACGGCGGAGAAGGGTCGAAGATTAACAATGAAGATCCTCGCCGCAACGAGCTTCCTCCAGCTAAATCTCCCCCCTTCGTCGCTCATTTCTGCTCCAAAATGGACCAAGCTCTTCCTAGACAGGTCTTCTGTCTGTTGGTCACCCAAAATGCTCCGGTGATCATCGGTGTTCTCCTAAGAGGATGGAGGAGCAATGAAGCTCCAAGTACCTCCGACGAGACTTCAAAATGTCCCCAGTTGTCTCTGAAGCTCTAATACCTACAAGAAAAGGTTATAGGGTAGAGGGAAAATTGCCTCGACCCTGTAGAGGGGTGGATGGGAGTGGTGGATGCAAGATGGAGGTTCGTCGGAGCGAAGCTCCGACGAACTAGAACGAGGGTGATTAAGCGTCTAAATGCGAAATGAAAAGCAGGAAATGATTCCTAAGGATATGGCTAAGCTAAACATGCAAGAAAAAATGGTAGAAAACAACCTCGAATGGTGGAAAAGCCATGAAGTATACCTCGATGGCAGTGGCTTGCTGGAGGTGGTGGAGACATATCTAAACCGTCTCCTGAAGCCGCTTCGACTAACTGGAGGCACCCCTGTCACCGGCGTCACTCCAGAGCGGAAGAGTGGAGGGTCAAACTTGGGTAAAAGAGGTTCAAAATGGGGAAGAAAGTGAGGATGGACTTTTTTAAAAGGTGGACTGGAAGCTCCAAAGAACGAGGAAATGACAGTGATGCGGTGCCCCTCGCCCCAAGGAAACGTCCCCACATGTATCCTCAGGTATCGAGGAAGAAAAGTCATGAAGGTCTCGATCCAAAAAGACACAAGGTGCAGGCTTCAAAAAATCGAGAAGAAGACCTAGGCTCTAGGTATGACAACTACAGGAAATGGGTCAGAGAGTTGACTAGAGTCAACTCTCTAAGTCACCTGATTGGTCAACGTGGACCAACTAGGAAAAACCTCCTGGAAATTATTTAGAAAATCAGTAAAAAATAATAAATGATTATATTAATTTTAGGTTATAAAATAAAAATGTTTATTATTTTCTAAATTATTTTTTCATGATTTTTATTTATTTTTTTGAGGTAATTAATTACAATTTACTTTTTAGGGTTAATATATAGGAATATTTATCTTTTTTTGTATTTTATTTTTATTTGGTATTTTTGATTTTATTAATTTTAGGTTAGAAAATAAAATTGTTTATTATTTTTTAAATTATTTTATTATGATTTTTATTTATTTTTTAGAGGTAATTAATTGCAAATTACTTTTTAAGGTTAATATATAGGAATATTTATCTATGTTTTTATGTATTTTATTTTTATTTGGTATTTTTGATTTTATTATTTTAGTTTATTATTTTATATAATTATAACTTATTTTTATATACATGAATATATTTTTATTACATTTTTATGATATATTATATAGATTTATGTAAATAGGTGTATTTATTATATATGTATAGATACATGTATTTTACCTATATATTTTCTTTACGTATTTTATTTTAGTCTTTTCTTTATTGTTTTATTCCAGTTTTAATATTAAAAATATTATAAATAATATTTAAAAATTTATAAAAATATAAAAATATAGAAAATAATGAATAATAAATAATATGATTATTTTAATCGGGTATATTATACAATAGGGATCCAAGCCCAAACTTTCACACCTTAACTCCAAAAAATATGAAACCACCTTCATTAAATAGCTTATTAAAAGTATATCAATTAAAGATGATTTTAATATATTTTGAGTTTTTATTTGAGAGATATGGGTCTGGGAAGTTGAGATTTTAGAAAAATATTTAGACCATAACTTTTATTCTGTATATTATTTTTGTGTAAACTCAATTTTGTATTTTTCTATATTTTATTATCTAAAATTTCATAAACAAAGTTCTTTATTTGATTATAAAAAGTGGAAAATAAAATAGGTCCCTAAAATGAATAATAAATGAATTAATAAAAATGGTTTTTTTTGTATACTTGGCCCTTATCTCCCCTTACTTTATTCCTTGTCAACCTAGTCATCAAGATGCCTAGGTCTCGAGGTTTAGGGTCATAAAATATCTTCAATATTTTATTCTTTTTCTTTTATTTTCTTTATTATACAATTTTAGCTTTAAAAAACTGTATTTTATACACAATTTATACAACAATGTATGAATGTTAATTTATACAGTTTAAGGGTATTTACATGCATTTACTAGGGGTTTTAAGGACAAAATGATAGAATAAAGGTGACGAAATGGAGATTCATCAGGGATGCAAGACGGAAATTTTAATATCTACACTACATGCACGATATGCAAAAACATGAAATCGCCTTAAACACGAATTGTTATTTATCATGAAGAACCAGATGCTAACTACTCAAAAATGGAACACAAATGTCCAGTTTTGGAAACTCTTCAGTGCCCGCCACAACTGATCCTACTAGCGACTTATAGAGCATCTCATGGTGCTCGATTCCAAATCTAAATAATCAACAATTAATTTCGGTAAAATCCAATTGTATATCACTATTGGTACATGCTTCTCATTAGGCTTTGGACCTAGCTACTGAGTCAAGCAACCCTAATGTTTATGGTCTCAATCACAGAAAATAAAATAAAAGAAGGCGGAAAACTAAAAATGCGGGAAACAAAATAAAGGAAAGGCAATAAAAAACCCGACGAGGCCCCCAGGAGAACAGACACCCGGGGAGTGGATCTCATGAAGTAAAGTGTGCAGTGTCCTAAAGTTTTACAAATAATTAATAAAAATAAAATAAAACTCCCTTGCTCACAAAATAAAACAAAAATGATATGCTCTGCTCTTCATTTCTCTCTCGGTCTCTCTCCTCCTCTCTCTAATTGGGCCAACAAGGGAATGAGCTAATCTCCTTGCGGCTCGGGTGCATCAAACTCCTATGAATTCACCATCACCACACAATCCCTCGCAATAAAGCAAATAAAGAATATATGATCAAAAGCATATAATTATAAAAAATAAAGAGAAATAAAAAGAGAACATAATGTGCATAATATAGACAACTAAGCTGCACTATTTGTTGCTCTTTGGCAATGGTACCATTTGAAATAACCTAGAGAACCAAGCGGAGCGGTCGTGTGGTACACACAAAGCGGGACCACAATTGCTGAATGACTTACACGAAGCTCGATGGATAAATTCAACAATTGACCCACAATATATAATCAAGCAATGAAATTGAGTTGATCAAATTTTTATATAAACCCTACAAGTAAATATGTATAGTGTGCATGTACGAGCAGGGTGTCGAACACAAGGAATAATGAGGTGTAGCGAGTTTATTATTTATCTCAAAAAGAAATAATGTATGTATTGTATATATAGTTGTATAGTATTTACTTAACTTTTTTGTTGTTTTTTAATTTATTTATTTTTTGATTTTTTATTTATATTTATATTTTTAATTTTAATTTTTAATTTCTTTTTATATTTTTGAGTTTTAATTTATTTTCTTTTTAATATAAAATAAAAGTATATATCACTATATGTAATAATATATATTATAGGGTATATATGTAATATATATTAATTATATAAAAATCAGTAAATACAAATAAAAATAGTCCTTTTCGTTTTTAAAGGGTTTAAAATATATTTGTAGGTTTTATAATAATATAAACAATATATAACTATATATATGTATATAGAACAATAAAAAGTATTCTATTGATAAATATAGCTATATATAGTCAAAATTTATAAAATAAAATATGTTTGTGTTTTTTTTAAATCTTCTATTTTAGGTACTTTTTGGTGATTTTTACTAATTTTTATGTATTTTTAGTATGCAAAATATCATAAATTAGGGAATAACTAAATAGTCCAAATTGTTTTAAGAATTAAAAATATAAAATAGGTCCAAAATTTCTCAAAACTATTTTTATATGTAATAATAAGTATATTAAAAATATGGGATGTTTTGGGGGATTTTGAAAATATTTTATAATTTTTTAGGGTTAGGAAGGGTTTTCTATTTTGGGTTTTTCTTTTATATATTTTTGTGATTTTTTGATTGTAACGATAATATATAATAATAAATATTACCTATTTTTTTGGAATTTTTAAAGAAGTTTTTATATTTTTTGTATTTTTGAAGTTAAACAAGTAATAAACATACTCTTTCAATTTTTAATAAATAGAAAATACAGATAAAATGCTAGAAGAAATATGTGGCATGAATGAGCATTTGATCAGGCACTTATCCCTATTTTTGCACAATTTTTGGAGTACGGCAGCTATTTATAGAAAATAAAATGCAAAAATAAAAATCAATAAGCTGATAGGGAAGTTATGCAATATTAATTAAAGGCGAGGCACTTTCAAAAACACCACAACTTTTGAAATTCGATTTTTCAATACTAAATTGCAATTCAAAAACTCAAAGGGGTACAAGTGGTATTTTCTCAACTCACGTGGGGGGGCACGTGAGCTAAGTTAGCAGAGCTCATACTTGTAATTTACAAAACCTGCAGGGGTTTCGATGCAATATTTCCACAAACTTTTACACTTAGAAAAATATTTACAAGACTCTTTAATAAATAAAGAAAAGGAAGAGGGGGTATTTGTAATTTACACACTTAAACACCGATTTATTAGGCCGTTGCTTGGTTGATGCATGGCAGATCTTACGGTTGGGGATGGTGTAGTTTTAAATTTATTGAATTGCCAAAATTATATCTGGGTCGTGTTCTTGATCTAACGGCAGTTGAAGGTCCCGGATGAGCTCCAGTAAGTCGAGCTTTGATCGCTCGTTCTTGGCGACTCCGATGTCTTCTCCGAGCTCTGGCAGGTCCAACAGTTTGTTGGGCCTCTTCCGCACGTGCAGGTGGCACCCGATGAGGTTGAGATGTCTTCTATGAAGATCTGGGGCACCATCTATCCAAGGATGTCCTGGAGGTGCTCCAGGTGCAATAATTAGTTCCAAAAGGGTCTTCAATGCATAAGACTGCACCAAAACATCTAGTGGCTCGAGGTGAGTCACCTCGACCAACTAGTAAAGGATTTAGCAGCGAGGTGCGCAAGATGGTGAAGCTATGGCAAATGGGATGAAGTTTAGCTTCGATTCGCCTAATCTAAGGATGATAATGGTTTATACAAGTGGGGTCTCGTGGAGAAGGGATTGAGGATTGATATGGAGCGAAAATGAGGTCGATTCACTAGCGGAGGACGGAGTATTTGGCCAGGATTTCGAGCTCCAGGTCAAATTGGGATTTTGGATTGAACCTAACGTAATGGCTAAAAGCAAAATTAAAGCCTGGAATTTAAAATAGAATCTAAAGTTTACCTAGAAAAGTGATAAAGATGGCCTCAATTTGGCCATCAGTCGATGAAGCAGAACCATCGACGGAAGGCGGCCGGCGATGATTAGATAGGGCTCCCGCGGCTGCTCATCCTCGCTTCAGACCTGGCCAACCACTTGTTGTCACCCAGGGAAGAAACTATATGTATTTGAGGGTCTAAGAGCAATCGTACGAGGGATCAAGGGTAAAAAATGGTGGAGAGGGGTGAGTTTATAGACGAAGAAGATGGTGGGTTTCGAGCCGTGGTTGCGTGTTGTGGAACGAGGGGAAGGTGGAAGGGCATGGTCGGCGAAGCTGACGGACGTGCAAGCCGCAAGAATGTGGAGAGCTCAAGGGATAGGCGTGCATGGGCGAGTCATAAAAAATTAGAGTAAGGGGAGTCATGTGAGCTCTAACAGGGGTGGCCTAAGAAGATAGTGCAGTTGATCGAGGTAAACGAATGGAAGATCCTGGTTGCTCCACGTGGACCAACCAAGAAAAAGAGATTCTGAAATTATTTATAAAATCATTTAAAAATAACAAATTAATTAATTAATTTTTGGTTAAAAAATAAAAAATGTTTTATAATTTTATGTAGTATTTAATGCATAATTTTATTTATTTTTATAAAGTCATTTTTAACATGTTTTTATTTACATGCATATATAGGTAAATATATATGTATTTCCTATATTTTAATTTTACTTTGTATTTGATATTTTATTATTATATACATGTATTTTATATATTTTTAATTTATTTAATTACAAATTTAGGTATTTTACTTTATTTTTATAAGTCTATTTATACCTATAATTATGTAAGTATATTATATAGGTGTATATATATGTATGCTTCATCTATGTATTGGAATACATTATTTATTTTAATTTACTTTTTAATGGTTTATTTTATTTTAAATAAGGATATGCATTTTAAACAATATTTACAATTTATAAAAATAAAATAAAGTAAACATGTAAAGAATAAATACATTGAATACATGTATACTGCGAAATAAGGGCCCAAAACCTAACTTTTGCATCTTAGCTCCAAATTGAATGAAATGCCTTCGTTAAATAGCTTATTTAATTTTATTAACAATAAAGGTGATTCGGTCAATTTTGATTTTGTATGGAGAAGATATGGATCTGGAAAGTTTTCTTTGCGGTTTTTTATTTTGTATGTTCCGGGCCCCACTATGCATTATTTTTCAGTGAAAATAATTTTGTATTTTTCTTCGTATTTTTATGTACAATATTCATGTTGAGGATTTTTTGAGGTATAAAAATAATAATATAAAATTGCTTCAAAATTGCAATTATTGGGCAAAATGAATTAGGGTTTTGTGTGGTTTGATGTACAATTTCTCTGCCCCATCTCCCCCTACTTTATTCCTTGTCGACCAAGTCATCATAATGGCTAGGTCTCGAGGTCTAGGGTAAATCAATGTCTTTGACACTTCATTCTTTTTCTTTTATTTCCTTTATTCTTTTATTTTGGAATTAAATATAGTATTTATATAATATTTTGTACAGTATCTTGTACAATTTAGAGTGTTTATTTTGGCAAATTAATGATATATACATGCATTTAGATAGAGATTTAATGCCAAAATTAAAGAATAAAGGTGATGAAATGAGGATTCAACACCTATATCTTTCCTTTAGTCTCTCTTTCAGTTGTTCTTTGTTTCTTCTATCCAAGTATGTAATGGAACATAGTTTGTATGCTACATACATTTTATGTAATAATTCCATCAATTATCTAATGAAATTTGAAGTTTTCCCCTCTTTCTTATCTTTTTATTAATAACAAATTAGGAGAAGAAAAATGAAAAGCTTGGTAAATTAATTATTATTGATTAGGGGGAATTAAAAAATTAGAAGTTATGTTTTACTCCAAAGGAAATAACCTCACACACCTTACAAAGAAAAGAATTAAATTGGTTTTACTATCCTTTTAATAATGGAGAGAAACTAAAATTGAGTTTTTAAAATCAACTTGAAAAGTTTTGATCGTTTGAAAAGTTATTTGCTTGATATTTTATTTCTTTAAAGCTTTTAAAAATGTTGTCAGCATTAGAAATGGGAAGATTGTAAGTTCCCCGTTCACCAAGTTGTTTTAAATATGGCACACACACATGTTGTAGTCTTTCACATGTATACTATGTTTGCAGGATTACAGATTGCTTACGCGAAGAAGCTTTCAAAAGAGGACTTCACCTGACAAAATGCAGAAGCGTAAAAGTCTTTCTATTGTTCTAAAGTTCTTGTTGCATTATTTACATTGTATTTTGTGAAAATTGTAATCTTACCTTATCCTCAAATTTTCCAAATCAAGACAAGTCAAAGAACTCAACTCTGATCAATGAACTCTTTACATTGATCGACCATAATTGATCGACCAACTATTTCTATTGATCAATCATATTGTGATTGACAAACTGTACTTATTAATCGATCATAATTTGAATTACATGCACTACAACGGTCATCAACTGATCGAGCATCATTTATGAGTATTATACCATAAGTAGGATCAAGCATGAATACTTTGCACCCATAATAGCAGCTCGATTTGATGTAGTTGAGCAAAAGAATCACACTCTTCAAGAATATGCATGCACCACGCTATGCAAATCCAACCTGTCTAGGTATTTTTTGGCAAAATATATGAATACATACCATGTTATGTCTAAAACACTTCAATATGAACATGATTAAAGAAGGTACCTTTTGAGCACTACTATGGACGCTCACCGAGGATAGGCTATGTCCATGTTTTTGGAAGTAAATGTTATGTTCTTAACACTAGGGACAATCTCGACGAGTTTGATTGGAAAAGTGAAGAAGATTATTCCTTGGATATTCTTCACATAGCAAAGTTTACATGCTCTTCATTAAGAAATGACGGTTGTTGTCGAAGTAGTTAATGTTTCTTTTGTTGAAAACTTAAGTAAGAATCCTCAACTACATGAATTAGAAGATGCTCAATTAGATCCTTCTGATGTAATTGAGAAATGTGATTCTCATAGATTACCAAAGGATTTCAACTTTGTTAGAGATCACTCAAAGGATTTCATGATTGGGGTCATTCTAAAAGGAATCCCAACAAAATTGCACTTAAATTCATTTGCTCTCTACTTTTTATCCTCAATGGAGATAAAGTCTATTGACGAGACTTGCAATATTGATCATTGGTTAATGGAAATGGAAGACGAACTCTTTCAATTTCAGAGAAACTAGTGATGGGAGCTTTTTCCTAAACCTGAAAACCACATGGTTATTGGAACAGTGGATTTTAAGAACAAATTGGATGGATCATGGATACTTTTCAGGAACAAGGCAAGAGTTGTTGCTCAGGAATATATACAATAAGAAGGCATCGATTTCGATGAAGCTTATAAGCATGTCTCTATGATTGAGTCAATCAAAATGGTGTTAGCATTTGCTTGCTTCAACGGAATCAAGGTTTATCAAATGGTTGTCAAAAACACACTATTAAAGGGCTTCATTAAAAAAGAAGTTTGCATCATGCAACTTGCAGGTTTTGAAGACTCTTTTAGCCTAGATCACATCTTTAAGCTCAGGAAGACCCTTAACGGAACTAAACAAGCTCCTCATGCATGTTATGGCCAACATAGAACCTTCAACTCACCTTAGGTTTTAAAGTAGGTGAAGTAGAATGTGTTTTGTTTGTAAAGTTTGACTTATCTTATTTACCGGGTGTGCAAAATTATGTTAATGACATCGTTTTAGTTCCTATAATGCAATGTTTGCGAGGAATTCTATGAAGCTATGCAGGAACAGTTTGACATGAGAATTATGGGAGAAGTAAAGTTTTCCTAGGTTGCAGGTCAACTAGACAGTGTTCAATACTTTCTTCTTGCAATAGAATTACACAAAGGAGATGCTAACTAAGTTTGGCTTTGACAAGTGTCAGGAAAGTGTACATCAATTGCCCCATGTATGCACCTTGACCTAGTTGAGTCAGGAAAGCCCAAAACTAAAAATTGTATAGAGGCCTAATCGGATCTCTATTATATCTAACTACAAGCAGGTCCGATATACTTTCTGGCACATGTTTAGTTTCACTATTTTCAGTCAGCACCAAAAGGAAGTCACTTAAAGCAGTAAAAAAAATTTGTTATCTTATTTTTACTAAAGATTCATGTTTGTTTTATCTGAAGATACATTATATAGATTTATTTTAATACAATGACGTAAATTATGTTGATAGTTATACATATAGAAAAAGTACAAGTGACACGTACTAATTCATCGGGAGTGACATTGTATATTGATTTTTCTAAAATGCAAACTTGTGTAGTACTCTCGATTACTAAGACGAAATGTATAACCGCATCACTAACTCATTCCAATGGTATGGATAAAATTACTCTCTCATATTGTGGTCTATCTTTCAGCCAGAATCATATCCTATGTTATAACATTAACCCGATCAATGTAGCCAAGGTTCATGTTAATCACTTTAGGATAAAAGCTTGTTAATGTTAGACATCATTTTCTTCAAGAAAATGTTCTATAAGATAGAACCTGTATGGAATACATTCCTACACATCGAAAACTAGCAGATATTTTGACTAAACCTTTAGTTGCACCTCAGTTTGAGAAGATTAGAGGAGAATTAGGTCTACTCAAATTGAGTGATATTTGTTTAAAATGTCTACAAAAAGGAGACTCAAAATTACATGAACTATTGATGACTAGATTCAATCTTATCGATCATTCTAATCAATCTATTAGTAGAAGATGGTCGATCACCCTGATCATCATGCATATAGTTGATCGATCATTTTGGAAATTTAAATTTCATTCAAAATTCGAATTTTATGTAGGAGAGGATATTAAAAATAGAAGGTGTCGCCTACCAACTTAACTTTTTCAGGCCTTGAAGAATCCCTCATTGATTTGTCTTACCAAAACTCTCTCTCTAGTATCTCTATATTTATTTCAACCTAAGAAACTGTGATTTGACTACATCCTCAGTTACCCCTCTCTTTAAAAGGGACTTGAGACTGTTACTTAGAAATTGTGCCCTCAAGCATCAGAAAACCACTAAAAATCACCTCTCTCTGTGTGTGTGTGTGTATGTGTGTGTGTGTCGAAGCAACGTGATCGATCATCTCTCTCTGATTGATCGAGCAAGCCTGATCAATCATTAGTGTTCTCTGATCAATCATTGTTAGTTCTAGGTTACTGTTGTTTCAATTCATATTGTAAATCTTGCTTTGGTTCTAGTAACTTATCATCAGTAACTTCTTATAGGACACTTCTCTCTATTTCCATGGAGCCAGAACTTTCCAAGAAGGCATGGTCATCCTCTCACATCACCTCGAGTATAGATTGGATTTATACCTACTCCCATCTAACCTTGATGATGTGTCAACCTATTCAATGGAATGTGTACAAAGACTATTTCCTTGCCTTCATTATAATTTTTGAACAAAAGCATATAATATACTTCTTTGACACAACCTTCTATTCATGGCACCTGAATTCTCTCATAGACTCCATATCCTATGATATCATTGCGGAGTTCTCTACCAACCTCTAGGATATTGGGATACCTCGACCCGTCTTATTAGGACCACTGTCAAAAGCCAAACCTTTATCATTAATGTGACTTTGTGCATTAGTGGGGAGATTGTGTACTGCAGGAGCTTGCATATTTTTTATGATAACAAAATGTGTGTATAAAGCTTGTAGCTAGGTCAAGAGAAAGAAAGCTACTGGACAAAGAAGAAGCTCAAGCTCCTGTAGCCAGGTCAAGAGCATGAAATCTACTGGACCAAGAAGAAACTGAAGCCTAAGGAGCTCAAGCTTAAGTTATGAAGATGCTAAGAAGTTCAAAGGAGTTCGATGCTAAGGAACTCCAGCTCAAAATCAAGGAAGGATCTCAAGATCAAGAAGAAAATGAAGTCTTTTCTTTTATTGAGTCATGCATTCTGTAATTGTCTTAGATTATAAAAGACCTCAAGCATCATGCACCTTGCATTTCTATTGACTTTGACTTTAACTTTCATGTCAAAGAGTCAAGTTGATCAATCACCTCTAATCGACCATCTATACTTGACTGATCGATCACACCTAATCGATCACCCTTGATTTCCTAATCGATCATTAAATAACAACAGTTATTTGGTCGATCACCTAAATCCACATGAGCGATCATTTGATTTTGATCGATTGCCTTTGTATCCTAATCGATAATATTCCATTCAGGAAGATTTTTGGAGCCGATTTCATTCTTTATTTGTTCATAGTGATTATTTTTCAAAGCCAGAATCTATGGGACCTTAAGACATATAAATAAGATCCCATACCCCATTCTACAACACACAACAAGAGCAACAAGCTCTATATTCTCTACTTTCCAATATATAATTTGAGAGAAAGATCAAAGAGCTATTTTCTACTGTGTTCTTCATTCTAACAAGTCTGATTCTCTACGTTCAATTCTTACAAGCACAATCTTCTCTCTGTGATATTGTTATCTTTTGCCTGTTACTATTCTCTGCATATTCACTTTGATATTGAGGTTATTAGGACTGTTTATTTATATAGAGTTGAATTGATCGCTTAATCAACTCAGGTTGTAATGGGTTGCTCGCCACTACAAAAAAATGCAAGATCGATGAGCAGTTTAAGCTCGCCCAGTGCTCACCGAGTAATCGTCATGTGCTCACCCAAGGGTTGGGCTAGAAGATGTGCTCGCTCGGCCTGTGCACGCAACTGGCCTAGACACAAGTCATTATGTGCGAGCACACGTGCACTCCCAGTGGTCTCCCTATAAGTTGGGCGAGCACATGTGCTTGCCCACGTGCACACCCATTTCTCATGTTTCCTGTACTTGGAAACCTGTGGGCGAGCACATGAGCTTGCAGTTGGTGAGCACAAGTGCTCTCCCAACCCATAACTAGGAAAAAAAGTATCGGTCTGTCGGGGTTTTGAAACCCCGTCGAACATGTAATACCTACTCCAAACCACTTTAGGTGTTTAAAAGAATCGTCAAAGATCATACTTGAGATAGAAATTGGTTATCAATTGATTAATAGACCCTGTAATTATTATATCTTTTGCATAGATAAAAAAACTAAAGAACAACCTAGCAAATATATTTTTCTTGACATGAAATAGATAAAAAATCATTACAAAACATAAAAATATTGTACATAGATAATACATATTAAACACCATATAAAAGTTAATAGAAATGTAAAGGCATTCTATATTCTAATATTAAGAAAAACATAATATTCATTTCTTCTTCCTCAAAAAATCTTTGAGATCAAACTCTACTTAGATTTCTCTTTTTCCTTTTCCATTTCCTTGAACTTTACATACATTCAGACTCCTTCTTCGGGATCGGTCTCTTCCTCCTCTTCCACTTCTTCTTCAATATTCTCTCGATGCACTGGTGGCCTTTGTGATCTATTGTGATATTATATATATAAGACAATAGAGAGGAAACATGACTACTTAGAATATACTAAGATTACACATAAATTAATTCTTACATGTGTGTAGTGAAATCTTCCCGCAGTTTGGTCACATGTTCCACCATCATTGTCATCTGAGACTCCATATATTGAGATGGTTGTTGTGATAGAGGCTGTGAATATGATTGTTGTCCATAAGTAAAGTAAGAGTGTCAGTGTTCCTCCACATAATATGGAAGAAGACCACCAAGTGTTTGCTTCCTGTTGGCAAAACCAACATCCCTCTCATCCAAAACCTATAATCAAAATTCTATAACCACATATACAACATTGTATACTCATCTAATTACTTAAATTTTATTTTACGATACTTGTTTCCATACGGTTTTATCAAATATTGGTCGTTGGTACTCATGAGTGCTTGCCCACTTTTCAGCATTGAGGGTCATATATCGATCTTGAAATGAAAATTAGGGGGGGAATAAATATCTAATATGATTTATAATTACGTTAATCACTTAAAACAAATAACAAACTATCCATCGCTTCTCCTGCCTCAAGAGTAGACCACCGGTAATTACCATCTTCCCTCGCATATGTGTCCTAGCTCACCATTCCTGAATATTTGATTCTCTTTCCAACTTAGTAGCCTGAAAAATAAAAATGTATAAAACAAATAAAGAATGCATATGTCAGAAATAAATGTTTGTGTTGTTATATAATATTGTTAAAGTTACCAGCTCAGCCCGAATTTGATCGTGGCTTTTAGAGCCACTTGTCGATCTAAGCTTTTGCTTCTGTTGGTTCGCTCTACCTACCCCCAATCTCATCCCAAACTCAGCATCAAAACTGTAAAAATCACAAAAACCAATCCACCTGCTATAAAATTTATTATAAGAAATTTAGATAAAATTAATTTTTTTTAGAATTTAACCAATGTAAAAAAATAAAACCTCTACTCGGTCCGCCAAGTCGGGGGAAATCTCTTTATCTCCTCAAAATCCATCTCCTCCAAACATGTCTTTCTATGTGAGTCCCTTCTAGCCTTAAAAAATGTGTCACTCATTCTTTTCTCCATCGTTAGGGTAAAGGCTCGATGGTAGGAATCCTTCCCTAGTCCAGTAGATAAATGATGCCTACCCTGAAAAAGTACAAAAATATGTCACATAACTGAATATATAAGAATTTATACACTTTTGAGTTTAAAATTCTTACCAAAAATAAGTCAAACAGCCTCTCTTGCTCAACTGTGGGAATACGACACCACCAGAACTCTGTGCATGCCATATGCGCCTTGATAATAGTCGTTATTTCTTTAACAATATTGTTGTTATTCAAAAAATCCCTACATAAAATTAGAATTATATATATATATATATCTATGGATGAAAATTTTAATTAAATATAATTTACGAATGATAGTTACCTCTTGTTAGGTGAAATATGAAAAAATGACCTCCGTCGGCATTACATTCACATGCACATCGACACTCTGGTGTGCAAAAGATGGAGAAGATAAATCCATAGAAGGACATGTTGGAATTGGTATATGGCAGGGCTCAAGAAACTGTGAAGAATATAGCTCACCGAAAACACCTCCGTACGATGGAGGTGGAGGAACACCAAAAGACTAGTAGTACGCCATAAGATGGCACGTATCATCTGAAAGAGGTCCTGAAAAAGTCGACGAGGTCGAAGGCGATGGGGACTATGAAGTGGATGGCTGAACGGAACTTTGAGATCCATGTGAACCTCCACGTCCAAAACCATCTATGTCTATAAATAAACATGGATAAAATTAATAAAAAAAGTCATAAAAATTGACTAAAATTTAATATTAGAAGATATGTTTTTTAACAAAGTTTATACCATAATCTTCACTGCTCGAATGATGTAAAATATCGTTATTTTCTCCATCACTATCTCCAGTAGATGAATCCTAGTTTATATCATCCACATTTTTAATCAAATCGATATTTGTTATAATATGATCTACTAATGGAATATTATCAGCAATGGAGATAACTTATGTTATTATGATGACCGTAATCAGGTATGAAAGCTTCGTCTGCATCTTCATCCGCACTACTCTCCTCCTTGTTTATGTAACTTCGAGAGTCTATATGTATAATTGTTAAATATTCAACATTAATAATGTTGTGGTCTAAATCAACAATCATAGAACTCTTGGCATAAGCAAATACCACAAGTTCCTCTATGCCACGTTGAAATGACTCCAGCAAGCGTATGTCTTGAACACAGTTGTACATCCACTCCCTATTGCTTGTCATCCTAATCATGAAAAGGAGGTTTCAGATGTTATATCAAATTAGTTGTGAGACGTTGGCCTAATTTACACGGTTTACTCTAGGAGATCGAAGAAGAAGTTTTTTATTAATATCATCGCTTGTGTCCATCTTAAAGACTCAAACACTGAATTAAGACTATCGTCGCAACATGCATATTAGAGTTTATATCTGAGCAAATTCGGCAGCATAACTACACACCCCTTCAATATACCCCATAAGTTAAGCTAATAGCCTTTAAAATAGTTATCGGTAACAACAATTAAAGTCTATTAAGATTAATTTGGTATATCGAAGAGGAACATGGTTATATTGTCGAAAACTAGCTCAGATATAAACTCTAATATACATATAGTTATGATGGTCTTAATTCAATTTTTGAATCTTTAAAGACTCCTCTAGTTTGGGATGTATGAACTAAGGAATCTAACATAAATGTCGTATTATACGGATGCCTTGCATCTCTCATAAGTACGTGCTACATAAGAGGACTTAAAAATACTAGTATAATATATACATTTATATTAGCCGGATATTTATATAAATTTGGTAGGTTTACGATTGGGATATGGATCTATGTGTTATTAATATTATGCCTAATAAATTGTTTAATATTATATTATCGGAAATGTATCTGCAAAAAAAATCTTCCACCTGCACACATCAAAATCCATAATCATTGGATAGGGATCTCTCATCCCAAAGTAAGTCCAATAGTTTTGTGAAAAAACAAAAATATAGCATGTTGGAAGTGATGAAGTCTTCCAATATGTTGCACACATCTCCCATTGTGCAGGGCCATATACCACTCGGTGTAGGGGGATGTACTGTGTGCATTGTTTTATGTGATTTCATGGTTATTTAACATTTTTACCTTATTAACTACCAAGCTACAAACTAATGTGGCACATTGGACCACATTAATTAAACTTTAATGTGATAAATAATCACAAGAGTGTTATTTAATTGGAAAAATAAGAGGCGCATTGCCTCAATTGAATAAACATTGTTTCCTCATAGACAAAAAAAGACAATCGTGTCAACATTGTACATTTTTTAAATGCTCTTATTAATTTAATGTAAAAAGTTATGAACTATATATATTCAAAATGTTTCGTATTTTAATATATTTGAATATTTACCAAAATAAATATATATAACTTTTTTATTTTAGAGAATTAATAATATTT
This sequence comes from Ottelia alismoides, assembly GCA_037367405.1. NCBI lineage: Eukaryota > Viridiplantae > Streptophyta > Magnoliopsida > Alismatales > Hydrocharitaceae > Ottelia > Ottelia alismoides. The sequence goes on from JAZKJV010010091.1 coordinate 182,931, forward strand.
TGTAATACTTTAATGTAAAAATTTACAACTATATTTATTATTATTTCATATTTTTAATATATTTTAATATTTAATTAAATAAATGTAATGAATAATTTCAATGTGTTTTCTATTTATTTAAATAAATTTAAGGTATTTTACACTTCACGATGAAAAGGAATCTTTATCATTATATGTTATGTGTTATGTATTACTTTTATTATAATATATCTATATATCCATAAAAGATTGTTATCTGGTTATTTTTGATAGTTTTTGTAGTCATTTTTTGAATTAGTTAGTTGTATTCTAAAAGTAAATAATGGAAGAATATCCCTATATTTCAATAGATTATAATAATTAGTTTATTACTTAAATAAAATATAATTATTTTTTTTTTGATTTTATAGGAATTAATAAAAAATTAATATTTAATGTAAAAAATATCAAATTATATTTATTATTATTTCATATTTTAATATATTTCAATATTTACTTGGATAAAAGTAATGAATAATTTCAACATGTTCTGTGATTTATTTAAATAAATTTAAGGTATTTTATCCATCGACATTAAAAGGAATCTTCATCATTTAAAATTTAATGTTATGTACTACTTTTATTTCCATATAAAATATCAATATATCTATAAAAGATTGTTATCTGATTATTTTTAATAGTTTTTGTAGTCATTTCTGGAATCAATTAGTAGTATTGTAAAATTATATAATGGAAAAATATCCCTATGTTTAGTTAAACTTTTGTAGTTAATTTTATTACTTAAAAACAAATAATTAATTTATTTTGAGTGGTATAACCTAATTATTGTAGTTTATATATTTCATATGATAGAAAGTATATCTTAATTGTTAGCATCTAACCGCCCCGTAAATTCACATAGCATCTTTCATGTGTATCCTCTATTCAACGTACCCACACATATACACCCCTCTCGACATCAATTCTACCAAAATAACTTCATTCCCAAACTAAAGAGAAGCTATGTGTGTATTCTCCCTTTCTCCCATATACTACCCATGTCAAGTGAACTAATAATTGGCAGGTAACTCCTAGGTTATACCTTAAGTTATTTATGCATAATAGTACAATGATGACATGGTAATAATATCTCCTAGGTTTAGTCATTCTTTATCAGCAACAAGGTATTCTAATGGCACTAAAATGATACTTCTATTTAATTTTCAAATATCTTATACAATTCTAAACATGATACTGGTTATGACATTTCGTATACCTTCCATGCATAAACAATTTCATCTATACTATACTGCAATCATCAATCCAATAACAAATTCATATTAATATGCTACAAATGATACATATATAAACAATAATTTTATGCATTAAAGCACAAATAAGCACGATTATTCTATCAAAAATCTTGAATACCTAAAACATGAGTATACAACAAAATATACAAAAAAATAATGAAAACGAAGAGAGAGGATATATAGAAATATCTCAAGGAAGGCGTGCACATAGTCAGATGAGGCAAATGTTGGTTGCCGGAGGGAGTGCTCATAGAGGAAGGTTTGCTGGAGGGAGGGTTTTAGGGGCTTGAAGTCAAAACAAATGAGAAGGAAAGGCCATGGAGCATTTTGTATACAGATGTGGGCAAGCACATCATGTACACGTCGCTTGAAGGCCATAGTGCTCGCCCACCAAAATTAACGCACCACCAGCTGCCGGGTTAAATTCAAATGGATGAGCACAATGGCAAGCATGTGTGCATACCATGTGCTCTCCATTTGAATTCTGAGGCGCCAACATCAACCAGATCTGAATTACAAAGGGGCAAGGGAACATGCGAGCATGGTTATTGACCATGTGCTCACCCGAACATGGGCGAGCACATGTACTCGCCAATCCCTCGAAAGATTATGCTCGTCATATCACCTTTTTCTTATAGTACGTGTAAGCAACTCAAGTTAGTGGAAGACCTGTATGGGTCGTGTTGAAATACCGAGTCAGGAGACTCATGTTGTGATTTTTTACCCAAGAGGGTTTCTATGTTAAAAACATGTGCACTTGATTCATTATAATTTGTGATTCAAAGTGCTACGTAACTGATAAATCGTAAAATCACCTCTTTATTATCATCGTTTTATCATAGCACATGAGATGATTTTGGATATAAGCAGAATCAAAGTCTGAATATGTGGCGATGAATTTTACTAGGCAAGCATACCAAGGTCGAACACAAGGACACGGTCATCCTCGTCGATTAATCAGAAATTAATGTTTAAAATTGAGCGATTAGTATCTTCTAACTAGGTCTCCCAATGTAGACAAAATGACATATGCACACAAAACAAGGCAAAACATGATGCATAAAATAATCATGCAAGATAATGTTGCAATGAAAAATCACAAGGTGAAAGTATTTTTATTGATTTTAATCATTTTAAATATGGTGCACTATGCAACAAAATGGAATGTGTGCTAACAGGATGGTGAATAAATATTATTTACAAAATAAGGTGATATGCAATGCATAAGATGCGTGAATAATATGCAAATTTTTTATTTTAACTTTGTGCAAATTAAATGTGATGTAACATGTTATGTAATGCCATGTAATGCAAAAAGAATGACGCGAGCAAAAAGACCCATAAAATAAGTCAATCATTAAGCATTAAGAGAGAGAACCAATTTTAGAGTAATTGATGCATAAAGATGATTTGTGGTTCAATTAATGGCATTTAAATAAAGATAAATTGACATATTTACTATTTAAAATTTATCATGTTATATTATGCATCAAATCAGTGAATAAATTATGCCACCATGTAGAGGATGAGATTAGAAACACAATGAAACTGAAATAACTTAATTTGGAGATCATAAGCATAAGATAATAGCAAAAGAGTATAGGGGCATAATTGTAAAGAAAAAACATAGAAATAAAATGATAAAACAATGCATTTTGGTCCTGAAAGGGGAATAATTGTAATTTTAAAAAGGCGGTAAGGCCTTTTTGTAATTTACCCAAGCACATCACGTGAGGCACGCACGCCTGGGTGGGACCAATATGAAAAATGGATAACTTTAAGGGTGGACTACAAATTACCCAGCTCGCACACGTGTGGCACGTGCGCATGCCAGGTTCGAGGGGCAGTTCGGTAGCCAATGCAGGAACCCCGGGCCATGTGGCGATCCAAGGTGACTTGGGACGAGGCTTGGCTCCATCGAGCCTCCGCGTTCTGGAGCAACGATGTGGTGGCTCCACAGCCATTGAATGGACATTGGAGGGGCACCATCCAACGACACATGTAGAATCTGGTGCTTTCTCCTCCTTTGTGCATTGGTGGTGCATTTGGAACTTTGGCCAGACGCTAGGAGTTCCTTTGTGCACCTCTGTACATGTTGAAGCCTCAAGTAGCTCCCCAGAGATACGACAATGAAGATTGGAAGGAGGAGGTGTGGCACCTCTAAAAGAAGCCATAAACACCGGCACGTCAGAGGTGAAGCTCTAGAATGGAGCTCCGCCCAAAGTCCGGCCAATGAAGAGTACCTATAAAAGTGTTAGCAGGGCTGGATAGCCAAATAGAGGAGGATGATATGGCAGGTGTCAGGACAAAGAAAGGTGGTTCCTGTGGTGTGATCTCCTCTGCCTCCGACGGAGGAGATGCCTTTGAGTGGAAGGGGTCGTGGAGGAAGGAGAGGGTGGTCAGAGGGGGGGGATCGAAGGTCGCTGGAGTGTGGTAAAGCTTTGAGGGGATTCGATAATGTGAGGTAATGTATGTGCATTCAAATAAAAATGATAAAACAAGAAGAAAAGGAGGTTGAGGGGGCACCTGACCGAGAAGACGGTGGAGCGAAGGAAGTGGCTTGGGATGAGCGGAGGTGGCCGCTCCAGTCATCTCTCCATCTGGGCAGCCATGTTAGAGAGCTTGGACGATGAAGAAGCCACCGTGACTTGCCTATGGTGGCCAAGGATCGCACCTGGAGGTAGCATCCATAATGGCCTTTCGATTCCACCTTCTCATGTCACGAGGCGGAGAAGAAGAAGGGTTGGATGATGCTCCTTGGATTGGTGGATGAGCGTGAAGTGAGGTAGAGGATGATTATTTGAAGGAGGTATTTTGGCCATTACGTGAGGTAGAGTAGGCTTTTGTAACCATCACACTGAGCCCTAGTAATTAGGTTGTGGTGCGTTGATGGCCGGGAGAGTACAACGGAAGTTAGGGCTACGTAGGGGTGACATTAGGTAGTGAAGAGGCGGTGAGGTGAGGGTGCTAAAAATGTAAGGGGAGAGGTGGTTGGCAAGGTAAACGTAGGAGAGAGGTGGGGGCATTACAGAAGAAGAATGGGTGTGAGTCGTTGGATCTTGTGATCCAACGGCCAGGAAGAGGGCGTGAGTGAGTGGGCTAGATCAGATCAGATAATTTGATCCATGATCGGAGAGCACAGTGCGAGTGTGCGGGTAGGATGAAGCCATGCAGAGGGAGATGGACAACTGAGACACAAGTGGGTGGCACAAGGGGAGCGGATCGCGTAGCGGTTGCAGAGAGCAGCACATGGCTCAATGGGATTTATTCAAAAAGAAAAAATAAGGAGAAAGCTTAAAAAGAAATAGAAAGAAGCAGAATAAAGAAAAATTCAGAACATGGAAGTTGTATATCTTCATGAGATCTACTAGTTTCATGTTGGATAAAAAGTCAAAAGAGATTAAAGTAGAAATTTGGCAAGTATTTAATAAATAAAAACACTCTTTTTAATTCTTTTACATTTTTTTGTATTTTTAATTTCTTTTTGAAACCAATACAAATATATACAATATTTGACCTATTTTTTGGAATTTTTAATAATAATAAGAAAAATAAAGAAAATAAAGATAGGTTATTTTTATACAATAATTAGGGATATTTAGCAGCAAAGGGTCAATTGTTAATTAAGGACAATTAATTGCACATTTTATTGATTTGTTCAAGCTCGGAGGATAATAAGGGGATATAGTAATGATCAATTAGGGGTTCATCATCCCCTATACTTAAACTATGCTCGTCCTCAAGCATCTAAAGAATGGAGACATTAGAGTAATCCCTTATAGTACATGTCAATTTTTCAAAGCTTAATTAATCAAAAACCCTTAAATTGAGTGATCCTAAAATTCTAGGCTCAACTAGGCTTAGTTAAAAGGAATCCAACTTCTCTAGTTATCATACTCTCTCTATGTACATATAATATAAGGATATGACAATTAGTGTACTACAATAATGAGAGTCGAGTCGCAATGTCACCCAAGGTCCCAGTCAAGAAGACTCTCCTCAAGACCTGATCCTCAACACTAGGGAATAAGTCTGTTCTTGCATTCAATCCACCTTATCTGTAGTTTGGAAGACTTCAAAATGTAAATGGAAGGCCAGATGATGGAGGGCATAGGTTTGTATATTTTCTTCTCTCCCTCACATTGGAATAAGAGTCCTCTCGAGTGCCTTATTACTCAACACATGTATTTTTTTGTTGATCAATGTGTTCATCAAAAGAGCTCGGAGTCGTCTGCACTTGTTTTCCTGGGAGTACACCAAGGTATATCTCTTTTGAGTATCTAAGTACCTTCGACACCCAGAATTGTATCAATATACGATGCAAAGCCCTTTTTTGGGTGCTAGACTGACTCCTTGGTCCTAATAGCTTTGGTCTAAATGGACACTTTGAAATGGTTGGGAGCGCTCGCCCTTAATTGAAGCTCTTTGAAATTGAATTTACTTTTTAGAGTTTTTTTTCATTCAACATTTTCTTTCTTTTTCTTATAGGCTAGCTCCACTACTTTTACCAAGTTGGTGCACACTGATCAACAATTATTTAGTTTCATTACACCCTAGCACATTGGTCAATATCAAAATATAGCATGCCAACTTGTTCGCATACTAGCTAGGATTTGTTGACACTCAGGTTTCATGAAGCCTTCATCGACTTTATCAAATCCTCAAGCATCAATAAATCAGGTCTAGACTCAAATCTCAAGTCCCAATTCCTCATGTGATACCTCAACTTATCTCATCGTTCACGTAGTTGTGAAAGTGATGTGCTGATCATATTCTTAGAAGGTTAAGAGTGCAATATATCACTCATGTCTTTTAAACTAGGGAAGTTTGTATTATTAGGTCTCAAACCCTAATGACTAATGTCAGTTAACTCTGAATCCAAGGACCTCAAAAACCAAGTGTTCTCAAATGCTCAAGCCTTGAGTGAGAGTGAATGTGTCAGGAATACACCAACTCCAAAATTAATGATTTTTCTTTTTTGTAGTTTTCATGGAATTTTATATTTTTTGGCTTCTTTAGAGAAATAGTGATTGGCCTAAGCTCATATGACTAGTTGCATCTACTTCCAACCAGTATGGGTGTAAGTATGGACTGTCAGATCAGTGTCACTTCAAAACAGTGCCATTCGTATTGTTTTTTTAACAACCCACTCTACTAAGGGAAATATTAGTTCCCTCACTGAGAAGTAGCTAATCATATTTAAACTCAGTATTCAGTATCGCTACTAAAGAAATTTTTTAATTTTCCAGATTTTTAAGGATTTTTTTGAATAAGGTCAGAAGTACTTACAAAGACATATTAGTCTCAATTAATCTCTATTTTTGAAAGAATTTTGAAAACGTTTTCCAAACCATGTAACATATTATATAGATTTTCTAAACATTTTTCAAACATTTTTCAAAATGAGTTAAATCCCATTTTTCAAACTATTATCAAATATTTTTCAAAATAATGTCACACAATTTAGAAAAAAATTCAAATCTTCTACAAATATTTTTACGAAAATCAGTTCACAAACTAATATACCCTAGCCCAAATTTTTCAAAAATTTCAAAATATGAGCTATGGTGGAAGTATATATGAAGTATATATGTTACACCCCCTATATTCAACTTTTGTTATGTCCTCATAGCACAAAGTGATATAAAGTCATAGCTCATGCCAAAATATAAAAAAGCATACGGAAATAGTCTCTGGGAACCCATATATACTTTGGTTAAGAATAACCTAAGTATAAGATGATGATTACGGGAAGGGATCAAGCGAGTGGATAATAGAGGTGACATAGGCTTGGGTCCCACCATACTTAGGCTAAGAAGAGCCTGAATAGAGAGATATGCAATGCAGATGGAGGAACCTGAGGTGAATAATTGGAGGGTAGCATGGTTGCCCTTATACTTAGGCTAAAGTGGAGCCTAAGTATTTTGATATAGATCTAAGAGTGGGGGACCATGTTACAGTTAGGGTTAGAGGGGGAATGGATTTAGAAAGATGGTTGAATCTTTGGTGAAGATTGAATCTACGGAGATGAAGATGGAGCAACTAGGGTATGGGAGGGCTGGATGAAATACATATGCAGGCTCAACCAAGCAAGCAATGATACCCTTGATTTCACCAACTTCACACATGAAGAACAAGGAGTGTTGGTCATTTATGATGTTGATTTTATTAGTGATCATACAAATTCATGGATTACATAGGGCTTAATGATAGGTTTTTCGCACTATCCTACAGATACGTCTTTGCCTCTCAACATGCAATCAGATCCTGCATCCAATGCAGGTATTGATCTCCCATAATCCAAGGTAATTTTTTTCCATTTTATTTTTGTCGACTTGCATTAATAGTACACTTTTATGATTTTGGTTATCAATGAATTAATGTGAGCTTGTATCAAGCATTCATCGTCTAACGACCATTCCCAATTCTATTTATATCCTAAGTGATAAATCAAGAGGAAGATCAAGAAAAGCTTATGTATACAAGAAAACCATGATGCATGCTTGAGAGAGAAACTTACAATGCCTCTAACATTCTCCATGCATGTGCAAAATTATATTTAAATTTTATGCAACATGCATGCAAGTCAAATGAAACCTCACCTAAACATGGTACTAGTAGCAGGAAGATTTGATTTATTTTTTGTCTAAACCAATCGATATTTACGTGCATCTCAATGAATCAGAGGAGATGAAGTGAATCTCCTCGATTCTTATTGGTGTGTTCTAACCTACGAACAAGCACAGACTATATGAAATGAGGGAAGCTCAGAGAGCCACGTGCCAAACCCTAGGTTCGAACACTCAAGTAGAGCCCCACCCGGACTGGGGTGAAACAAGCTCCACACACCACATGTAGTGTCCAGGTCCATGCTACGCATGTGAGCCCTCAAATGAAAACCGTTGGAAATGCAGTTATTACAATTATCCAAAAAAATGCATGAACAAAATGCCAATTAAAATTTCTTGATTTCCTTGGGTTTCTTCTGCGACTCATCATAGCAGGAGCTCCCAACTCCATGCATCCATGTCGATCGAGAATCCTCCATCTCCATGGGCCCTGCCACAAAAAAGAAAATCATTAGAAATATATCAAGAATTTTAATTAATAAAAATTTTGCAAAAACAAACACAGCATGAAGACCTAAATGTTGAAAATAATCCACTCAAATAGTAGATTAAAATCCAATAAATAAACAAGGATGAGTCATGTCCCTGACAACATTACCATCTGATAAACTGCAAAATCACCTCTTTAATATCATCGTTTTATCATAGCATAGGAAGCGATTTTGTATTTAAGCAGAATTGACCACAAGTTTGAATATGTGGCGATAATTTTTTTTGGCAAGTATATCAAGGTCTAACATAGATACACGAGCCTCCTCATCGATTAATCAGAAAATAATGTTTGAATTGATCAATTAAATTCTATAACCTAGGTCTCCCATTGCTGACAGAATGACATGCACATAAAATAATGATGCATAAAATAATCATGCAAGATAATGATGCAATGAAAATGCATGAGGTGAAAGTACTTTTATTGATTTTAATCATTCTAAATACGGTGCACTATGCAACACAATGTAATGCATGCTAACAGAATGATGAACAAATATTATGCATAAAGCATGGTGATATGTAATGCATATCATGCATGAATAATATGCAATTTTTTTATTTTAATTTTATACAAAATAAATTTGATGTAACATGTTACTTAATACCATGCAATACAAACAGAATGATGCAAGCAAAAATACACCTAAAATAAGTCAATCATTTAGCATTAAGAGAGAGAACCAATTTGAGTGTAATTGATGCATAAAAATAATTCATAGTTCAATTAATGGCATTTAAATGAAGAGCAACTGATACATTAAATATCTAAAATTTAAAGTACTACTATGCATCAAATCAGTGAATGAAATATGTCATCATGCAGGGGATAAGATTCGCAACACAATGAAATTGAAATCACTTAATTTGGAGATCATATGCTCAAGATATTAGCAAAAGAGTCCAGGGTTATAATTGCAAAGAAAAAACATAAAACTAAAATGACAAAGCATTGCATTTTGGTCTTGATAGGGGCATAATTGTAATTTTGAAAAGGTGGAGTGACCCTTTGCAATTTTCCTAAGCATGACACGTAAGGCACACATGCTTTGGAGGGACCAATCTATAAAATGGAGAAGTTGAAAGGGTGGACTGGAAACTACCCAGCGTACACACGCATAGCATGCGCGTCATCTAGGTTCGGAAGGCAGTTCACTAGCCGATGCAGGAGCCTCGGGCCATGTGGTGACCTGAGGTGACCAAGGACGAGGCTCAGTCCTGCCGAGCCTCCTCACTCCGGAGCAATGATATGGCGGCTCCACAACCATTGGATGGATGCCAGAGGGGCACCATCCAACGGCGCATGTAGCATCTAGCGCTTTCTCCTCCATCGTGCATCAACGGTGCATTTGGAACTCTGACGAGATGCCAAGAGCTCCTCCGTGTGCCTCTGTCTATGCTGAAGCCTCGGGTAGCTCCCTGAAGCTATAGCGGTGAAGACTAGAAGGACAAGGAGGTGTGTGCCTCCTAGAAGAAGCCATCGACACTAGCACGTCAGAGGCAGATCTCTAGAATAGATCTCCAGCCAATGTTTGTCTAATGAAGAGTACCTGCAAAAGGGTTAGCAGTGGTGGATAGCCGAAGTGAGGGGGGATGATATGGCGGGCGTTGGGATGAAGAAAGGTGGTGCACATGGTATGATCTCCTCTACCTCTGGTGAAGATGACTTGGAGTGGAGGGGGTCACAGAGGAAGGAGAGGGTGGTCAGAAGGTGGCGTGAAGGTCGTCGAAGTATGGTGAAGCTCAGAGTGGGTTCAATTTAATGTGAGGCGATATGTATGAATGCAAATAAAAATGAGAAAACAAGAAGAAAAAGAGGTGGATGGGATACCTGACCGGAGAAGACAGCGGAGCAAAGGAAGTGGCTAGGGTTGAGCGGCAATGGCCGCTTGGGTCATCGCTCCATCTGGGTAGCCATGCCAGAGAGCTTGGACGATAGTGGAGCCATCGTGACTTGGCTACGATGGCCAAGGATCGCACCTGGAGGCAATGGCCATAATGGTCCTTCGATTCCACCTCCTCCTGTCATGGGGAGGGGAGGAAGGGCTAGGAGAAGCTCCTTGGATTGGTGTATGAGCGTGAAGTGAGGCGGAGGAGGTGTTTGAAGGAGGTCTTCCGGCCGTTACATGAGGTAGAGGAGGGTTTTGTAACCATCACCTAATGAATCCAAGATTCATCAAGTCTATATGGATGTTTTAGCAGAATCCACATAATAAATAAAACTTCCTAAAATCAATTAATTAACATTCACTAAATAGGGATAAAATATGTAATTAAATAACTATGATTTTTGACCTAAATTGAGCCTATTATTTTATGTGTAAATAAGCATTGATTTAACCTAATTCTTTCTTTAATTAATTAAATAGCATGGCATAAAGAATCAAAATCCATAAAAAAATAGAAGGAAACAAAAAAATCTGACAATGTTTATTCTGTACATACTTTATCTTTGTTAATTTTATTTCACCTTTTTCAACATATAAAAATACTTAAAAATTAGATTAATTATGTACATATTGTACATAAACTAATTATTCTAATTAAAATTCATTAAAAATAAAAAATCTCAAAACAATTAAAAAATAGTTGTTTTTAATCCTTTAAAATGCTTGCAGAATTATTTCTTTGTGTTTTTTTATTTTATTTGACATTTTGGTCAACATGAAACTTGTAGATCTCATCGAGATGTACAACTTCTTTGTTTTTACTTTTTTCTAATTTTCCCTCCTATTCTTTATTTTATATTTTCCTTTATTTTCTTATTTTCTGAATAATTTGATTGGGCCACATGGCACCATCTGGGCTGCCCAGGTGGGCCCTTCTCTTTATGCCACTCGGCCTCTTCTTTGGTCATCTGATCTCCTCCTCACTCCTTCATATCCACCTTCTCGTCCCGCTTGCTCCACAATACTTGGATCTTCCCCTCTGATGCGATCTAAGCTGCACCCTTGCGCTTGCATCTCAGCCCTCAGATGCCCTCTCATTCAATGGTTTATCGCCCTCCATGTCATCCCTTCATCTCCCATCATCAGACCACACACCACGCTTCAATCAGCACTATCCACACCTGCCCTTCTCTCGGCCGATTGATCTGATCCCATGATCAAATCTGGTCCACCTGCCAATGCCCTCATCTGGGTCGTTGCATCATAAGATCCAACGGCCAGGACTATGTCTTCCACCTTCTGCCTACGTCACCCAGTCGTTTCACCTCGCAACCCCATCACCCCCTTCCTATTCTCATAGGCCACGACCAATCACCTCCTCACGATCCAACGCCACCATTTTGCATCCATTACTCCTACCTTCCTCGCGCACTCTTCATTACTCCATATCCGACCTTTTAATGCCTTGCGTTGGCTGTTACAATCACCTCCTCTACCACCTGTAATCGTCGGACCTCCACCCATCTTCTCCCATATCTAGCACTCCATGGAGGAAGGGAGAGCTCCGATGAGCTTCTTCATGACAGAAATATCTCGATTGTTGAGCCAAGACCCCCAATTTTCAGGTGTGATCCACAACCTTTGTCGAGCTACAGCTCCACCTCCTACAGCTACTGAGCTCCATGGAACCGCCGCCCACGTCGAGCCACAACTCAGGAGCTTACCTTTGCTCCAGCCCAGGCACCTCTACACAACCTTGATTTCATGTTTTCCGTTGACACCTCCGGGTACTCCACCCTCTCAATTTCCCTGATTTACCACATACACCCCTTGCACCTGAGACACTCTTAAGGGTCCGAATAGCTTCACTGCAGATCCCTCATCTCTGTCAACCCATCGATAACCCACTCCCCCTTCTCCGATGTCTCTTCCACCTCACTCTACATACAAGTTTTGCTCGTACCTAAAGCTTCAATTGTCATCTCCTCTCGCCTCACAAAGGACCCCATTCCACTCACAATGCATCGAGTTCCATTTCTTACTCTATAGGACTCGACTCCTTCACTGATCAGACAACGTGGAGGGACTTCAATCTCCTCCTCTGCCTCCGAGGAACCCACATCAACACGTCACTCCATGCTTCGTAGCAGCCACCTCGAGCCATCATCATCTTCGCAGGAAGAAGGTCTTCCACAAGCTGTCTAGAGCCTCCATCTGATCATAGCGCAACGATGGCACTCTGAGGAGGTCACTAGAGCCTGTCCCTTCTATTTCCGTTCGAGGAGGAGGAAGGAGAAGTAGTTGCCTTTGGATCTTGGCCCAACAACACCTGCACTCTAGGATCCCCGGTCGTTTAATCAACCTTTGAGAGTCCACAACCGTCATATCTTGTCTACCTGAGCCATCAAGCTTCGAGTGGACCCGTTCTACCTCACCACGCCACGTGCCGCTTGGGCGTCCAAACCGCTCTCATCACGTGTCCCTCATGTGGTGCGAGGAAAAATTACACATGCACTCTTGCAAAATTTTGAAACTGCAAGGAAGACCCTATCGTCCAAAGCCACGTGCGCGGCACGTGCTATTATGGGAAAATTGCAGGAAGCCCCTAGAAGTATTTGCAGATAAGTCCTCCAAGGGATACTTTGGGAAGAAATTACTTAAGTTTATTGCATTTAGTCCCTGACATTTCAATTTCTCATAACTTTCTCATACGAACTCCGATTTTCACGCATAATATGTCTTTTTTATGCTTATTCAATGCTCTATCATTTTAGCTATCTTGTGAACTAATCTGAAGTTTATTATGATGATTATTATTTAAGGATCTCTGGTGATTTATGTGGGTTGATCTTCAACATTTTGGTGCTACGTTTTTCTTGAGAAATATCTAATTTTATCTGCAGGGGTTCATTGGAGGAGATTTAATTTGATTAGTCCTCTTGTGGCTATTGTCAATTATTTTTTGAGGAATTCGATATATTACTAAGACTCAATCGAGGAGGAAGAATAAATTTATTTCCCTGTTATTTTTATATGATTAAAATCTATTTATTTGAGGAATAAATTACAAGAAATGTCGGCTAGAATACCTTGAGAATATAGTATTGATCTCTGAGCCTGATTAATTAACAAGTATTTATCATCTAGCATGCAACTTGTATTCACTCTGATATATATATATATATATATATATATTAAATCACTCTCTTTTGATCTATGATTTTCTTTTGAGGATATTGATTAATTTATTTGAATTAAAAATCATCATCATAGATCCAGTGCTTATTTGTCCTCTTTATTTTCTTCGCATTACATCTCATTTCATTTTATTCTTTGACACATAAATTAACTTAGCAACTAATTAATTATATAAATTATTATAAACCGTGCAACTAAAAATCATTGTTCCTTGTGTTCGACCTTGGTAAACTTACCAAGTAAAAATTCTCCATGACATTCAATGATTGTAGTTTTTGATATATCATTTGTATCTCCTATACTACAACATATCATTCCTAAGTGAGATAGAAAATGGCTCATCAGATGACGCCGTTGTCGGGGAGGAAAACAACTTATTTTCATTTTTAGAAAACTTAGAGTTAGGTTTTTCATTCACTCTGACATTTTAACCTCCGAACATTTCTTGTGAATATTTGCCTTTTTTTTCTTCTTCATTTTTCTTTTTAGCATTTATTTTCTTATTTTTGTATATATATATTCTATCTCTCTAATATAAATCTTTGTTTTCATGCGAGTAATTATTGGACTTGGAAGAGATGCTTCTTGAACCCGACTTGAGACACAGCGAAGACATTTTCTTTGAGAGAGATTTTATTCTCATTCATTATTTTTGTAATTATTAATTTGTGATAATTTAGGTAATCACTTGATTTCTAGTAGATTCTATTTGGAATCTCGCGCGTGTATCATGGACTGGACATTGGACCCTCATAGTTGTGCGGTTTACCCTTCGGAGAATAGACCTACACCTACGACTATTATAGCTTCATAGGTTTAATATCTGCTTGTGATTGTAACTCCTAGGACCATACTTCACTCTAATAATATGCACCTTAGATCATTCTAGCTTAGTCAAATTCAAATCAATTCTTCCCGCTAATTAGAACTTTCTGTTAGATTCGATTTTCTTTGACTTGCATTTCGTTAGGTATAAAATTTCAATTTTGTATTGCATCCCGCATGTAGAGCATGAGGATCATTGTAAGTCTTTTAAACTGGGCATGCATCACTAATTTTATCGATTGCACTGGATTTCTTGACTCCCTTCCCCTTTGTTTTATAACTTAGGATAAATGGAAATCGAGACTGATCATCAAGCATGCCATGTTGGATAGACTTAATCAAGTAATAATCTAACTTAAAATCGGGATTGTTAATACAGATTTTACCAAAAAAATTACATAAAATCAACCTTGTGTCTGGTGGAGAGGACCCACTCATTATTTGTAGAAAAAGATCACACACTTAGGGTTGAGCTAAAAATCTGGAGTTTCATTCTGACTATTAAATTTAAAAACGACTAGCTACTTCTCAGTGAGGGAACTACGATCTCCCTTAGCAGATTAGGTGGTTAAAGGACAACGTGTAAGGCATCGTCCTGAAGTAATACGTGTAGTTGTTCTATGGTCCGTACTTAAACACATAGTGGTTGAAAGTGGGTGCAACAAGCCGTATGAATTCGGGCCAATCTTTGTGAAAATCTTCAACACCTAAATTCCTCTTAAATATGCTCAAAGATTATTATTTCACTAAATTAAAATTGAAAAGAGAAGCATCCGAACTCTAACGTGCCTTCACAAGTGTCGAGTGGGTGAATCTACGAGTTTGTTTTGTGTTTAACTTGTGTATGTCAATGTCCTTGCAATTGCAATCTTATCGTGGTTTACAATTCCTTCTCCATCCCTCTCATGAGAAGATGTCGGCTCATTGGTCTTCATACCCAAACTTCGTGGGCCCAACGTACATGACCATGTACCGATACTCTTCATTTCAAGGGAACCCTCTCTTCGAAACCAGCCCCCTACGGCCATCATTTCCCTCTACCCCATTCACTCCACACCCTGCCCATACTTCTTCTTGGACTAGACCGATATCGCATTCTGACTTTCAAATAAACATAGTAGAGCAGATGGATTTGAGGATGGAAAATAGAGTAACCATTTTTGACAGAAAACCACGATTTTCATTTACTATGGACTTCCCACCTTTTGAACCATCCTATACTCAGGTTGACTATCTTCCTGAGTATGATCACTTTTCCTTTGACAATCCACGAGAAATTCAGAGTCAAGAAAATATGACTCATGACAAGACTACAACGCCAATGGATAATCACTACTCCTCTCAGAACTACATTCGAGAGTCACAACATGTGGAGAATAATTATTCATCACCAAGTCATGAGATATTTGAGGATGAGATTGCTCGTATCAACCATAGAGCAAACGCTTTGACAAAACAATTATATAATCTCATCCAGTCAACAAAAAATCAGGAAAAAGTGAGGATCCCACCTTGCGAATCACAAGTCCATCATGTGACTTACACTTGGATACAAACTACCACTGGACTCTTACAAACTGACTGATCATCACACTAAAAATACCAAAAAATTGAAAAATCAAAAAAATCTAAAAAATGGACACTTCTCAAATGGAAGCATTTTGCAAGAGCATGATCTTGGAGCTTTCATTAATCAAGGCCATAGAATATGTGCTCGATCTGAAGAGATTTGTGAATAGTTGACTAAATCCTAAAAAGACGGGCAAGAAGTAATCATGGACTGAATTTCATATAATCTCTATGGCTAGTTCTTTGGTGATGAATTGTAAAATCAAAAGCCGTAAAGTTAAGAGGTTGACTCGGATCATGTGTGAAATTGAGGATACCATGTTCACTCATGTTCACTTAGATGACGACTCCACTTTAAACATCCTCCAAAGTCCATCTTTGATCAACTCAAGCTCAGACAACTGAAAAAGATGAGGGAGATCGTTCATCTACTAGATCGATCCACCAAAAGACCGTGAGGAATTGTTTCTGTCATCGTAAACTTTCGAGGTGACAAACATAAAGTAGACTTTATTGTTCTTGACACTGAACATCGTGGAGAATTGTCTGGGTCTCCTATCATTTAAGGAAAACATTCTTAGCCTATGCTAAGGAAATTATTCATTGCGAGACTTAGGACATCAAGTTCTTTAACTTAGACCACAATGAAGAAACCCTCAATGACATGACCTGCTATGGGAAAACGCAATCAGCCACTGACAGTCATGATCAAGAGACAACCACTTCAAATGATCAAACCTCTCCTCATAAAGCACGGACATAAACCCTAAGAGAGACACCCGAGAGACTGACTGTTGAACCAACTTTGGATTCTCACAACACCCCCATCCTACTATAACTCCTTCGAGGAACAAAGATTCAGGAGCTTATGAGGAATTTAACCATGTTTAGAATATCATCACAATTATTTGAGTGGTCCAATTTTGAATAGACAATAACTCATGAAGTACTTAAACCATATAAGGAGCTGACTCAGGAAAACTTTTTTGTCACCAAAACTCATGGATATCAGAAGGTGACATCAACATCCCCATCCATCACTCCCAAGGCCACCAGGAACAAGCTCCCTCGCCCTAAGCCTTTTATGAACCTACAAGAATTGGTCGACTTTTACGGAGATTCATCTGATGAGGAACTCATAAATACCACACTGGTTACTCATGATAGGGAGAAGAACTCTGGACATCTTCCTCCCAATGCTTCTAATAGAAACAAACCAACCAAGAAAGTCACCTTTGACCTTAGAAACCAGGTGATTTCTGAAGAATCCTCTTCTCTTCCTTCTGCGGTGCATCAGGTAAGTGCTATCAGTATAACTCTTATCAAAGGTCACTTACCTCTTGTTGACAATAGTTGGAGATCCTCTGCTTATGACTACTATTCTTCTGAGGATGACTCTGACGATGGTTGGACCTCCTCATCCTCACCCTCTTCACCACCCTCTACATCTCCATATTATCTCCTACCATACTCCCGCAAGATGGTTTGTCACAAACTTCCTTGACCTTGTACATCCATAAATCTACTCGATCCCCCACTTGTAATTACTCGATCATATTTAGGTTGACTTGAGCCTAAGTATAGGAGGACCGATATCATTATGTATACATCACTTCTATTATTTCCTTCTCAATCTCGACCGCCTCATTTAGTGCTCTTCTGCTATGCTTAGATCCTCAAAAGCCTAAGTATAGAGGGCGAGTCGACTTCTTATTTCTTTTCACTCAACTATATTTGGCACGAGCTATGTCTACATTTCACTTTGTGCCATGAGGATATAGCATAAGATAAGTATAGGGGTGTGTATATTCTATATACTTTATCTATATCTCTTACTTTAATTATTTTTATTAAAAATCGAGTATGGGTATAAGTTGTGTATATTATGTAGACTATAATAAATTCTTTGTGTAAATAATAATTATTTTGAAAAAAATATTTAGGGTAGTATAACAAAAATAAAAACAAAAAAGTATTCAAAAAATCAATCAAAAAAACTTTTACAAAAAAATAACAAAACTAACTTAAGGTTTTATCCCTGACATTTTCACTATCACTCAAGACTTGAGGAATAAAGAAACTTGGGTTTTGAAGGTCCTTCGATTCAAAGTTAACTGACCTTAGTCATTAGGGTTTGAGACTTAATAATCCACACTTCCATAGTTCGAAAGATATGAGCGCTATATTGCACTCTCAATCTCTTCCTTTTAAGAATATGATCAGCACATCACATACACAACTGTATAAATGATGAGATGAGTTAAGATTTCACTTAAGGGACTGGGACTTGAGATTTGAGTCTGGACCTGATTTTATGATACTCGAGGATGGGATAAAGTTGATGAAAGCTTCATGAAATCTGTGTTAGCAAACCCTAGCCAATATGTGAACAAGTTCGCATGCTATCTCTAGATATTGACTTAAGTGCCAGGGTGTGATGAAACTAAATAATTATTGATCAGTGTGTGCTAAATTTTGGTAAAAGCCGTGGATCTAACCAAAAAGAAAAGAAAGAAATATTGAAAGAAAAGAGCTTGTAAACACAGGCGAGCACTCCCAGCCATTTTTAAAGTGTCCAGTTGGACCAACGCTAATTAGAACCAATGAGTCGGACTAGTACCTCAAAAAGGGCTCTCCATCGTAAGCGATGCAAGTTTGGGTGTAAGTATATTAGATACTTAAAGAAGACACACCATGATGTACTCCTAGGAAAATAAGTACAACCGACTCAACAACTTTTAATGGACGTACTGGTCAACACCCAAAAATACATGTGTTGAGTAATAAGGCACTCGAGAGGACCCTTGTTACAATGAGAGGAAGATAAGAAAATACACTAACCTAAATCCTCCATCATCTGGCATGTCATATACACTTTCAAGTCTGACGAGCTACTGAGATGGTAGACTGAATGCAAGAACTGGTTTATTCCCTGGTGTTAAGGATTAGGTTTTGAGGAGAGTCTCTCGGACTTGAACTTTGAGTGACGTTTTGACTTGACTCTCATGATTGATGTACACATTAAATATCATATCCTTATACTATATGTGTAAACATATACTTTGATAATTAGAGAAGTTGGATTTCTTTTGACTAGAGTCCGGTTGAGCTAAGAATTTTGGGACCACTAAAACCTAGGATTCTTAATGAGACAAGTCTTGAAACTCGCACTTGCACAGTCAAGGATTCAACCTTCTAACTCACTAAAATTTGCTTGGGGACAAGCAAAGAGCTAAGTATATGGGTGTGATGAATACACGATTCATCTTTTCTATATTGATGTTTTAGCA
This sequence comes from Ottelia alismoides, assembly GCA_037367405.1. Taxonomy (NCBI): domain Eukaryota; kingdom Viridiplantae; phylum Streptophyta; class Magnoliopsida; order Alismatales; family Hydrocharitaceae; genus Ottelia; species Ottelia alismoides. Next base: position 202,094 of record JAZKJV010010091.1, read on the forward strand.
AAATCCCCTTAATAAATCACTAATTAAACTCCCTAAAATCAATTAATAGACATTCATTAATTAGGGATAAAAGCTATAATTAAATAACTGTCGACCTAAAATTGAGCTTACTATTTTATGTGTAAATAAGCATTGTTTTAACCTAATTCTTTCTCTATCATATCCTTTTATTAATTAACTAACATGGCATAAAGAATTAAAATCCATAAAAACAAAAAAAAAGAAAACAAAAAATCTAATATTGTATATTTTGTACATAATTTATCTTTGTTAATTTTATTTCACCTTTTTCTTGACCTACAAACATCCTTAAAAATAGACTAATTATGTATATATTGTATGTAAACTAATTATTCTAATTAAACTTCATTAAAAATATAAAAAAACTCAAAACAATTAAAAATAAATATTTTTAATCCTTGAAAATTCTTGCAAAATGATTTGTTTGTGTTTTTATCTCATTTGACGTTTTGGTCCAACATGAAACTTGTAGATCTCATAGAGATCTACAACTTTCATATTTTTACTTTACGTTAATTTTGCTTCTTATTATTTCTTTTATATTTTCCTTTATTTTCTTTTTTTTCTGAACAATTTGATTAGGCTACGTGGTGCCATCTAGGCCGCCCACAAGGCCCCTTCTCTTTATGCCGCTCAGCCTCTTCTTTGGTCGTTTGATCTGCTCCTCACTCATTCATCTCCTCCATCTCTTCCCACTCGCTCCACAACTGATGGATCTTCCCCTCTGATGCGATCTAAGCTGCACCCTTGCGCTTGCTTCTCAGCCCTTAGATGTCCCCTCATTCAATGATTGATCCCCCTCCATGTCACCCCTTTATCTCCCACCATCAGATCACACATCAGGCTTTAATCAGCATCGTCCACACCCACCCTTCTCTCGGCCATTTGATTTGATCCTATGATCAGATCTAGTCCACCCGCCATCATCCTCATATGGATCGTTGGATTGCGAGATCCAATGGCTAGGACTGTATCTTCCACCTTCTGCCTATGTTGCCCAATAGTTTCACCTAGCAACCCCATCCCCCCTTTATATTCTAATGGCCACGACCAATCACCTCCTCGCGATCCAATGCTGCCAATTTGCAGCCATTACTCCCACCTTCCTCATGCACTGTTCATTACTCCATATCCGACCTTCTAGCACCTCGCGTTAGACGTTACAAGCACCTCCTCTACCACCTATAACCATCGGAACTCCACCCATAAAACCCCCCTCTCTGCCCATCTTCTCCCAAATCCACCACTCCAAGGAGGAAGGGCGAGCTCCGACGAGATTCTTCATGATAGGAATAGCTTGATTGTTGATACAAGACCACCAATTTCCATGTGCAATCCATGGCCTTCGTCACCTCTACACTGCCTCGATTTCACCTGTTCCACCGACACCTCCAGGTACTCCGCTCTCTCAATTTCCTTGATTTACTACGTACACCCCCATACACATGAGATCCTCTTAAGGGTCCGAATAGCTTCATAGCACATCCCTCATCTCTGTCGAACCCCCTATAGCCCTCTCTCCCTTCTTTGATGTCTCTTCCACCTTACTCCACCCCCAGGTCTTACTCAAACCTAGAGCTTTAGGTCCCATCTCCTCTCACCACACAAAGAAACCCATTCAACTCCCCAGTGCATTGAGATCCATTTTCAACCATGTAGGACTCGACTCCTTTACTGATCGGACAACACGGAGGGACTCTGATATCCTCCTCTGCCTCTGGTTAACCCACGTCAACATTTCACTCTACACTTCGCAACAATCACCTTGAGCCATCGTCATCTTTGCCAGGTCTTCCGTGAGATGTCCAGAGCCACCATCTGATCACAATGCAATGGTGGCGCTCTGAGGAGGTCGCCGAAGCCCAGCCCTTCCTTCGCTGCTCGAGGAAGAGGAAGGAGATGAAGTTGCCTTTGGATCTTGATCCAATGACATCTGCACTATAGGAGATCCAGTCGTTTGATCAAAATCTGAGAGTCCATAGCCGTCAGATCTCGTCTACTCAAGCCATCGAGCCTCTTGTGGTCCCGATCCACCTCGCTATGCCACGCGCCGCTTTGGTGTCCCATCCATAGCTTCAGCGCTCGAACCACAACATCGGCGTCCGAGCCGCCCGCCCTCATCACGTGTCCTGAAAGTGTTGTGAGGATAGATTACATCCGTACCCCCGTAAACTTCTAAAATTGCAAGGAAGACCCTAACTTCCAAAGCTACGTGTGCGGTACGTTCTATTGTAGGAAAATTGCAGGAAGCCCCTGGAAGTTTTGATATTTACAGATAAGTCCTCCAAGGGCTACTTCGAGAAGAAATTACTTGCTTTTATTGCATTTCAGTCCTTGATTTTAATTTCTCATAACTTTCTCATATAAACTCTGATTTTCATGCACAATATGTTGTTTTAAAGCTTATTCGGTGCTCTATCATTTCTTATATCTTGTGAACTGATCTAAAGCTTATTATGATGATTATTATTTAAGGATCTCTGGTGATTTATGCATCTTCGACATTTTTGTGCTACATTTATATTGAGAAATATCTTATTTTATCTGTAGGGGTTCATTGGAGGAGATTTAATCTGATTAGTCCTCTTGTGGTTATTGTCAATTATTCTTTGAGTAATTTGGTATATTCCAGAGGCTTAATCGAGGAGGAAGAATAAATTTATTTCCCTATTATTTTTGTGTGATTAAAATTTATTTATTTAAGGAATAAATTACAGGGAAAGTCGACTAGAATCCCCTGAGAATATATTATTGATCTCTGAGCCTGATTAATTGACAAGTATTAATCATCTAGCCTGCAACTTGGATTCGCTCTAATATATATATATATATGTATATATTGAATCACTCTCTTTTGTTCTATGATTTTCTTTTGAGGATATTGATTAACTTATTTGGATTAAAAATCATAATAAGAGAACCTATGCTTATTTTTCCTCTCTATTTTCTTCGCCTGCATCTCATCTCTGTGCATTTTATTGCCTGACATAGAAAATTAACTTAGCGACTAATTAATTATTTAAATTTATTGAAACCATGCAACTAAAAATCATCATTTCCTGTGTTCGATCTTGATAGACTTACCAAGTAAAAATTCTCCACAATATTCAATGATTGTGGTTTTGAATAGATCGCTTTTCATTCATATACTACAATATATCATTCTTAATTGAGGTAGAAAATGGCTCATCATCACCCTGAGCTGTAGTAATTGGATCGTAGTGCATTGATGGTCAGGCGAGGACGGTGGAAGTTAGGGCTACATGGGGGTGACGTTAGGTAGTGGAGAGGCAACAAGGTGAGGGTGATAAAAAGGGACGGGGAGAGGTGGTCGGTGAGATAAACGTGGGAGAATGGGGTATTATGGAAGAAGAAGAAGGGGTGTGTGCCATTGGATCTTGCGGTCCAATGGCTAAGAAGAGGGTGCGAGTGAGTCAGCTAGATCAGATCAGATGATCTAATCCAAGGGCGGAGAGTGCGGAGTGGGTGTGCGACCCGGATGAAGCCAAGCAGAGGGAGATGGATGATTGAGGTGCAAGCGGGTGGAGCAAGGGGAGCCAACTGCGTGGCAGCTCCAGAGAGCATCACGTGGCCCAATAGGATATATTCAAAAACAAAAAAAAAAGAGAAATTTAAAAGAAATAGAAGGAAGCAAAATTAGGGAAAAAATTAAAACATGAAAGTTGTAGATCTTGATGAGATCTACAAGTTTCATGTTGATCAAAAAATCAAAAGAGATCAAAGTAAAAAAGTTTTGGCAAGTATTTTTAATAATAAAAATACTCTATTTAATTCTTTTGCAATTTTTTATTTTTAATTTCTTTTTGAAAACAAAATAAATATACAAAATATTAATCTATTTTTTTGGAATTTTTAATAAGAATAAGAAAAATAAAGAATATAAAGAAAGGTTATTTTTATACAATAATAAGGTATATTTACAAGAAAAGGGTCGATTGTTAATTAAGGAGAATAAATTAAACATTTTATTGATTTGTTCAAGCTCAGAGGTAAATAAGGAGATATATTGACGATAAATAAGAGATTCATCACTAACGGTGTGCTTGTTTTAGAATATTGTGATTGCGATGATCCATGTCATTTAGTGTGATCCACCCATTCCCATCAGCTGGTGTTCGTGGGATAGAAACCAAAATTAATACCTCTGTGAATTCACAAATCATAGGATGTCTAGATTCCGATCCTACAATTTCTGAAGTTATTCAAACTCTTGATCAAAATGAAGTTACAGCGACTTGATGTCAGTGTAACAAATTTCTACCCTCAAGCCTTTAACCGCACCTTATTTGTCACATCCGGTGGATCATGATACTTGACAACCATCTCGTAAACACCGCATTCATCACATGCACGTTTATACAATTGTATCAATTGCAAGGAAAATAAGCAAGTAAAGAATAAAATGCATAACGTAATTTATTTCATTTAAAACAAGTTATATATACCAAATTGTCAACATAAGCAATATGTCCATCAACAACATAAGTACAAAATTGTCCCTCATATACAAAGAATGTAACGAAAACGAACACAAAATAGACCACCAAGTACGCACCTCGAAAGTGCAACTGCACTAGTAAAGCTCCAAAACAATTGAACTGTACCCTACTACTGTGATTGTGAACCTGTTGGATCACATGAAAAAGGGTATGTTATGAGCAAAGTTGCCTAATATGTATATAATTATATGACGAGTAAAGCAACAGGAAACGGGGTAAGAGTAGCAAGCAATGTAACTACTGAACTGAAACAAGTACATGTGAATGTGTGTGTCACTTTCAGAATTAAATACTAAAAGTGAAAGAGTGGCAAGTAGTGTAACTACTGAACTGAAACAAGTACATGTGAATGTGAGTGTCACTCTCAGAACTAAATATGACTAGTGAAATCTTAACTTCAGACTACTATTAGTTTTTAAGTTGATCTTTTCTTTTAAGGATTTCCAAAACAACTATTAGTAATAGAAATAGTTTGTGTCCTTGACAACAAGGGTCTCATAGTATGACACAAAGATACATGGTATCTTAGGGATGTGGGGGACACTGTAGGCATGTGTGAAATAGATGCACCCTAACTAAGTTCCCAACACTTTCCTTTACTAAACTTTTGTTGAGCCAGTAAGTCAGTCTACTATCTAACAAGCTAGACAAGTAATCGTTGCATTGACCAACCATTGAATCAATCAACAATCAACCTACAATAATGTAAAATATTATGTGTGAGTCAAAATTTATTATAACTCTATAATAGTGTGTATAGGTGTAAGTATGGCAGAGTGTTGAACTCAGGGATTCATAACGAGGATAGATAAAATTATTATTAATTATTGCTAAATAATAATATTTTTATATTTTTCTTTTGCTTATTTTTATGTCTTTTTTATTTTTTTTATTTTTATAGGTTTTAATGATATTCAAATTTGTATGATGTTAAATGTTGCAAATTTTTAATTTCTTTTTAATTTTGAAAATAAGATAAATAATAAAGACATAGATAATGCATACTATAAATATAATATAAAGAGAAAAGATATTTTTGGATTTTTATAATAAGTCAAATAAATTAAATGTACAAAAAAAATATTTTTAGGTTTTTTATATTTTTCTCTATTTCTGGTAATTTATGTGGTATTTTTCTAATTTTTTTTGGATTTTTAGTGTCGAAAATAAACAAAATAGTTAATAATTTAATTTTGAATCTCGTTTAGGGTTTAAAAAAAGATATTAGATCCAAAATAACCCTAAACTAATTTTGATATATACTATATAGAATAAAGAAAATTCATAGATAGAAAACACATTTTTTGGTTTTTTGGATTTTTTTAATTTCTAGAAGATTTTTAGGGTTTTGTCATTTTTAAGATTTATGATTGATATTTTTATGTGATTTTTAGATATGAGTTAAAACATATTGAAATAGCACTAATATTATTTTTTAGTAGATTTTTAATATCAAAAAAGGAGAAAATAAATGTTATTTATTTTTAATAAAAAGGAAACTATTTAAAATGCCTTACGAAAAATATATGTGATAAATAGGTTCTAGGCACTTAGTGTAATTTTCCTATAATTTTGCAATAAATAGACAATAAATAAAATTAAAACACACAAGATAAATTAATCTGCAGCACAGGGACCTGTTTGCAATTTAAATAAGCTATCCATGCATTCCTGAACACATACATAAAATTCAGAGGCTAAACATGCAATATTTCCGATTTACAATTCAAAACATAAAATAAGTGTGCATGGTAGGGACTAAAATATAATTATACAAAAAGTTTTGAGCATCTAATAACATGTCCAAAAAGTATAGAGGGTCCCTATAAAAAAAACAATAGGCACCTCACATGGAGCGGCACATGACGCAACTTGGTAGGGACCAAAATGCAAATAACTGAAAGTTCAAGGGTCAAAGTTCAAAAATAGCAAAAGTTATTACACAACAAAGGAATGTTTAAATACTTAAAATAAATAACAAAATGAGGGGGTTAAATCTACAATACACACCTAATCGTGCGTTGATGGATAGCTAAAAGCATGTCATTTATCCACATGGATTCTCTAGATGTGTCGATACCATTTTGCAGATGAATGGTTGAGATCAGATCCAAGATTTCATCAATGGTTGTTGCTACCCACAATTAGGCAACTCTGATGAAAATCATGGCGCCCCCTAATCCGACGGCTCTGAGGTCCTCAAGAAGAACAGCGATAACAGTCTCTTCCATGACCTTTGATTCATTGTAGCTCCCTCCTCCGATGATGGTTCAGCTCGTTGAGAAGTCCAGACTATTATTGGAGGTGTTTTGCATCAGTGAAGGTCAGTCAGAGGGTCTTGGCCTCACTGGAAGAGGCCTAGAAGTTGAGATTGCTCAGGCAACCTGGAAGTGCTTAGCAGGCTTCGACGCACTCAAAAAGGAGTTCTTCAACTTATAGGTTTGCACCAACACCTTACTGGGCTCGAGAACAACTCTCTCGACCCACAAAATTGGGACAAAAATGTGAGGTGTGAGATGGGTGAATGCCTCCGGTGATGGTCGAAGATGGAGGTTATGGTCCCGATCTGTGAAAGATCAAGGTGTCCTAATGGTGCAAGACGGTGAAGAATGTGATGATGGAGTTGTGAGGGTAATCAGATGGGTCGAAGACAAAGTATCTCACGATGGAACAGTGGCCGGAGCCTATAGATCCGATGAGAATTTTTTTTGAATTTTTAGGTTAACTAGATGAAATCAAACAAAATAGAAGCATGGACTATAATAAAGATTAAACTACAAAATGAAATGACTAAGGATAACTAGCTCACCTGGTCGAACAAACATGGTAGCAGAGACGACATGAAGGAGCTCCTACGATGGTTGAATCAACTCCGACCTCATTTTTCTCGCTTTGTATCGATAGAGGAATGCCTCCTGTCACAAGAGCTCGACTCCAGGAACAGATTCAAGGGGTTACGAGGGATAAAAGTGGATTAGGGTGCACTAGAGGAGGAGAATAAGAAACTATGTAGTTCAGTGAGCAAGAGGGTGTCTTCGATTAGGGTTTTTGCTTGGATTGAGGGTTGACTAAGGAATATCGTGGGTACGCACAAAAGCTGATCATATTGCAGACAAATTTCATGAAGAAATCATGTAGAGAGGAGGTCTGGGTCAGGATAGAAAAATTGGTGAAAAGAGGAAGTTTCATGCTTGGGATCGGTCCTATGACGCCCCTGAAATTAACGGGGAGTCGGTCTGCTAGTTAAACACAATTAGCAATCGTTGTGATGATCGATCCTCGACAGATCAAGAATCAACCCGCAATTATAGATAAGAAATTAAAGTAAAATGTGAGTCAAAATTTATTATACTCTATAAAAGATGTGTATAGTGTGCAAGAAGTGTAGAGTGTCGGATACAGGGAGCAAACTATATAGATTGAGAAATTAAAATTTAGTTATTTCTAATTAATTTTAATTTCATGTTTATTTTCTTTTTATGTTTTTCATTTTAAATTTTTTTTGGGTTTTTAATTATTTTAAATTTTATGGATTTCTAATTGTTTATTATATTTATAGTGCCCAACAAATATAAGGGCATGCATGCAATATTTACAGTGCCTCACGTTACTACACGTAAAGGGGAGGAGCTATATGTAATTTTACAAAAGTTCAGGGCCCAGCATGCAATTTTTACACCAAATATTTCATATATTAAATATTTACAAGACTAATATGAAATACAAAAAGACGTAGGGGTTTGAATGAAATTACCCCAAAAGGCATGTTAATCGACGGTCCTCGTACATTCATTAAGAGATCTGACAGTTGAGATGCATGGGTACCGCTTCATCAGATGGAGGGCCGAGATTTGATCTCATCCATAATATGATGGTTGCGAGATGCTCAATCCAATGATAGTTGTTTCTCTTGGAGGCGCATTCTTGATCGGACAGTGTCGAGGGCATTGTAAGAACAACTCAAGAACGCGACATTGGGGCCCTTCGATCTCCACCCCAAGTTGACACTTGGACTCTGTTGAGCTGTTGAGATGCGTGTTCGCTTCCTGATGGTGGTCCACAACTGCATGTATCCTCACATAGGTCTAGGACTCATGTATGGAGGCTTGGAGGTCAAGGAATAAGCATGACACCTGGAGGTCTTGTGCGGAATGAAATCAACCCCAACAGTGGTTCTTTAGAGCGCAAACTTGGACAAGAACAAAGGGAGGACAAGGGCTACGGGCCATGTCCCTTTATTGGGAATGAATGATCGAGGATGAGGCAGAGAGGAGGTCTCTGGCAAATACATGGATATGGAGACTTGAGTCCCTAATATGTGCAAGATCAGGGGGAATGGAAGTGGTATAGAGATGGAGAAATGGAAGAAGAAAGTGATGAGGTGGCTGCAGTGGTCAGACAATGCCTGAACAAGCGAAATACTGACTAAAGCTCTAGAGCTATGATGTATTGTAATCTACTGATCTAAGCTAAAACACAAGATAAATGCGTAAAATAAAATGCAAAAATAAATGCTGGAATAAGGAGGCTACACTAGAAAGCAGGAAAGACGGCTCGTACCTGGTTGAATTGACCTAGGAGTAGAGGTCATCGGAGATGTCTCCGGTGAGGATGATCTGCCTCTGAGAACCTTATCCAAGCCTCTAAACCCAATGAAAACCTTCATGTCACAAAGATAGTCACACCGTGAATGGTTTTAGGGGGTTACAGTTCACACTAAGAGATCAAAAGTGCAAAAAGGGGTGGCTATGTTTATTTATAATCATGGGTCATCAGCCATCTCATGATGACGATGTAATGAAGGAGAAGAGGAGATGGTGAGGTCTAGAAGATAGGTGTGGAAGAGGAAGATGGTGGCAGCAAAGAGGTGGACAGCTCGAGAAGAACGGTGGCATGGAGGAGGGTGAAGAAAATGGAGGAGAGAGGGCACTCATGACTCTGTCAGAGCTTAGAGTAGAGGCAAGGACAGTTCACAGGAGGGTCAACTTTCCATGAGTCCTGATTGGTCCACGTAGGACTATGTCAGGACAAATCATGGGTTAAATACCTTATTAATTCAATTAAAATAGATTTTATTAATTAAACCTCGAAACAATAAATAATTCTTATTTTTCAAACTATTTTATGGTATTTTTTATTTATTGTTAAAACATTACTTGTAGGATGTTATTATTTACATGTATAGATAGATATAGGTATATTTACATGTATTTTGTGTATTGTATTTTTGTTTTGTATTTTTAATTCTTATTATCTTATGTACATATTTTATATATTTATAATATAATTAAATACATATTTACATATTTTTATTTTAGTTTTATACTTTTATTTACATAAATAAATAATTGTATATATATACATTCTAGGTATAGTATACCTATATATTTTCATGTATTATTTATTTCAAGTGTATTTTAATTGTTTTATTTTATATTTATATTTTTAATATGTTTTTTTATTTAATTTTACAATTATTTAAAGATATAAGGTGAGTAAAAATGTAAGGAATAAAATATATTAAAATTTGTACATATACATAATACAATGTGACCCCAGAAAGTCAACTTTTGCATCTTAACTCTTTTTTTACTGAAACGACCTTCATTAAATAGATAATTTGATTTTAAAGATAATGGGTGAGTTTAGCGAATTTTGAGTTCATAAATAGAAGATATTTATCTGTGAAGTTCGATTTACAACTTTTTCATCTCTGTGTCCCAATTGCACTTTGCATTATTTTTATGTGCAATTATTTTTATAATTTTCAATATAGTTTTGTGTACAAGTTTCATGTTGAACACTTTATTATTTGAGGAGTGTAAAATAAAGAATAAGTCTGTATAAAAATGGCTATTTTCAATTTATAGAATTAGGGTTTTATGTATTGTATCTGAGCATTATCTCCCTCTACTTTATTCCTTGTCGTCCTCATCAATATTGACTCGGTCTCGGGGTTTAGAATCATTCAGTATCTTTGATACTTCATTTATTGTCCTTTTCTTTTCTTCATTCTTTTATTTTGGATTTAAATATAGAGATTTGTACAGTGATTACAGACTAATTAGGGATGAATAATGAATGCTAATTTGTACAAGTTATTGACATTTACATGAGAATGGAAGTATAAAGGTAGATGACTGCAATTCATCACCCCCTATACTTACCTTTGCTAGTCCCTAGCAATAGAAGAATAAGTGATGCAATAGAGAAAATAAAGAAAAAAAAATAATGAAAGTTAAAATGATTATAATTTTGAACTTATCTTTACAAAATCAAAGTTTGGAGCTTACTTCATATCTTTCAATTGTTAGTTTGTTTGGAACCTAATTGGAATAGGATATAAGACTTAACATCCCTCAAGTTCCACTATCCTCTGTTCAAGTCACCTCAATAGACATGTTAGTATAAGTCTCTTTATATGTCAACCCTTATGACTATGAGTGTTACTTGTACAGTGTGTGTGAATGTAGCTCTTCTTATTAGACATAGCAAGGAACAGTCTCCTTTAACAAGATAACCCTAATTCCCCAATCTAGTTATTCTTTCCTTAAGAATCAGGGTATTCCCTTCTAAGTTCAAGTGCAACCAACTCAAGAAGAGGGGTTAGAGAAATGAATAGATTGTGACCAGTGCAGTCACATATCCTCTGAAGCTTGGCCAGTATAGCCAAGTCTCCTGCTGTAGGAAATCTTGAAATATTTGACTCCGAAGAATATTTCCTTATTTCATATGTATTTTGATGGGATTTAATTTTTCATTAACTTTTGTCTAAATATTCATTTTGGAGTTTTTGATTTTGCATATTTTTTTGGTACTATATACATCAGCATTTACACAAGGAATTTTTCTCCTTGAGCCAATATTATCCCTCTTTTGAAGCTTTATTACCATCCACATCATCCTGTCTTTAAACGTCCATGCTACTAAACCAGGTTGGGGGTACTATCCATCTATTGGGGCTATGTGCATTTCCATACATGTACTTCCTCAAGGTAAAAAATCCCGCCCTCACCACCTCCTCATAGTTGAGCTAAGTGCATAGTGCGTTGTCCTAGTTAGGTCATTATCACCAAGAGTTGTGTGTGTGCTGTGAAATACTCTACTTAGGCTAATCAAGATGACATGTGAACATAGGCGTGTGGACTCAAAGAATTAAGTCTCATTGACCTGAAAAGTCTCTTTTCCAGTTCCTTTAGAACTCATTCGGTTTAGGGGTAAACCCTAAAACTCACCCTTTCTCTCACTTGTGGGGCCCATTCCCCCTCTCTTTTTTATACATTAAATAATAATTTCTCTCTCATCCATTCCATAAAAAAAATAATATATGATACCATGATATCATCTAAAAATTATAAACTACTCAACTTCTACTCACTTTTCCAAACTTCAATACAATCGCATCACAATAACTACTCCCTTTTCCAAACTTCAATAAAATCGCATCACAACAAACCCACTCAACCCCTAACCCTCTATCTAAACATTAAAACACAAGAATAGTTTACCCTCCCCCAGTTTAACCCGATCTAACCCGGCAACCAAATACACCCTTAAGGTTCCTATAAAATTAAGTGGATTAAGGTCTAGACCAATGATGAATCTCGTATTTATCATGCCAAAAGCCACATATTAGAACCCATGTCTTAAAATAACCAACAAAATCACCTTTAATACTCTATTTTTACCATGTACCATATTGTGTATAAATTACCATTAATTTATTGTATTTAATTTCCCGTATTTTTCTGTATCTATTTTATCACTCAAAAACCACTAAAAATTAGGTAGATAACTTGTCTATAAATCACTGACCCTTAAAAAGATAAAAAAATACAAAAAAATCTCAAAACCACAATCTTGGTGTTTTTATCCCCTTAAAAATACCCCCCAAAATTAGCTTTTGTACAGATGGCCTCTTTTGGCTTTTTGACCAACATGAAAGTTGTAGATCTCGTCGAGACAAGCAACTTTCATGTTTTGACTTTTTCCAAATTCGGCCTCTAACTATTTCTATAATATTTTTCTTTGTATTTATGTTTGATTTATTCTGATTGGGCCACGTGGCGCCCTTTGGGCCGCCCACGTGGCCCGCACTCCTTCCCGCCACCCGGCGCAAACCTCGGCCAATGGATCACCCCAGATCCATCTTCATCTGAGCGTTCACCCCGCTCCACTCCTCAGCCGTTGATCTGACTCCCAAATCTAATCATGACCACCAGCTTCTGCCTAATCCTTAGCCGCCCGATCAATCCCTCATCCTACGCCTCCTGTGCAGCCACGTCACCCCTTTAATCTCAACTGCCCGATCTTCATCCCATCTGAAGGCTCTCCAACTGCCACGTCATCTCCTCACCTACCACCGTTGGATTCCCACCATCTTCCAATCCAGACCATTCTTCACCACCTCGCATCCAGCCGTACGATCAGATCTAATGATCTGATCGCATCCCTCCGTTCGCACCTCAATCCCAGCCGTTGGATCCCTTGATCCAACGGCTATAGCTCATCGTCAACCTCCGTAACCCCCTCCCCCCAACCGTTTCATCTCGCGACCACCCATCCCCCTTCCTTTTTTGGCCGGCGCTCCAGCCACTCCTACACCACCTAACGGCCGCCCCACGTAGCCCTATCCCCCGTCTTCCCCGCGCCTACTTCAATTCACCTCGCCATTACTCCATCACCCTGAAAACCTCCTTCGAAACCGTCCCCATCGCCACCTGCACGCCTCCACCTCTGCCTTTAAATAGTCGCCCTCCGCCTCCATGAGCTGGCATCCACCAATCTTGGGGCTTCGGCCCAGTCTCCGGCCCTCCGGTGACAGCAGAGGAGCCCCTTGAATGGAGGCGAAGTCGGCCGAAGCCTCGGTGAGATCCGTGGCCTCTGGCCACGTAGCGGTCGCCACCTGGCACCGCCGAGCACCAGGGATCGGCCGCCTCCGTCGTGCGAAGACCCCTGAGCTCATCTGAGCTCAATCCCAGGCCGATTCTTCCGCCAACTCCTCGCTCCGGCGAGGGGATTTTCATCTTTGTTTTTCCTTGATTTTCTCCGATTAATTACACCACCCTCAGACACCGCCACCTTCATCGGACCACCTCCAGACCTTCGCCCCTCATCGCTTATCCTTGAGCTACCTCGCCGATCCCCTCTGCTTCTCCAGAACCCCCAACCGCTCCAACCACTCTCCGCCAGCTCCGCCAATGAAGATATCTCCAGCCATCGCTCTCGACGCCCCCACGGCCGTCCACTCACCTCACAAACGCCCGCACACATCACGCCTCGGCTATCTAACATCTACAGGTGCATCGAAGCTCAATGATCGGAGCTCTAGCAACATCGCCGATCTCCAGCTCCGCCGCGTCACGAGCACCTCCGCCACGCCATCCCGAACGTCGACGGAGCTTCGCTTGGTTTCCACGGGCTTCGCCATGAGCTCAGCAACCTACACCGACCTTCAGGCGAGCCTATGGCGGGCGGTGGAGCTCTACCCAACACACCGGAGCCCCACCTCCTTCGGTCGTCCAAGGCGGAAGAAGATGAAGCAGATACCGTCCGATCGTTTCGATCGGACGGCCAGGATGAAGACACGTGGCATCCCGAGCCTCCTCTCCAGACCAGCAGGCTCGGGACGACCGAACCTAGAGCCAAACCTCTAGACCACGCCACGTAGCCCCGAGCCCGAGCCGCCTTCCGAGCCTCGGCCCTCACGTGCACCGCACGTGAGGCCTGGGTAATTTACAGAGAAGACCCTGAAGTTTCAAGTATTTGCATTATGGTCCTCCAGGAACGTGCCTCACGTGCGCGCCTGGGGTAATTTACAGGGAGGCCCTTCATAGTTTTGGAAATTACAAAAATGCCCCTGCACGCAAATGGTGAAATTGCAATTGGGCCCAGGCGGTTTTTGCTATTTGCATTTAGGTCCCTCCAGGGACCTTAATGCAATATTTATCCCTTTATTTTATTGCATTTTTATTACAATTATGCCCTTGCACTGTTTTTAGCATAACTTGAGCATCGTAGGTCCAAATTGCATGATTTTAGTGTAGTTTTGATCCTTATTTTGTCCTCTACATTCTAGCATGCTTAATTGTCTTATTTGACACTGTTTTAATTAAAGTGAATTTTTATGTGACAAATGGACCCTGCCCTTCTTATCTTGCTTGGAATTGATGACCACTCTTTATTGTTGCGATTAAATTGACACTAGTTCCATTTATATCATGTTGCTCACACTTTTTAGGGTATAATTGTGTCCTTGTGTTCAGCATACATGTTCTCTCGCATATTTTCTCATGCATCATCTCCTTAACTTGCATAAAAATATCTAAAAAATGCATACATCATGGCATCGCTTTGTATTTTGCATAATTTGCATGTGGACCTGAATTTGGAATTAAATCACATAGAGCTTCATGAATCAAAATTCAATACACACATTAGGCAGCCGTATCCCTGTGTTCGACCTTGGTACACTTGCCAAGTATAAATAGTCCACAGCATTCAAAGTCTGTGGTTTTTGCTGAACCGAATTCACCTCCTGTACTACAACTTAATTCCACATTATTATAGAGGTGAATTCGACGATCATCAAATGGCGCCGTTGCCAGGGATACGGCTTTGCTTAATTTTTGGATTTTGATTTTTTTATTTATTTCAAAAATTTTCAGGTCTTCATTTCATGCATCATTTCTTTGCATATCATTTGCTGATTTATTGTCTCCATGGTTTCTAATGTCTATCTTTTGTGGCAGGGCCCATGGTGATCGAGGACGCTTGATCCTCATGGAGGCGTGAAGTCAAGAACTTCCGCTGAAGAGGCCGCAAAAGAACCTTTGAAGGATTTGGGAGATTGTAGCAGTCAAAATTGCATTGCATTTTGTAAAAAAAATAGATAACTTGCATCTGCATATTTATTTTCAGTCTTGCATATTGTACACAAAAAAATCCCCCCCCCCACACACACACCTACACTGCACATGCACATATTCACCCCCACCCTCCCCCTGTATATTTCATTCTCTCTCTCTCTGTATCTATTCTTCACGAACCCCTTCCCCTCACCCTTGTACCATAGACATCCCCTCTAACACATACCTTACTTCGGCTAATTGTAGCCTAAGTATAGGGGGACCTGCTCATTCATCCCTCCCTCGTTCTGTCTTCTTGTGCTTAGGCCGATTTTGGCCTAAGTATAGGGGGACCCTCCTCCTCAGTTCCGCTATATCACCCTATACTTGAACCGAGCCTTGGCTTCACGGCACTTGTGTTATGAGGACATAGCAAATTTTAAGTATAGGGGGGTATACCATATATTATTGTATATTACTTTAGCATTAGCTCGTGTTTTTAAAACTTTTTAAAATTTTATTTTTCGGGCTGGGTTTTGGTAAACTAGTGAACTGAGTAAAAACCTATAAAAATTAAAAATTGAGGGATTAATTTTTTTAAGTATTCCTATTTAAAAAAAGTTTGAAAAATTAAAAATATTTCTTGGAGGTTGATTCTGACTACTAGGTTTAGTAGGCATTTTCAGTGAGGGAACCTCGATCTCCCTTAGCAGAGTGGGTGGTTTAGAGGACATCGCTTACGACCCTGTCCTCAAGTAACATGGGCCTCGGCCCGTACTTACACCCATACTGGCTGAAAGTGTATACTTTTATTTGAGCCTGGGCCAGTCATTGTCTCTCCGAAAAAAATTAAAAAAAATTAAAACCCATAAAAATTTGCAAAAGCCAAAAATCACACAAAAATTCACTAACCCAAGGAGTTGGTGTATTCCTGACACATTCACACTCACGCAAGGCTTGAGGATTTTGAGGACACTGGATCTCTGGGATCTTGAGAGTCTGAGTTAACATGCCTTAATCATTAGGGTTTCCAAGACTTAAATATCCACACTCCTCTGGTTTGAAAGATTTGAGTGCTATATTGCACTCTTCATCTCTACCTTCAAGAAAATATGATAAGCACAGTCACATCCACAACTGCATGATTGATGAGCTGAGATGAGATATCACTTGAGGAACTAGGACCATAGATTTAAGTTTAGACCCGATCTTATGATATTCGAGGATGGGAAAAAGTTAATGAAGGCTTCAGAAAACCTGAGTGTCAGCAAAAACCCTATCCAGTATGTGAACAAAATTCATATGCTATCTCTTTGATATTTACCTATGTGCGAGGGTGTGATGAAATTTAAAGGAACTTGTTGATCAGTATGCGCCAATCTCTTGGTAAAAGCAGTGGAGCTAGCCAACAAAATAAATGAAATGTCAAAGAAAAGCTCTAAATCCAAAGTCAAATTCCAAATGAGCTTCCACCAATGGCGAGCGCTCCCAAACATTTTCAAATGTCCACTTGGACCAAGCGCTAATTAGGACCAAGGAGTCGGGCTGACACCATAAAAGGGCTCTGCATCGTAAGCAATACAAGTCTGGGTGTCGAAGGTATCTTAGATACTCAGAAAAGACACATCCCGGTGTACTCCCAGAAAAACAAGTGCAGACGACTCCAACTCTCTTGACGGACACATTGATCAACAAAGTATTAATATACATGTGTTGAGTAAAAGGCACTCGAGAGGCCCCTTGTTCCAATGTGAGGGTGAGAAAATTAGACACAATCCCAGTACCTCCATCATCTGGCCGTCCATCAACATCTCAAAGTCTGACAAACTAATGAGACGGTGGACTAAATCAAGAACAGACTTATTCCCTAGTATTGAGGATTAGGTCTAGAGGAGAGTCTTTGGGACTGGAACTTTGATTGATGCATCGACTCGGCTCTCATGAAATGCAGTACACTAAATATCATATCCTTATACTATATGTACAAAAAGAGAGTCTGATAATCAGAGAAGTTGGATTCCTTCTGACTAAGGCTTGGATAAACCTGGAATTTTAGGATCACTCAGATCAAGGGTCTTCGAAAGATATAAAATTTCGCGCGCACTATCAGGAATTAATCCGACTCTTTCATTCTTTAGATGCTCGAGGACGAGCATGGTTTAAGTATAGGGGTATTATGAATCTCGTATTTATCATGCCAAAAGCCACATATTAGAACCCTTGTCTTAAAATAACCAACAAAATCACCTTTAATACTCTATTTTTATCATGTACCATATTGTGTATAAATTACCATTAATTTATTGTATTTAATTTCCCGTATTTTTCTGTATCTATTTTATCACTCAAAAACCCCTAAACATTAGGTAGATAACTTGTCTATAAATCACTGGCCCTTAAAAAGATAAAAAAATACAAAAAAAATCTCAAAACCACAATCTTGTTGTTTTTATCCCCTTAAAAATACCCCCCAAAATTAGCTTTTGTACAGATGACCTCTTTTGGCTTTTTGACCAACATGAAAGTTGTAGATCTCGTCGAGACGAGCAACTTTCATGTTTTGACTTTTTCCAAATTCGGCCTCTAACTATTTCTTTAATATTATTCTTTGTATTTATGTTTAATTTATTCTGATTGGGCCACGTGGCGCCCTTTGGGCCGCCCACGTGGCCCGCTCTCCTTCCCGCCACCCAGCGCAAACCTCGGCCGATGGATCACCCCGGATCCATCTTCATCTGAGCGTTCACCTCGCTCCACTCCTCAGCCATTGATCTGACTCCCAGATCTAATCATGACCTCCCGCTTCCGCCTAATCCTTAGCCCCCCAATCAATCCCTCATCCTACGCCTCCTGTGCAGCCACGTCACCCCTTTAATCTCAACCGACCGATATTTGTCCCATCTGAAGGGTCTCCAACTGCCACGTCATCTCCTCACCTACCACCGTTGGATTCCCACCATCTTCCAATCCAGACCATTCTTCATTGCCTCGCATCCAGCCGTACGATCAGATCTAATGATCTGATCGCATCCCTCCGTTCGCACCTCAATCCCAGCCGTTGGATCCCTTGATCCAACAGTTGTAGCTCATCGTCAACCTCCGTAACCCCCCTCCCCCCAGCTGTTTCATCTCGCGACCACCCATCCCCTTCCTTTTTTGGCCGGCGCCCCAGCCACTCCTACACCACCTAACGGCCGCCCCACGTAGCCCTATCCCCCGTCTTCCTCGCGCCTACTTCAATTCGCCTCACCATTACTCCATCACCCTGAAAACCTCCTTCGAAACCGTCCCCATCGCCACCTGCACGCCTCCACCTCCGCCTTTAAATAGTCACCCTCCGCCTCCATGAGCCGACATCCACCAATCTTGGGGCTTCGGCCCAGTCTCCGGCCCTCCGGTGACAGCGGAGGAGCCCCTTGAATGGAGGCGAAGTCGGCCAAAGCCTCGGTGAGATCCATGGCCTCTGGCCACGTAGCGGTTGCCACCTGGCACCGCCGAGCACCGGGGATCGGCCGCCTCCGTTGTGCAAAGACCCCTGAGCTCATCTGATCTCAGTCCCAGGTCGATTCTTCCACCAACTCCTCGCTCCGGCGAGGGGATTTTCATCTTTGTTTTTCCTTGATTTTCTCCGATTAGTTACACCACCCTCAGCCACCGCCACCTTCATCTGACCACCTCCAGACCTTCGCCCCTCATTGCTCATCCTCGCGCTACCTCGCCAATCCCCTCTCCCTTCTCCAGAACCCCCAACCGCTCCGACCACTCTCCACCGGCTCCGCCAGTGAAGATATCTCCGGCCATCGCTCTCGATGCCCCCACGACCGTCCACTCACCTCACAAACACCCGCACACATCACGCCTCGTCTATCTAACATCTACAGGTGCATCGAAGCTCAATGATCGGAGCTCTAGCAACACCGCTGATCTCCAGCTCCGCCGCGTCACGAGCACCTCCGCCTCGCCATCCCGAACGTCAGCGGAGCTTCGCCTGGCTTCCACGGGCTTCGCCATAAGCTCAGCAACCTACACCGACCTTCAGGCGAGCCTATGGCGGGCGGTGGAGCTCCACCCAACACACCGGAGCCCCGCCTCCTCCGGTCGTCCAAGGCAGAAGAAGATGAAGCAGATACCGTCTGATCGTTTCGATCGGACGGCCAGGATGAAGACACGTGGCATCCCGAGCCTCCTCTCCAGACCAGTAGGCTCGGGACGACCGAACCTAGAGCCAAACCTCCAGACCACGCCACGTAGCCCCGAGCCTGAGCCGCCTTCCGAGCCTCGGCCCTCACTGCACTGCACGTGAGGCCTGGATAATTTGCAGAGAAGACCCTGAAGTTTCAAGTATTTGCATTATGGTCCTCCAGGCGCATGCCTCACGTGCGCGCCTGGGGTAATTTACAGGGAGGCCCTCTATAGTTTTGGAAATTACAAAAATGCCCCTGCGCGCAAATGGTGAAATTGCAACTAGGCCCATGTGGTTTTTGCTATTTGCATTTAGGTCCCTCCAGGGACCTAAATACAATATTTATCCCTTTATTTTATTGCATTTTTATTACAATTATTCCCTTGCACTGTTTTTAGCATAACTTGAGCATCGTAGGTCCAAATTGCATGATTTTAGTGTTGTTTTGATCCTTATTCTGTCCTCTACATTCTAGCATGCTTAATTGTCTTATTTGACACTGTTTTAATTAAAGTGAATTTTTATGTGACAAATGGACCCTGCCCTTCTTGTCTTGCTTAGAATTGATGACCACTCTTTATTATTGCGATTAAATTGACACTAGTTTCATTTATATCATGTTGCTCACAATTTTTAGAGTATAATTGTGTCCTTGTATTCAGCATACATGTTCTCTCGCATATTTGCTCATGCATCATCTCCTTAACTTGCATAAAAATATCTAAAAAATGCATACATCATGGCATCGCTTTGTATTTTGCATAATTTGCATGTGGACCTGAATTTGGAATTAAATCACATAGAGCTTCATGAATCAAAATTCAATACACACATTAGGCAGCCGTGTCCCTGTGTTCGACCTTGGTACACTTGCCAAGTATAAATAGTCCACATCATTCAAAGTATGTGGTTTTTGCTGAACCGAATTCACCTCCTGTACTACAACTTAATTCCACATTATTATAGAGGTGAATTCGACGATCATCAACAAATCTCCAATCTTCAGATTTTATTTGGATTTCTTCAATTATCAAAATCGTTCAGAAAAATGCTTATGCAATGCAATGCAATATTTTTTTGAAAAAAATTTCTAGTTTTGAACTTTTTATGAATTTTCGAAATAGTTTTGTAATTTTTTATGGAATTTTGAAAATATTTTTCAAATTTTTAAGAGTTTATTTTACAATTTTTATGGAATTTTTTTAAAAACAAAAAAGGTAGTAAATTCACAGGGATTTTACACATATTAACAAAGAAGTTTATGCAAGTTGTATGCATGTTTTTATACAAATTCATGCATGATTCTATACAGTATGTACATATTTTCTTTGAAGAATTTTTGTAAGGACAGTATCTATAGGGTTTTCAAAATAGTTTGAAAACATTTCTGCAAACATTTATCAAACATTTTGAAAACTTATTTTGCAAATAACTTTACAAAGAATTTTTTCAAAAACATTTTTACTAGAATTATTTTTTATAGTTAATTTGTTGTAAAATCATACCCAATGCAGTGCATTAGCCATATTTATTAAAAATACGAAAGTACGAGTTATGCCCAACATATATATAGCATATATACAACCCCCTATACTTAGCACAAACTACATCCTCATCGTGATCAAAGAGCAATAAAGGAAGGCATAACTAGTGCTAAGTATAGAAAAGTATATACTACAGTGACTGGAAATAAAAGAATGAGAAGTTGATCGCCCCCCCCCCCCCCACATACTTAGGATTGACTAATCCTAAGTATAGCGGACTCTACACTACGTGGGGATGATCAAGGGCCGGATTATATGAACTCAATGGCTCGGTTGTGTTGCTCTATACTTACGATAAAGGATCCCTAAATTTAGAACATAATATACACAAGTGAGGAGACAAGGGAGGGGATAGATGAAATGGAAAATAAGAAAGAACGAATAACATCACTCACTCTACACTTAAAGTAAGAAAGCCCTACGTATACGCAATGGCAAGAGTAATGAAACATAACGAATAAGAACAACATGATGTCTACACCCTTCTATACTTAGGATAAAGTACATCCTGAGTATAGACCTAAATATCCTAGGCGAGACCTGGGGTGTAAACAAGAAACGGAAGAAAGAAGGAATAAAAAGATGAAACATGTATATACAAGAGGTGGAAAATGTTGAGGTGCCTCTCAACAAGTGCTAGGTTTTATGCCCCTAGCTTGGTGCAAATTGTAGGATAACATTGTAGCAAGGTTCAGGACATCATCAGTAAGGCAAATAACATACTCCTGTTGTGGTCTCGGTGTGAGAACCACAACAAACTCAACAGAGAAAGGAATAACACCCGGATATATGATCATGTGGGTGCTAGCTATCAGCCAAATAGAATAGATAATTTTACTGGGATCCGATAGCATCAAAGACAGCATCGGTTTGTGGTCAGAAAGGAGGGGTGGATGAAGATGATACAATCATACATGGAGAAAGAAGGATCGGTGATGGAATCCTCTGCGTCAATCAATGTCTCAAAAAGATATGCAAGGTCAAGATCGGGAGACTCATACTCAGAGAAGGTATCCGATGCACATGATAGGAATAGGTTAGAGAGATCATCGAATACCATGAAACAAGACTCATCCTCATGAGAGTCATCAAGGAGAGAAGAGTCAGAAGACGAGGTCTCGTGATCCGACAAATTGGATGCACAGTCAGGAAGCAAAATCAAGTGCCTAGAAAATATGGCATCCTCCTGCAGATAGCCCTCGAGGAGTAATGCACACTCCTCGGTGAAAATTCAGGCAATGCTAACATCAATCAGATCCTCATAAAATCCATCAATATCATCAATCAAGAGGACACATAGCTCATATGAGGGTCTATCAATACATGATAAATCTAAACCACCACCCTCACATAGCCCTTGTTGGAATGGCTCTAAATTTTCATCAGGAAAAAAGAAGTGGCTTAAGGTAATGGGATCACAATGGTCATGACGCGAGAAATGGATCGGCTCATAGGATGGATGATGAAACCCAGTTTCATGTCATTAATTTGTGGTTTTTAACACCCTTTCTTAAATTTATGTTAATAAAAACCAGAAAAATCCATGTTTATGTCAGAGTCATGGAATAAATTAAAAATACAAAAAAATAACAAAATAAAAATCGTAGTTTTTTTTAAGTCTTTAAAATGCTCACATAAATACTTCTCCCTTTGTTTGACCTCATCTTCGTTTTTGGTCAACATGAAACTTGTAAAGTTCATTGAGATCTACAACCTTCATGTTTTGAGGTTTTCCAAATTCGGGCTCTTTCTCCCTCCTTTTTCACATTTTTCTTCTAAATAATATGATTGGGCCACATGGTGACTTCTGGTTGCGCCACACGGACTGCCCCTTCACGCGCCACGCGCCCTCATCCCTTGACCATCTGATCTCTTCCAGGTGCCCTAATAACGCCCATTCATTCCTGCTGCATTCCCAACCACCTGATCTAGCCCTTGACCTCATCGTGGCCATTCGCTAGCACCCTTCTCTTCTCGTGCCACATGGCACACTTCCAGCCGCACGATCATCTCCAAGATGCCTCCATCCCAGCTGCTCATCTCCGCTTCAAACATCGTCCCTTCAATCGAGCATCGGACTCCATCACAGCCATCCGTGAGTGCCTCTCTACCCAGTCTCCACGTGGCTAGCCCCTTAACCGTCGATCAAGCTCCACATCGATATAATCTAGTCCACTCAAGCACACCTCCTTCTCAATCGTTGGATCATGAGATCCAACAGTCAGAAACTTGTCCCCTTCCTCTGGCTGGCCCTCTATCCCACGTCTTCCACTTCGTGTGATCGCTTCCCCCTTCCTTTTTCCTCTGTATCCTCGTCCACCATCTCCACTCCCCGACACCTCCATGATGTAGCATGAACATCCATCATTCTCGCGGGTCTCGTGGGTCACCACTGTTAGCCATGTGAGCCCGAGGCGAACCATTCTTACAATAAATGTTATTGTAATAAATATGTCTTATCATTAAAAGTTATTGATTGTTCACTCCCTTTCTAAAATTAAGTGAATGAATGCACTATAAGGTCCCTCTGTTGTTGAACGCAAAAATCGCAGAGGTCGTGTAGATTCACAAGGCGAACCAACAATCGCTGAGTTGACCTCCAGCGAAATCCGCAGTTCAAACAACAATTAACCCACAACAGAAATCAAGCAATGAAAAGTGATGCGGAGTTAAAATTTACTATAACTCTACAACAAAGATGTGTATAGGTGCAAGTATGTGTAGAGGTTGAACACAGGAAGTAAACAGGTAGAACGGGGCAATAATGCACAAAATTGTGATTGTGATGTATTTGTCTATCTATGTTGTTTTTTGTGGGTTTTAATTTTATATTTTTTTATTTTATTTTTAATTTTATATTTTTGTATTTTGATTTTTAATTTACTGATTTTATATTTTCTTTTTATATTTTATATTTTTTTATTTTCTTTTTCTTTTAATAAAGATATATACAAAGTAAAAAAGAGATAGATAATGTATTAATAAAAATAGGTAAAAATAAGGAAAAATCAGGAAATGAAATGTTTTTAGGCTTTTCATAATTTTATAATGTTTTTATGATTTTTCTAGATTTTTCCTAATTTTTTTGGTATTTTTAAAGTCAAAAATACTGAAAACATTGAATAAATTTGCTGGCCGAAATTAAAATAAGGATGAAAAATATAAATCAGAGTCCAAAATTCCTCAAATAATTTTAAATAAAAGATAATAGAACAGAGAAAATTCAGAGATAAAAATTATACCTTTTAGTATTTTTGTAGAATTTTTAAGATTTTTTGGAAGGTTTTTGGGTTTTCTAATTTTTAGGAGTTTTCTTTTGTATTTTTTTAGTGATTTTTAGACTTGAGTTAAAAGATACTAAAATAGGAAAAATATATTTTTGGGAATTTTCTGAGGTGTTTTTATAATTTTTATGGATTTTATAATGCAAATAGTGTTGAAAATGAGTATTTTTGAATTTTTATAAATATTAAAATGCAATAAAAATGCAAAATAAAAATAAGGCGTGATAGTATGATGCAACAGGTACTTAACATGATTTTTTGAGAATTTTTGGGATTTTGGAAATGCATGCAATAAATAGAGATAACAACAAGAAAATACATACAGGCAGGGGCATTAATGTAAATAAGAAAAAGTCCAAAGGGCAAATTACAAAACTTCCAGAAAATATATAATGCAGTAAAGAACTTTCTGGACCAAAATGCAATAAACAAACCCACGGGGTGCCCACTGCAAAAACGCCCAAGCACGCATGACTTGCACGTGCCTGGCGGGGGCACACTTGCAAATACCCAAAGTTTCAGGGGTTTAGATGAAAAGTATCCAAAACAAATGAACAACTGATGAAGGATTAGGTATCAATATTTAAATACAAAATTTGCAGGGCTACGGTTGCAAAATACCCACACAATGCTCGATCCAACGGCTTGAGGCGCTTCACTTATGCCATGTGTCAGCGTATGGTCGCCCGATACCCCTTCAGCTGCACGGTCAGGATTAGATGATGCTCTATGATCCGACGACTGGCAACGTGCTCAATCCAACGCTGGCTGCCCCCTCTGGAAGAACACCTCTTGATCGGACGGCGGGGAGAGAACCAACAAGAACGCCTGAGGAATACGCCCCTGTCGAGATTGAATCGACCAAGGAACGCTCCTCCGGGCATCTGGGCGCTCCTCGACCGTCGTCGTGTACTCCTGTAGTCCAGAGGGTTCCTCATGGTGGTCCAAATGGGTCCGGGGAGCTGCTGTCCGAGCCCCCGGGATGTCGTGCTTGTCCGGCCACCAGGGCGAGGTTGATGATGCTCCTGAGGTGAAACTGGGGTGCAGATGCCCCCTTCAGGCCCTGCAAACAAATGAAAATAGCGGCATGAGAAACATGGCAGATACCTGGCTGTTATTGGCAGTAAATAGATAGGTAGTGGTGGCCGAAGCTCCAAAGCTCCGGTGAAGGTGTTTGAAAGATTTTAAAGCTAACGCTACGGGTAAAAATTCGCATCAAAATGTAAGGACTGGAAGCTAAGACCTACAGCTAACTAAAGTGTAAAAAAACAAAGGAAAACAACTCAACTGGCCGGGAAAAACGAGGAGAAAACCTCACGGCCAGTGTGGCCGGAGATAGGTGGAAGCACCTCCGCGCCGCTCCTCCGCACCTCCTGACGGTGAGGTGAGGTTGTTGTCACCTCCCTCTAACCTCAACACATGAAAGAAGGGAGGAAGAACGGGCAAAAAGGGTTCAAGGATCAATGGAGGCGACATGTATGGTTTTGTACAGATTGTGAACAGGCGTGAAGAGCGAGGCAGAAATGGGCGGATCTTTGATCCAATCCCCGAAAAAAGCTAAGGGTGTGTATGCCCAATCTTAAAGGAGAAAAAGTGCAGAAGACCTTGTCATGAAAATACATAAGACGTGGCCTTCAAAATTAGGCGAAAACCAAGAAAAACCCAGTTCCGACACAAGGCAGGCGCTGGGTCAGAGAGTTGACCCGAGGTCAACTCTCCATCCCTCCTGGTTGGTCCACGTGGACCAATCAGGAAAAAGCCTGGAAATAATATTTGTAAAATTTTTAAAATAGTAAACGATTTTATTATTTTTAGATTATTAAATAAAAAACATTTATAATTTTCTAAATTTTTTTATTATGAATTTTATTTATTTTTTCGAGATTAATAATTACAAGTTACCATTTTAGGCCTATATAGGTATATTTATCTATGTATTTTAATATATTATTTTGTATATTTAATTCATTTATTTTTGTTTGTTATTTTACAAATTTATAAAAGTATTTTTATACACTTAGAAGTATTTTTATTTTATTTTTCTAAAATGTTTTGGATATTTAATAAAATAGAAGTATTAATAATATAGGTATGTATACAGGTATTATGCTTATGTATATTATATACAAGTATTTTATTTTATGTTTCTTTTGTATTTTTATTCTGATTTTAATATACATATATGTTATACATAATATTTACATAATTATAAAAATATAAAATGGTAAAAATAATTAATAAATAATAAAATGAATATTTTAATCTGTACAAGTATACAATAGGGGTCCAAAACTCAACTTTCAAACCGTAGCTCCACCAAATGCGAAACCACCGCCATTAAATAGCTTATTTTAAAATTATATACAATTAAAGGTGAATTTAACACATTTAGAGCTTTTATTAGGGAGATACATGTCTGGGAAGTTAGGATTCTGGATTTTTATTCAGATCATAACTTTTTGTCTGTATATTATTTTTGAGTGAAATCAATTTTGTATTTTTATTTATTTAATTATCTACAACTTTCATGTACAAATTTTCTTTATTTGAGGTATAAAAAGTAGAACCAAAAATAGGTCCTAAAATGAATAAAGAATGGATAAAATCAAAGGGGATTTTATTGTGTTTAGACCCTTATCTCCCCCTACTTTATTCCTTGTCGACATAGTCATCGAGATGCCTAGGTCTCGGGGTTTCGGGTCATAAATTATTTACAATATTTTATTATTTTTCTTTTCTTTTCTTTATTCTATAATTTTGGCATTAAAAAAATATTTTATGCACATTTTATACACAAATGCATGGATGATAAAATGCATGTTTTAACACTATTTACACGCATTTACTAGGGTTTTTAAGGCCAAAATGATAGAATAAAGATGATGAAACGTAAATTCATCATCTGTACAATTAGGGTTATGTACCATGGCCGTCTTGATAATCATATAGCTGTTGATTCATTAGATGAATCATAGAGGCTGGTGCTTGGATGAATATCTAATGGGTTAGATAGAGGACTCATCAAGCATCATCAAATGATTATTAAAAGATGATCTCCAGCCTGAGTAGGAGATGGCAATCCTTTCTCACATAGGCTGATATCTGACCGACCCCTTGATGCAGGTCCTCTGCATGGGAATAGTGATTCCAAGGTGTCAGATTAGTTAGGTCAATGGGTTGACTTAGCGAGATCGAGATAACCTAAGCCCTATGTTGAAAGCTGTCACAGCATAGGCACGCATCCTCTGACCGGAGACAGATGTGTTACTATATGTCTAAGTAAGTACATTTGGCAGACCATTAGGTTGATGACCTAACCAAGGTCTATACACCGACGAGCTGGTGTGCATATAAGGGCATATGAGTAATACGATCTCTCAAAGGGATCATACAAGTTCACTTATAAACTGGAAGACATGAGCTCACTCATGAGGTATTGGGACCGATCAAATTCCATGCATGGTAGTCGTGCTTTGGAAGCTTGACAAGAATTTGAAGGTATAATATATGCTTTGGGAAATCATATGATCGATACCAAATCCCAATGACCAAGATTGAGAAACTTGGTGTTCAAACCCTGAAGAAGACAGTGTAAAATTGATCTTCATCTTCAGGTTGATCATTGTCTTCCAATGTGTAGGATGTGCAGGTATTGGGATTACCTGAGGGTGATATGATCATAAACGATTGTATAACCATGACGCTTCTAGTCTGAGGGAGTGATAGAACAGGTCTGGATTTTAGTGACTCCTCTTAGTGGAGAAGTAACTTGATCTTAGTCCAAGTGTTGGACATTGATCTGAATGAGATTCAGATGCAATGAGAAAATTAAGTATACAGACTTTATTTAATCAAGCATCTATGGGAGGTTCGTGAGATCTGGATTTTAGATGAGATCTCAACATCCGAGTCACTATACGTGGAACAATACAATCGCCATGTCCTTATCTCCAAGTATCTGCGGAGAAAGCAACATTATTCTTGAAGGAGTTCATGAATAATTCCTATGATGAATTTTGTATCCAAGCAAGAAGGTCTTGATGATTAAATGAGATTAAATTATCAAGTATAATATGAATAAGATTCATATTATGAGAATGATTATCCAAGATAATTAAATGAGATTTAATTATCAAGGAAAAGCAGATCGTGGATAGTGTTATCCATAATATCTGTGTACATTATAAATGTGATTTATAATACATCAGAGAGAGAGAGAGAAACTTTGTAAATAACATTTGTTAATTGTAATGTGGATTGGATTCACATTAATTAATTAATTGGAAATGTAATTTACAAATTAGTTTGGGTTGTGAATATGATTCGCATATTTTATAATGGCATGATTGAAATATTCACAAATTAATTCAGAATTAATTTGGTGGATAATTTTACAATAATAGTTATTGCAATTTATTAAGGAATAATAGGATAAATTAAAGAGAAAATAATCACCACAAAAATAGGTGACGCCCCCTATTTTTGGGGGGTGATTAATTATCCTCTCTTTTGTTATCTTGTTATCTCTTAATAATTGATTTATGTTAAATTAAATTGTGTTGATGATAATGCAACATATATTTGATTTGATATAAATTAATGTTGTTGGTTTTTAACCAACAACAGTCATGGATGTTGATTGATACATAGATCAATCTAGCCGTTGGATCTATGTATGCCATGGATTGAGATCCATTGCATCCAAAACTAATATATAAGGAGGGCAACCCTAGCCCCTTCAAGGTACACATAGAGTACACATCTACTCTCTCTCTCTCTCTCTCTTCTCATTCTCGTCATCCTCTCTCTCTCTCTCTAAGGTAGCCGTCCATCTTATGTGTTGAGGGAGACCTTCTCGCCTTTGCCTTCAACTACTCGAGGATCTCCATCTTCTTTTGGGGCTGCTTGCTCTAGAGGAAGAT
This sequence comes from Ottelia alismoides, assembly GCA_037367405.1. Lineage (NCBI taxonomy): Eukaryota > Viridiplantae > Streptophyta > Magnoliopsida > Alismatales > Hydrocharitaceae > Ottelia > Ottelia alismoides. The sequence goes on from JAZKJV010010091.1 coordinate 231,415, forward strand.
GACGGATTTCGTTGGACGAAATCAGGGGATTCGAGTCTTGGATCATCGTCGAGGATTGCGGGAGTCATGCGTCTCATCATCGCGCCCGCAAGTGCTGTCTTCATGGATCGGACTTGAGACAGGAGGATCTCTTGCTTTAGAGATCTCATGATCGCAACCACGCTTCGAGAGGTATTTCCATTACTTTGTGGTTTGATGAAACGATCCAAGAAATGTTCTTGTGATCATGTGGTTTCATCATATGTTTTAAAATTTTTAAATTTCGTTGCATCTTGCGACTAGTGCGACTAATCGCCCCGATCGCATAAGATGCGATCGTCACGCTTCCGTGATGCGCTTGAGGATTATCAATATCCTTCAAGTGGTATCAGAGCTTTAGGTCAAAAAATATTTTGGATACGATCCGTGAACCTAGGATGACTTGGGTTTGAAAGGGTCGCGAAAGTTTTTATCACATTTCAATTTTCACACCTCTGTCTAATTGGATTTTTTTCAGCACTGTTTCAATTATTTAAACACAAAATATTCAATTGGATTTTTCCCCATTAAATAAGGAAACCATAGGATCTTAGTATACGAAATTTGGATTTCATTTGCTCAAGATATGGCCTTTTGAATAAGCATGTATTCACTGTTGTAGGAACAACAAAGTCTGAACGTGATTAATAAGTTAATTACTGTTTTGATGTGCCTCGAAATGCATAAAATATCACTTTAATTCTGTTGTAAATCAAGTTGGCAATCTTAAGAAACTGATTTTGTGAATTTTGGATTTAAATTGATCAAGATAAGTTAATTTTAGTGATTAGGGTCACTGCTGGAAATTGACAAACTTGATCATGAACCTTGTGATAGTCATTCAAATTAATTTGATGAAAATTAACTGTTAATTTTCTGAAATGATTATTGATAAGTATTTGTGAAATATTTAGAGATGATAATCGTTTCCTTGAATGACATCCCACTAACCATAATGATAGGATAGTTGATCTTGATCATTGGTTAATATGAAATCATCAACAAACATTGTTTGCATACAAAACCCTAGGTCATCCTACAATAGTTGTAGGACAATTTTTACATGCAAAACTCTCTTACTTGAATAGGATTGGGGATAAGTTTATCAAATCTCCTTATAATATAATCAAAATTATTTTGATGTATATTACATGGTATAATTTCGGTTGAAAGACCGATGAGCATCTCAAAGTACATGATGATCTATTTGGCATTATCCTTTCCTGAGGTGGATATGGTGTCTAGTCAGAGAGCATTGGGGTTGCGGGTTGCAACGTATGTGGTCTGTCCCACTCTCATCGGTACTGGCCATACAGCGGGTAGGGACTCGATAATGCCGGGGAAATCAAAGTGTATTTTTTTAATTATTAAAATTCGTAATAATACGTACTTTGAGATTATATCTACTATTCAAGTAAAAATTCAAAGTTTGTTGATTGAAAATTGGATTGATAATTAATTTAATGTGATTAAATTAATTATATCCTATTAAAACACTCTATTATGAATAGATGTGTATTTCCCTTGGAAGAATTAATTATGTGAATATGATTCACGATAATTAATTATTTCAGTTTGAATAAGAGGTGGAGAATCACATAAGTGACATCCATGGTCTCTCGTCAAGGCAAATAATTTCATCGCCAAAAGTTGTATATAGGAGACGCCTGTCCGAAGTGACAGATCCTATATACAATTATTTGGATCGGGTTCTTTGCTTCTCGAAAGAGTAAGGCTGTATAGGTAGTGACCCCAATATCTGGTCTTCATATTATTGGGGTTATATTGGATTGCGTATAGCGAGTATTAAGCCTGTTGACGGTTGGTTCAATTAGCAACGGGTCAACATCATCTTAGGGGTGATGGGCCCGGGTGCTAAAGACCAAATTGGGAAATGTAAGTTGGACTTGCAAGGCCGAATGTGTTCCCGCTTCTCTTTATTCGAGTCACAGGTTCTCATATTATTGGGATGTGATAAAGATAGAGAAGAGATCATAGATCTTGCTTGAGATATAGCGGTAAGTATATCTCTTACTTTGAAAGACGATTAGGGAATAATCTTTCATTGTGGACATAGCAAGACAAATTTGATTTAAAATGCCTTAATCAAATGTTTTAAAATTGGATATATAATTATTTATATATTCTAATATAGTGCATTCTTAATTTCAGAAAATGAAGTTCATGAACCCACTGAGCAGGCTCCTGGAGGTCAATCAGTTGACCGAACCAAACTATTCGGATTGGATCCAAAATTTAGATCTTGTCCTATCTGCGAGAGCGCGTCTCATATGAGCTGACCAAGGACAAGATTGCGGACCCTCAGACTCCGGAAGATAAATCATTTAATGAGAAATATGATGAAGATCATAACTTGGCAAGGTGTTATATCCTTGGCTCATTATCCAATGTGCTTCATAAGTAGCATGTGGAAATGAACCACTGCCAAGAAATCATGCTGAATCTGAAGAATATGTTCGCTGACATAAATCACACACAGCGTTATAATGTGATGAAAGAGCTTATTCATTGCAAGATGCAGGAAGGGACCTCTGTCAGAGAACACGTACTCAAAGTGTTTGGGTACCTATCTGAATTGAAACCCTGGGAGCCTACATGGATGCTGATATGCACGCTGATTTTATTCTCTTATTGCTCCCTAAGTCTTTCAACAACTTTGTCGTGTCATATCACATGAGAAAAGTTGATTTCACTAATGCTGGGTTGTTAGTTGCATTAAAGTCTGCAAAAGACGTAATGAAGAAGGACGGCCCCTCTGCCAGTGCAATGGTTGCACAAGCAAAAGGAAAGCACGGACGGAAGCAAGGTTCTCGGAAGGGCTCGGCCCAGAAGAGAAAGCAGAAGAATCAAGGAGTTGGTTCATCTTCTAGTGCTTCCATGTTAATAACATCGAAGAAGACCGATGTCTGTCACCACTGCAAGAAGCCGGGGCACTGGCGGCGTAACTGCCCAGAATACCTGAAGTCTGCCGACAAAGGTAAAGCCCCAGCAGGTATGAAATCTACTTTCATCATTGAAACTAGCTTTTTCGTTGGACGAGAAGGAAGTTGGGTTGTAGATTCTAGTGCTTCTATTCACGTATGCAATTTATTACATTTGTTTCAGGAAACTAGGAATCTGGAGCAAGGGGAGATAGTCATTCAGATGGGATCTGATGCAAGTGTTGCAGCAGTCGCCATTGGGACCTGCCGACTATCGTTATCTAGTGGTTGAGTCTTAGTACTTAAAGAGTGCCTTTATGTACCTGAAGTCAAGAGGAATTTGATATATGTATCTAAGCTTGTTAGACATGGATATTCCTTCATTTTCTGTAATAAATTAGTCATTAATATGATAAATTTATTGTGGATGGTGTTTTGACTTCTGGTGGACTCTATGAATTGTGCATTGATGAATGTGTCATGAATGTCACTACCACTAAAAAAACCCTAAAAGATCCAAGGAGAATGGAAATCATTCGAATATGATTTGGCATCAAAGGCTTGGTCATTTATCTGTTGATAGGATCAACAGATTGATAAAGGATAGACCCTTAGATTTTCTATAGGTCCAATCTTTACCTACCTGTGAACACTGCATTCGGGGTAAAATGACTAGGATGCCTTTCCATAACAAGGTTACGAGATGCGAAGGTATTCTTGACCTAATACATACTAATGTATGTGTTCCCTTCAGTACCGCGACTCGTAATGGATATCGATATTATTTGACATTTATTGATGACCATTAGCGATACGAGTTTATCTTCCTACTACGTCATAAATCTAAAACCTTTGAAAAGATCAAAGAGTTTAAGGCTTTAGTTGAGAACCAAACCGATAGGAAGATCAAACGAATTCAATCTGACCGAGGTGGCGAGTACCTCTCAGATGAATTCAAGGGATACCTTAAAGAGAATGGAATTATCTTGAATCTCACTCTCCTTAGAACTCCCCAACTTAATGGTGTTGCTGAAAGACGCAACAGGACCATCATGGACATGGTCCGTTCAATGATGAGCAAAGTACGTTTACCTCTTAGTTTCTGGGGATATGCAATAGAGACTGCAATATATATCCTGAATAAGATTCCTAGCAAATATGTGCCTAAGACTCCTCATGAGCTCTAGTATGGAACCAAACCTAGTGTTAATCACTTGAGGGTTTGGGGCTGCTTGGTCCATGCGAAGAATGTGGACGCAAGTAAGCTAGAATCTCGCACTTGTGAGTGCTACTTCATTGGGTATGTTAAAGATGGTATTGGATATCAACTTTATGACCCTAAGACCCAAAAGGTTTTTGTCTCTAGAGATGTGAAATTTCTAGAGGATGATTTTTTTAAAGGTCAAGATAAAAATGAAGTAGAGGAACTCATTGAATCCCCTGAGGATTCTGAGATTCCTGAACCAGAAACTAAGGAGATAAATGAAGATGAAACACCCATACCTCTTTGAAGGAGTTTGAGGGTGGTTGCACCACCTGAAAGGTATGGATTCCATGTGTCAAGAGAAACTGACAATGATCCTACTTCATTTGATGAAGCACTCGCGGATCATGACATGGATAGATGGATGCTAGCAATGAAGTCAGAGATTGACTCCATGCATAAGAATGGTGTATGGACCCTAGAGGATCCACCTAAAGGGGTGAAACCCATTGGGTGTAAATGGATCTTCAAGAGAAAAAGGGGACCTGATGGGAAAGTAGAGACTTTCAAGGCACGGCTCGTAGCCAAGGGCTACATACATAGATAAGGCATCGACTACGATGAGACATTCTCTCATGTGGCTATGCTTAAGTCCATCAGGACACTGCTAGCTATAGCTGCATCTCTTGACTACGACATCTGGTAGATGGACATCAATACAGCTTTCCTCAGTGGATACCTCGAGGAGGATATCTATATGGAGCAGCCCCAGGGCTTCATAGTTGAGGATGGAAAAGTATGCAAGCTAAAGAAATCCATCTATGGGCTCAAACAAGCTTCTCATAGCTGGAACATCAGATTTGACGAAACCATAAAGAGTTATGATTTTGTGCAGAATCCTGATGAACCTTCTGTGTACAAGAAGCTTAGTGGGAGCACCATTGTGTTCATCGTGCTTTACGTAGATTATATCCTTATCATTGGGAATGATACAGGAATGATGACCAGTGTGAAGATTTGGCTATCTCATACCTTCGAGATGAAAGATCTTGGAGAAGCCTCTTACATCTTAGGCCTGAAGCTGTTCAGAGATCGAGAAAAGAGGATGTTGGGATTGTCACAACATGGATACATTAAGAAGATTCTTGAACTATTCCGTATGGATAGTTCCAAGAAAGGATTCCTCCTCTTAAGACATGGTATCCAACTGTCTAAAGGGATGGCTCCTCAAAGTGTTGAGGAAAAGAAGGCCATGACTGGATGCCCTTATGCATCAGCTATAGGAAGCTTAATGTATGCCATGATGTGTACTAGGCCAGACATCTGCCATGTAATGGGAGTGGTAAGTCGTTACCAATCCTGCTATGGAGAGCAACAAGCAACACTGGAATGCAGTAAAGAACATATTCAAATATCTAAGACAAACGCAAGATTACATCTTGGTCTACTGAGATGGTGATCTTCAAGTCTTGGGATATACAGATTCAGACTTCCAATCGGATATTGATGATCGAAAGTCGACATCAAGGTTTGTATTCCTGTTGAATGGTGGTGTTGTGAGCTGGAGAAGCAAGACACTACGGCAGATTCAACAATAGAAGCCGGATACATTGCCACATCGGATGCTGCAAAGGAGGCAGTGTGGTTACGCAAGTTCATCTTGGAGCTTGGCGTAGTTTCCTCTGATACTCCCATCCCATTTCTCTACGATAATACGGGATCCATTGCCCAGGAAAAGGAACCCAGATGGCATCAAAAAAGCAAGCACGTAGAAAGGAAATACCACATCATTCGGGAGATTCAAAAGCGTGGTGATATCATCATCACCAAGGTGGCCTCTGCCGACAACGTTGCCGATCCTCTTACCAAACCTCTAACGCAGAAGGTTTTCGACCAGCATGTAATGAGTATGGATTTAAGGACTGTTCCTGAATGGTTCTGAGGGCTAGTGAGAGATTCTTAGCCATGTGAGCCCGAGGTGAACCATTCTTACAATAAATGTTATTGTAATAAATATGTTTTATCAATAAAAGTTACTGATTGTTCACTCCCTTTCCGAAATTAAGTGAATGAATGCACTATAAGGTCCCTCTGTACAATTAGGGTTATGTACCATGTCCTTCTTGATAATCATATAGCTGTTGATTCATTAGATGAATCATAGAGGCTGGTGCTTGGATGAATATCTAATGGGTTAGATAGAGGACTCATCAAGCACCGTCAAATGATTATTAAAAGATGATCTTCAGTCCGAGTAGGAGATGGCAATCCTTTCTAACATAGGCTGATATTTGATTGACCTCTTGATGTAGGTCCTCTGCATGGGAATAGTGATTCAGAGGTGTCAGATTATTTAGGTCAATGGGTTGACTTAGCGAGATTGAGATAACCTAAGCCCTATGTTGAAAGCTGTCACAGCATAGGCACGCATCCTCTGACCGGAGACAGATGTGTTACTATATGTCTGGGTATGTACATTTGGCAGACTATTAGGTTGATGACCTAACCAAGGTCTATACACCGGTGAGCTGGTGTGCATATAAGGGCATATGAGTAATACGATCTCTCAAAGGGATCATACAGGTTCACGTATAAACCGGAAGACATGAGCTCACTCATGAGGTATTGGGACCGATCAAATTCCATACATGGTCGTCGTGCTTTGGAAGCATGGCAACAATTTGAAGGTATGATATATGCTTTGGGAAAGCATATGATCGATACCAAATCCCAATGACCAAGATTGAGAAACTTGTGATCAAACCCTGAAGAAGACAATGTAAATTTGATCTTCATATTCAGGTTGATCATTGTCTTCCAATGTGCAGGATGTGCAGGTATTGGGAATACCTGAGGGTGATGTGATCATAAACGATTGTATAACCATGACGTTTCCAGTCCGAGGGAGTGATGAAACAGGTCTGGAGTTTAGTGACTCCTCTCAGTGGAGAAATAACTTGATCTTAGTCCAAGTGTTGGACATTGATCAGAATGAGATTCAGATGCAATGAGAAGATTAAGTATACGGACTTGATTTAATCAAGCATCTATGGGAGGTCCGTGCAAGTCACTATACGTGGAACAATACAATCGCCATGTCCTTATCTCCAAGTATCTGCGGAGAAAGCACATTATTCTTCAAGGAGTTCAGGAATAATTCCTATGATGAATTTTGTATCCAAGCAAGAAAGTCTTGATGATTAAATGAGATTTAATTATCAAGTATAATATGAATAAGATTCATATTATGAGAATGATTATCCAAGATATTTAAATGAGATTTAATTATCAAGGAAAAGTAGATCTTGGATAGTGTTATCCATAATATCTGTGTATATTATAAATGTGATTTATATTATATCAGAGAGAGAGAAACTTTGTAAATAGCATTTGTATATTGTTAATGTGGATTGGATTCACATTAATTAATTAATTAGAAATGTAATTTACAAATTAGTTTGGATTGTGAATATGATTCACATATTTTTTTAATGGCATGATTGAAATATTCACAAATTAATTCGGAATTAATTTGTTGGATAATTTTGCAATAATAGTTATTGCAATTTATTAAGGAATAATGGGATAAAATAAAGAGGAAATAATCACCACAAAAATAGGTGACGTCACCTATAGGTGACGCCCCCTATTTTTGGGGGGTGATTAATTATCCTCTCTTTTGTTATCTTGTTATCTCTTAATAATTGATTTATGTTAAATTAAATTGTGTTGATGATAATGCAACATATATTTGATTTGGTATAAATTAACGTTGTCGGTTTTTAACCAACAACAATCATGGTTGTTGATTGATACATAGATCAATCTAGCTGTTGGATCTATGTATGCCATGGATTGAGATCCATTGGATCCCAAACTAATATATAAGGAGGGCAACCCTAGCCCTTTCAAGTTACACATAGAGTACACGTCTACTCTCTCTCTCTCTCCTCATTCTTTCCATCCTCTCTCTCTCTAAGGTGGTCGTCCATCTTTTGTGTTGAGAGAGACCTTCTCGCCTTCGTCTTCGACTACTCGAGGATCTCCATCTTCTTTTGGGGTTGCTTGCTCTAGTGGAAGATGACGGATTTCTTTGGATGAAATCAGGGGATTCGAGGCTTGGATTTTCGTCGAGGATTGCGGGAGTCACGCGTCTCATCATCGAGCCCGCAAGTGTTGTCTTCGTGGATCGGACTTGAGACAGGAGGATCTCTTGCTTTAGAGATCTCGTGATCGCAACCATGCTTCGAGAGGTATTTCTAATACTCTGTGGTTTGATGAAAATATCCAAGAAATGTTCTTGTGATATTGTGGTTTCATAGTATGTTTTAAAAATTTTAAATTCCGTTGCATCTTGCGACAAGTGTGACTAGTCGCCCCGATCGCATAAGATGCGATCGTCACGCTTCTGTGATGCGCTTGAGGATTCTCAATATCCTTCAACCACATAACTCCCCCTCTCATGCCATATCGTCCACTCAACCCATGTCTTCCATCATCGGACCCCCAAACTCCACCTTCAAATACCGAACCTCTACCCACTTCACCTTCGTCCATCTTTACGAGCGGTGAGGCCCAGCCCCATTCCACGTCCCTGTGATAGGGGGAGGTGCGATTGTAGGAGCGAAGACGACCTTTTGCTCTCTGTGAGACCCGCAGCTTTTGCGGCTGCATCGCAGCGGTTCTGCCCTGCTTGAGCTTCAAGGACCGGCCGACCTCGACGTGCAAAGACCCCGAGCTTCTCCAAGAAGCTCAAGCCCAAGCCCTCACTCCACCAAAATCCCAGGTAAGCTTCCTCCGATCTCTCTTTGTATTTTCCTTCCATTTCTCGTATTTTATTAGGATAATGCTCGCATGTTCTTCCTCCATTCATCATTCCATCTACTCCACCTCGCTTCCGCCACCTACGTGCACCCATTCGTGAGCCATCTTCTCTTCTCCAAGACCTGACCTCCTTCGATCCATCTTCTCACCGGACCACCGGAGAGAAGCTCCAGTCTCCCATCCTTCCACTTGTATGAGACCCCATTTCACTCATTCCCTTGCACAAAATGCAGGCTTCGGATATGTTGGACTAACATTGTAGGATCTACTCTTCAATGGATGGAGCACGATTGGAGCAACCTTCATGAGTTCAAGCTCCAACGAGGGAGCATCGGCGGCCTTCTACAAACTGCCCGTCGAATCACGGACGTCCGAGCTGCATCGCCATCAACTTAGGATCCCTCATCGAGCTACAGATGTACCTCCACAGATTGGCGGAGCACAAGGGTACCTTCACCGGAGCACAACCAACTCCGCCACAGGAGGCAACGGAGACGAAGAACTTAACACACAGGCATCGTCTGATCTTCGAGATTGGACAACCCACAGCTAGCCACGCAGCATGCCCGTGCTCGTACATTGATCATCCGATCTTCACGATCGGGTGGTCCACAGAGGTCCACGTTGCCAACTCCGAGCGTCAACAACAAACCTCCAGGTCTGGAGCATCCAAGCCTTATCCGAGCCTAGTCTGAGCGTTTGCAGGCGACATGTGGCACGAGCCATCGCCCGAGCCTAGTCCAAGCCTCCATCGACTATCGAGCCTTGCAGCACGTGCTTAGTCACGTGCATGCTTGGGAAATTTACAGAAGGCCCCTCGTGACATTTCATAATTGCAAACATGTCCTGAGAGCATGTGCCACTCATGCGCGCCTGGGGTAATTAGCATTCGACCCCCTCCGGGTTTTAATAATTGTAAATATACCCCCACGCGTGTGGTTAAATTATAGGGAAGGCACCGCTTTTATTTTATTTGCATTTTAGTCCTTCTAGGGACCTGTTTGTTATTTATTTTCATGTTTTCCCCTAGTTTCATTTGTGAATATCTTGAGCATCCTAGCTCCGATTGAGTCGATTTTGGTCTTGTTTCGAAGCTTGTTTCATTGTCTTATTAATGACATGCTTAGATTTCTATTTTGACACTGTGAATTTTGATGTATTATTTTAATGGCCAAGTGTCATAACACATTTAATGCCTTGCCTTAATTGATTTAATGAAACTTGATTCATGATTATAATCTGAATTCAACTAATGCTTGATTTCTCAAAGATTTTGTATAATTAGGGCAAATTTGCAGCATTTGTAATATTGCATTTCCTTGCATATAAAAAAATCAAATAAAAAGTGTTTGTCTCATGTTTATGCATTGTGTCTTTGTGTGCATTTTTCATTCATTGACCTACGGACTTTTGATTCAACACTTAGTTTAAGTAATAAGAGTCTAGAAAAATCACTTAAGAGGCTCGTGTCCTTGAGTTCGACCTTGGGCTTGCCCAAGTAAAATATAAATCGATCGCTTTATTTTGATTGATTATTTTAAATCTAGCGGTCTTTGACTCATCCGATTCAGTCGACTACAACGCACTAAAACGACTTATTAAGAGGCCGTATTTTGGGTACGTCAATGGATGAACCAACAATGGTAACAATATAGGTATGTAAAATCGGAAGCTTTCCAAGGTTGTATCATCATTCATAGTCATCAATATTACATCGTTCATTTCCCATGACTGGTACTCATTCATTAATTCATCAAGAAGCTCATCATGTTGATCATGTACTACATGTCCCAAAAATTGAACTCTCATTATTGTTTAACAATCGCTCGGTTCAATATAAGTAGTATCCCAATCACGGGCTCCAATGAGTAACATGACATGCCCCTGAGGAAGAGGGGATGGAATGGGTGGGCACAAAGAGGGAGGGAAATGGAACAAAATACCGGACAAGATATCTTGAACCAAACCAGGGAAACGAGGGTGATATGGGTGATAAGAAGCCGCTAAATCCGGCTGAAGGGGAAAGTGACCCATTATCACCACACAGACAATGATATAAAGAAAGAAAAATATAAAATGACTCGAAAATTGCTAAAACTCAAAGAAGGTAAACATAACGGAATCCAAATCACAATTGAACACAAAGCAATACCCAATTCACCTACTCAACACAATGATGATTATGAGAGTGCAATCATTTTCTTCTTAATTTTAGAGTTAGGTAATTCAAATAGTTATTTACTCAGACTTATAGGTGAAGTCTCCTATAGTAATGTGTGTCTGATTCGGTGGAACACACCTACTTTAACACAAGACCCTTCGCCTAAGATCAGAGGCAAGTGCTTGAAGCAATAACAGAGCCCAAGAGTCATCCAAGTGGTTAGGGGACAAGCCCAAGGTTTGGGGCCCCAATACTTATGGGTGCTTGCATCACTCGGTCTAGAGGGTACCTGCGTCTAATGCGGGTGTTGCTCTTTCCCAAAAAAATATCCAATTACATTTTATTTTATGGTCAAGTAGAGTTAGCAGTCCCGATTTTATTTTAGTTGTCACTTTTTTGATATTTTCGTGCAATGGCCTAATGAGATTTCCAATTCCTTTATAATCCTAAGTGCTCAAAATCAGAGTGAGAGGTTAGAAAAGCAGCGCGAGGCAAAATTCGATGATGAATGCTAAGTCAGAAGTAGTCACCTTGCTTCACAGCTCTCTCCATGTGGGATGCTTGATGAGAATTGAAAATTTATACTAGATGCAATACAATGATGAAAGCGCCCTGAGGTAGGAATTGCTATTCCGTGAAGCATCAGAATGATTAGAATCTAAGTCCAAGCATGAGAGTTATAGGTACATAAATATAATTAGGCTTTGGATCCTAGATTACTCGATCAAGCAAACCCTAAATCTAAGGGCTCAATCACACAAAATAAATAAAAAGAATGATGAAAAACTCAAATCATGAGAAACAAAAAAGAAAATAAAAGAAAAAATAGTGAGAATAAAAGAAGAAGAGGTAAAAACCGTGAAAAAGTTGATGGTGTCCCCCAGGTGAACAGAAACCTGATGAAATGGACATTGCAAATTATAGATGTCCAGTCTAATTCTTATACTATTACATACTAAAAATGAAGGATCTCTCACAGTAAATAAAACAAAAACTAAATTACAACTATCTTCATAGCTCCAAGTCCTCTTGTGTTGCTCTCTCATGCCGGTTACGATGAATAGCTGGCCTCCGCTTCGCATGGGTGCATTGGATCTCCTAAGAGGCCCTCCCTCGTTCCACGAGCCCTTGTAACAAATTAAACACAAGAGCTATGTCATAACAATTATATAGATATAAATAAAAATAAATAAAAGAGATAAATAGTGAATGCGGAAAATAATCAAACAATCATTACTTTGTTGCTCCCAAGCAACAGTACCATTTGAAATGAATGAGGAGCCGGTCTACTAATCCAACATAATTAGTAATTACTGTGATGATCGATCCTCTATAGATAAACAATAAACCTACAATTATATATAAACAATCAAAGTAAAATGTGAGTCAAAATTTATTATACTCTACAAAAGATGTGTATAGTGTGCAAGTAGTGTAGAGTTTTGAACATAGGAAACGGACTATATAAATTGAGAAATTAAACATTAATAATTTCTAATTAATTTTTTATTTCTTGTTCATTTTATTTTTATGTTTTTTTATAATTTTTGTAGGTTTTAATTATATTTAATTTTATGGATTTTAAATTGTTATATATATTGATCTTTAATATTTATATTTTCTTCAAAATTTTGAAAATTTTTAATTTCTTTTTAATTTTAAAACTAAAATATATAATATTATATGATAAGAATGATATTATATATAAAATGATTAATATATACGGTATATAGTATATATGTTATTATATTTTAAAATATATCAAAATATAAAAATATATATAATGAAATATATATTGATTTTTATAATTTTCTCCATTTTTGATAGTTTTTATTGATTTTTTGCTAACTTTTAGGTATTTTAAAGTAATAAATAAACCAAAACAATGCACATATTATTTATCTGAGATTGTTTTAGGTTTAATAAATATAAATAAGTCCAAAATTAACCTAAAATTATTTTTAATATATAGTATATGTAATAGAGAAGAATCAAAAACATAAAGACATATTATGGATTTTTATTTCATTTTTACTAATTTTTATAAGGTTTTTAGAGTGTCATAACTTTTAAGTTTTATATTTTGTATTTTTAGAGATTTATGGATATGTAGTAGCATATATAGTAATATAGATAATATATTTTGTGAGGAATTTTAGGAGTTGTATTTTTAGTTATTTTTGGATTTTAATATTAGATAGGGAATAGAAGCTTATTTTTGTATCTTTAGAAAATAGAAAAATTAATTAATATGCCAAATAAAATTCAAGCGTGAACAAACATGGTATCAAGCACTTAATATAATTTTCCTATAATTTTAAGAAATAAAAATATTTAATATGACAAATATACAATAAATAAAAATGTTATCAATACAGGGACTTGTTGTAATTTTCAAAAACTAGATATGCATTTAATAATAGGTCCATCAAATACAAGGACATGCATGCAAGATTTACAATGCCTCACGGGTCGCTACATGTAAGGAGGGAGGACATATATGTAATTTTACAAAAGTTTAGGGCCCAGCATGTACTTTTTATACAAAATATTACACTATATTTAATATTTACATGACTAATATGAAATACAAAAAGATATGGGGGTTTGAATGAAACTACCCCAAAAGGCATGTTAATCGACGCTCCATGTGCGCTCACTTAAGCGGATTGAAGGTTGAGATGAATGGGTACCGCTTCACAAATGGATGGTCGAGATTAGATCTCGACCATGATCTAATGGTTGCGAGGCGCTCAATCCGACGATAATTGTTTCTCCTAGAGGCATGTTCTTGATCGTACGGTGTCGAGGATCTTTGGAAGAAAAGCTCAAGAACACAACGTCGAGGCCCTTCGATCTCCACCCTAAGTCAACTCTAGGGCTCTACTTAGATGCTGAGATGCTTGTTCTCTTCCTGATGGTGGTCCGCAGCTGCAGGTGCCCTCACATAGGTCCAGGCCTCATTGATGGATGCCTAGAGGTCAGGAAAGAAGCATGACACCTGGAGGTCTCGTGTTGAATGAAATCGGCACCAGCTGGGGTTTTTTGGAGTACAAACCTGCACAAGAAGAAACGGAGGACAAGGGTGATACGCCATGTCCCTTTATTGGGAGGGAATGGTCGAGGATGAGGCAGAGCAGAGGTCTCCAATGAAGGCGGGGGAGATTGAGACCTGAATACCAGATCTGTGCAAGATCAGGGGGGATGGAAGTGGTATGTATATGGAGAAATGGAAGGAGAAAGTGACGAGGTGGTTGCGGTGGTCGAACAGTGGCTGAACAAGAAAAACACTGGTCGGAGATCTAGAGCTCTGACGTACTGTAATCTACTAATCTAAGATAAAACACAAGATAAATATGTAAAATAGAATGCGGAAATAAATGTTGAAATGAAAAGACTACAATAGAAAGCAAGCAAGACTACTCGTGCCTGGTAGGATTGGCCTGGGAGCAGGGTCGATCTACCTCTGAGGAAACTTATCCTTACCTCTAACCCGCTAAAAACCTTTCTGACTCAAAGGTAGTCACACCATGAATTGATTTAGGGGGTTACGGTTCATAGAGAGGGATCAAAAGGGTAATAAGGGGCAGTTGTGTTTATTTATGATCATGGGTGATCAGCCATCTCGTGAAGACAGTGTCGAGAAAGAGAAGAGGAGACAGTGAGGTCTAGAAGATAGGCATGGAAGAGAAAGATGATGGCACCAGAGAGGTGGGCTGCTAAAGAAAAATGGAAGCATGAACAAAGGTGAAGAAAATGGAGAAGATAGGGCACTCATGACTCTGACAGATGGCGTCATTGCCGGGGAAGCAAACGGCTTAGTTTTTTGTCTAAAATATTTTTTTCGGTTTTCCACATTCAGGTAGTCTAACCCCCGAATTGTTCATTGTAAATTTCATTTTTTTCCTGCATTTATTTTATTTTATTTTTAGCATTTCTTTGTCTTACTTTCTTTTTGATTTTTTTTGAGTCACTCTCTTACATTTTCTCTCTTATTTTTCTTGCGAGGTACCCGATGTACGTGGAGTGGTTTTTCAAGAACTGACGCAGCTTCACCGACTTCCAAAAAAAGCCGCAATTAATTTAAGATCAAGTCGAGTCATGAGAGAGCGTAGAGTCTAGGATTTTAATTTCTGCAAATTTTAATTTTTGTTATTAATTGCTCACTTATAGCAGTGTCCGTTTGGACTCTCGCGTGTGTAAAAAGACCTTGAAATCTTTCTGTGGTGTGTCATGGCCTGTTTCACTCTCTGGTGAGGGTGGGGCCTGACTTGAGTGGTGATTAGGATAGACCTGCACATACAACTCTTAGAGTATTTTAATTTTTGATTGTGCCCGTAGGAATTAGGCCACACTTCACATTAATTGAGACGCACATTAAATCGTTCAATTTAGCCAAATTCAACTCAATTCTTTCCCGCTAATAGAACTTTCTACAAGGTGCAGTTTTTTATCGGCTTGCACTCATATAGATTATATTTTTTAATTTCTGTATAGCATCCCACATGGAGATTGTGAGGATTCACTATAAGTCTTCTAACTGAGCACACATCATAGTTTGTCACGTGCATAGGCTTTTCCTGAATTTCTCCTTCTTATTTTGTCACATAATTTTAAGGAAATCGGAACCGGACGATAGACGTGCATTTGTGCTCATTTAATTCTTCAGTGATCACTTAATTAAAATTGGGACTTCTAAATATAGCCGACTTCAAATAACCCATAAAATCAAGAATTTCCGCGGGAGAGCAACCCCGACCTTGGATACTTTTATTTTTCTGAGTGAGCGAGAGTTGACACTTAAGGATAGAGCCCAAACCTGGATTTTCATATTGACTACTGATTCTACCAAAAACGATTAGCTACTTCTCAGTGAGGATCTAACGGGTAGCCAGTAGACGGTCTGGATTTCCTTAGCAGAGTTGGTGGTTTAGAGGAAACTGTGCAAGGCTCCGTCCTCAAGTAACGGGTAGCCGTTATACGATCCATACTTACTCCCATACTGGCTGAAAGTAGGTGCAACTAGTCGTAAGAATTCGGGCCAGTCATTAAGAAATTTCCGACACCTAACAGCTCGCTAAATTCTTTCCAAGATTGTCTTATCACCAATTAAAATTGAAAAGATAATAGCCGAACTCTTACGGCTTTATTGTGTGAGTTGGTGAACCCGGGGTTTGATTTGTGTTTGCACTGGTATGCGTGAACCGATATCGAAGATCAAAAGCCGTACATTTGATAAAATTTCTTTTGACTATCACGTGCAATCATATCTCTCCTTTCTTGATTTAAACCTCATCATGGAACTTTTGCCCAAAAACTCTCTGCATCTAGATCATGAAAATCATTGCAAACCCAAACCATCATTCCTTTCAGCTCTTTCAAAAATGGCCGAACATTTATCTGAAAATCCATCAGAGCTATACTATGAAAATGAATTTGTCTCGGTTAGGCCCAAATCAACTAAATCCTCTTCTTTCAATAATCCTCCAACATTTGCGGGAGACTTTCACCCGCGGATGAATTCGGTCCCCTCATTGAATTCCTACTCGAATCATCCGACCGCACATGACCACCTACCATCTTGGACTAAACCGTCTTATTCTCGGTTTCTCGCTAATGAACCATTTCAAGACCAAATACCATTGAGTCTCATGACTGGCCAAGAAACCAAACCCAGATGGAAAGATTCGTACTTAATGATCATCAGAGTTGGATTGACTGCAACGATCAGATCCTTATTGACCAATCTGAATACCACTCCTTCAATCAGCCTACACATACAGAGGACCAAATGGATGATATCTACACATATGCACCTTGTATGACTCCACAATATCAAAGTTTGACCAACCATGATCAAAGGATTGAACTGTACTCAGACCAACTCCACAAGCATGGACTATATGAGCAGACTCCTTCCATAATTTTTTAGGATAAATTTTCAGAAAATAATGATCACATATCGGATATTCCAAGAAACTCTCCTTCAACACAACGGGAAAATGGAAGATAAAATTATTGAACACACATCGACTGCTCACATGATTGATCATGAACAGAATTTTGAGGATGATATTTTGAGGATAAATAAGAGATCCAATTTAATAGAGGATAGATTTCAAAAATTTACCGACTTATTAATTTCACTCTTTGGGAACTCGGACATAAAAATGGATGAGGAAATGATTAGATCTCATGCTGAAAATTTTGAGGATATTCAGAAACCTAGGGACAACTCTGACAGCAACACTTTTGCATATTACTCCCCTAGGAATGACTATGACTCTGACTCTTACTCTTACTCTGAACATCAAAACCCCTTCTCATCAGAGGAACACGCCACATCACCTCACCACACATAAAATACCAAAAAATTGGAATATTCAAAAACACCCAAAAAATCGAAAATCCTGAAAAATACATAAAAATTGAAACTGAAGAAGATCTGAAGAATTTGGATCCTGCTTTACGGGGAGCATTGGAAAAAAGATTGATGTTCGAACTTCCCTTTATACAGGCCATTGAACACTTCCCCGACCTTAAAGGATTTGTAATGAATAAATTCAATATTAAAAAGTCAAACAGAATAAGGACAAAGCCTGGAAGACATATCTTGTCAATGGCCTCCTCCTTGGTGTTGAGGAGAAAAACCAAGAGCCGTATAGTGAAGAGGTTGCCTAGATTTGACTGTATAATCAAAGACACAATTTTCACCCATGCTTGAATTGAGGACAATTCACCGTTCAATATCCTTCTGACCTCTGTATTTCACGAACTCAAACTCGGACCGATCAGGAAGATACGAGAGATTGTTCAATTGGCGGACTGATCGATAAAGCGGCCGAGAGGAATCATTTCTGTCATCATGATATTCCAAGGTGCTCCGCTCAAAGTAGAATTCACGATCATTGATATTGAGCATCAAGTAGAATTCAACCAGTCTCCTATTATTCTCGGAAAGCCATTCTTAGCATTGGCTAAGGCAATTATTGAGTGTGAGACTCCAGAAATCAATCTTAAAGCATTGGAAGCACTTCAATCTCACCCAGTCGTTGAGGAACCACGATTTTTTGAGGCAACCCATGAAGTCCCCGACAGCCGTGACCATGAAGCGGTAGAAGAGCCCCTACCCCGATGCGACACCCGAGATAGTGGTTGTTGATGAGACTATTGGTTAGAGACTCTCCCTCCTACTCCATTCCCAGTTGCTCATACCATGGAGAATCAAGTATATGAATCATATGATCCAGAGACTTATGCATGGTCACACCCTGGGTCATCCTATTCTGACTACCTTGATCACATCAAATCGACACAGGAATGCTCCAACATCGAATCAATTGAGAACGAACATACAGAGGCTTTCCCCAGTATTTCAATTCCTGCGGATCTCAAAATAGACGAATATTTCTTATATGATCCTGATACATATGCATGGTCACACCCTGGAGAAACCTACTCTGAATACCTTGACCAAATCATCCCAAATCAAGAGTGCACCAGCATTAAGAAGACTAAGAACCAAACACGTAGGACGAACACCGACCAAGGAGAAGAATTCCAATGGTTATTCATCTGGATACTCAAGTGAACCGACACCTTCACGAAACAAGAAAAAGAAACTCACCTTTGACCTTTCGGAAGAGGGATCAGCTGATGATCCCTCATCAGGTCCGGAAAAGGTAGTCTACATGAGTGAAGTCTGTTCGGCGGCTCTAAAGCCGTATCTACGCAAGGATCCAAAATTCGATTCTTGTTGGAAAACTCCCGTTCCTAACTACTATTCATCCAAAGCTGATGCTCCTGCCCTCATCAAGTACACTGGAATTATTTCTTATAAGCTAACTGAGACCGGTGCTTCCGAGTATTCATCCGAGGACAAACCGCTTGATCCCAAGAAGGAACGAATTCTTATAAAGCAACTGAAGAAACAAAAAGACCAGAATATTTGGAGTGTGTCCACTTTCAAATACTATTCCTCTGAGGATAATTCCGATGATGGATATCTTTCATGTGACTCAACCACTTCATCCACTATCCATCGTTATTTTTCTGAGGATGACACTAGTTGGGAATCATATGCTTCATCTCCGTCTCGTTATTCCGATCTCACATCGCAGGCTCACAAAAAGATAAGCTGGAAACCGCCTTAATCATTGGCTACCCACCCTCCCTCCCGACCACATCGGCTCCTTGTACAGCTTCTTCCTCTACTTAGGCTAAGGCCTAGGTATATGGGGAGACCGATGCCACCTATATATACCATTTCCCTTATCACACTCCTTCTCACGATCGCTCCATTTCCACCCTTCTCCTCTACTTAGGCTGACCAGAGCCTAAGTATAGGGGGAACCGACACTCACCTGCATATATTCTCCTCATTCACATACCCCGACCGCTTCATTTTTTCCACCCTTCTTCTATACTTAGACTGTTCACAGTCTAAGTATAGGGGGCAGACCTGTGTATCTTGTTCTTTTCCTTTTACTTTTTCACTCTCTTAGCTTAGCCTGAGCTATGTCCTCTTTACGCTTCTTGTGCTCTAAGGACACAACACTCGCTAAGTATAGGGGGGTCTGTACATATACTGTGTATATATTTTAGCCATATCTCATACTTTCACATAAGTCTATATGTATTTATGGGATGGGTAACTAACTTGAAAAAAAAAACAAATAACAAAATAACAAAAACAAATAAAAAGAAAAGGAGTTTTGCTACTGACACTGACTGTGCCCAAAAGTCTTGAAAAAAATGGCATCTTATTCATTTTTGCATTAAAAAACCCAAAAAATCCCTTACATAAAAAAACAAAAAAACACAAAGGAAAAAAATGTGTCTGCATTTCACACACATGCACTTCATCCAGCATTTCATATGCATTTGTGAAATGTCTTTGGGCTGTGAACTGAGTTGTGAGCACAAACCGAGAGTGGTCTAGACTTAACCTTAATCCACCTAATTTTTAGAGGAATTTAACCGAGAAATAGGATTTTAGAAGCTTCAGGTCTTTGACTTAATTCTTTGAGTTCCACATGACAATGTGCAGCGTTTGACTCTTAGTGTCTAACCTGGTCTCTTCATTCTGGGTACAACTCTGAAATAGGAAATTAATTTGTACTCTCACACTATGCACTTAGCTCAACTCAGACGGGATGTTGGAAGACTGTGTGAGTTTCTATTCTGGTAGCGTGGAAATCTAAAGGCCGGAGTACGGGTTGAAATAAAGCTTCGGAAAAGGGATGGACGACTGGGCACTATTTTTTCTAAGACCTCAAAAAATGTACGGAAACAAAAAGATTCTATATCCATAGGGGCACAACAAGATCCAAGCAGAACCACTAAAATTTCAAAATACAAAGAAGCCACTACCAAAAAAATATCTGACTAAAGAGGTCCAAGCTTCAAGAAAACCTACGGATCTTGGTGGAGACTCGGCTACACTGGCCAGCTTTACAAGGAGAGGTGACTACACTAGCCACCCTCCAGTTCTTTTCTCCTTCTTCTAACTTCTCCCCCAATTCGATTGTGAACACAGCGCGACAGACCTTAGAAGGAAATACCTGACTTCCCGAGGACGAGTTACTGGAGAGGAGGTTTGCATGGTAGTCCGGCATTCTGGATGGGAAGAGCTAAAACCTTTCACACACTTGAGTCGATTATTCAATGTTCATAGGGTATGCTTTCGGAAGAGGATTGATCTAAGATGACTTCTGAGCCGAAACTGTGACAATGATGTGTAGAACTTGAAGGCTGTTGATTTTGAAATTCTAAGTCTCACAGAAGTTCCGCCAAACTAATAATCCAAAGGTCGAGTCTAGTTTCATTTTCACCTTCAGCTCATGGTCTTGGTATGGAACCCAATCTCATTTCACCTCATGCATTTCTTTTTGATGCTCAGGGACGAGCATGGTTTAAGTATAGGGGGATGATGAATCTCGGATAATCACTCTAAATCTCATTAATTAAGCTCAAATCCCTCAAAATCATCAGCATTTCCTCATTTATTCTGCATAATTAGCATTCATGCATGTTTTAATAAGAATTGTATTTTAGCACTTATTTCTGCACAAAATAAGAAGCCAAAAATCCAACAAAAATTGACCTATAAATAGCCTAACTTCCTTGATTTTTAACTCATTCATGCTAACTATGAATGACCCAAAACTACCTCTACTGTGTACATATCACTAACAAGAATAAATGAAAAATACAAAAAAACCATTAACCCAAATAAATGGACCAAAAATCCAAACCCTAGTTTCAGGATTTCCAGACTAAAAACCTCATATCTTCCTCATCCAGTGTTTGTTTTAATCCTACTCACTTTTGAACTAATGTACATTCAATTACCTCAAGACAAGACCAAGTTCAAGTAAATCGGAGCTCATAAGTGAAAGTTGGGTTTTGGGCCTATTTTGTATATTTTGTATTTTAGCGGTTTTAACCTATTATTTTATGTACATATTTAACCTATTTTAGTTTATTTCTTTTTCATTTGTCTTCTTTGATAAAAGTTTTATTTAAATGCGTAAAAATCCAAATCCAAACTGAGCTTGAAATCAAAGAAACAAATTAAGTCCGAGTCTTCACTAACCAACTGTACAAAATTAATCTTTTTCATGTTTTATTTTATTTCTTCTTTTTCTTAATTAGTAAAAATTCATAAAAATTTAGATTAATGTGTAAATATCTATAATTGATTCTATCATATGTTTTTCAAATTTTTATCTGGTTTAAAAATGATAAAAAATTTATAAAAGCCAAAAATATAGGTATTCTATGTACATGGGATACCCAAAAAAAATCATTTTGTGCAATTGATCGATTATGATTTTGATGTCTTCATGAAATTTGTAGATCTCATCGAGACAAGTAATTTTTGTGAATAAACTTTTTCGATCCATGATTGGCACGCACCAGGAAGTTTACTATTTCTTTTGTATTTTTTAAGGGATTTAGTCTCTGAATTTTCTGGTGCTGACACGTGGCAGCTCCTGGAGCCATCACGTGTCAATCGTTTTTAAAGTTTTTATTAATTCATTTTTATAAAAAAAATTAAAAAATTAAAAACCCGCGCACGTGTGAAGCACGTGCCTCCCAGGCATACGCAACGCACGTGTCGTGCCCTTCCCTTCCTTAGCCTCCACGTGTCATCGCTGGGGTCATCCGATCTCGGCCGATCGGACGACCCAGCATCATCGTCCCCAGAAACCACTCTCCCCTTTCGGTTGAGCGTCACCCTGATCAGATCTCTCGCCGGCTCACCCCGATCTCCCTGATCGTCACAAATCTCCGCCGCCAATCAATCAGATCATCATCTCAATCGAATCCCATTGATTTCGAGCAACTCCAATCAAATCGCCATCGTTCCCCTTTCCTACTCCGGCGAGAACCCGGCTCCCTATTTAAGAATGACGACATCATCAATTCACCTGATCTGCCGATCAGCACTTCAGTTCCCCCACCAGATGTGACAGCTCCGCGTGGCCCTCGCCGGCGAGATCCGAGGGCCACGACCCTTGTTGCAGACGCGGCACACCCCCGACGACCTGCTTCTACTCCGGTGCTCCACCGTCGAGCTGACTATGACAACCATCTTCAACAATGCTATGCCTCCGACAACCATATGCTCTTCCTCGCCATCAACAACACGTCATCACGTCGACTTCGCCACCAACTGCTTCACAAACAAAGCACCGTCATCTTCTTCGGCCACTACTGTTGTCAACGATCCTTCTCTCCTCCGACGACCGTCAGCCGTGTGTCGACCAAACGTCTGTCGTTTGATCACGAAGACCCTCCGATCCTGACTATCTACACCTGCAGCGATCCAGAGCGTTGGATCCAACCTTCATCGGCGGCCCAGATCCAATCTGATCCTCGATCCGAACTAGTGTCCATGCCAAGAGCTTCAGGAGATTCCGAAGCACAGTCACGTGCCACGTGGAGACCCAGCCCTTCCCCCGAGCCTGCCACTGCACGCGCGCATCACGTGGCTCGGGGGAAAATTACGAAAACACCCATGCCATTTCACCATATTGCAGCTGGTAATTTTGCAAAGTGCCCCCTTCTTTATCGGTAATTACAAATAGGACCCCCCACTTTATCTTTATCTTTATTTTATTTATTGTATTGCATCTGTACCCTTGTCGTTCCCCTTTATTATGAATAATTACACTGCATTATTTTATTTCTCAAAAAATGGCACTTTTCCTCATTTAATTCTCTACATTTTGATACATTGTAGACATTTTTATGATCGATAGTTAATTAATAATTAATTGTTCTGTAAAAAATTGCATACTTTGCCCATTTTGTGCTCTTAAATTTGCCATTGATTACTCGTTGCTCTAAAAATTTCTGAAAATCCACAGATTGAAGAATTAATTATGGTAAATATCGTGCCCAAAAAGAATTGTATTTGCATGCATAGATTGCCCTGTAAAAATCATTTTTCATATTTCAATGTTTGATTTTTAATAGGTATTGAATCTTGTATTTTTGAGATTTAGGATTTTCTAAGGTCCATCATCTAGTGATAGATCTTAGATAATTTTATATCTGGAAACTAATTAGATTTCATATTTATTATAATTAAATATTGAAATCAATACTGTTTGCATTTGAAAATTCATTAAAAATTCATATTGCATCCAACAATTCCAAAATAATTGCATTCATTTCCTCATATTTTGCATCATGGCCAAGTTTCATATTTTTTGGACATCGTTTGAATATAATTGATATTTTAGTCCCTAAAATAGATCAAAATTGCATATTGCATCCTTTATTTCATTTAAGAATTACAAAAAAAGACCGCCTCGAAAATCGTGTACGAATTTTGATAGACATATCTTTGCCTCCTTGTGTTCGACCTTGGGACTTGTCCAAGTAAAATAAACATAAAACCACAAGATTAAAAATTGAATAATTATTTATGGTTATTTTCTTGACCGATTCTAATTGCCACCTACAGCAAAATGACAAATCATTTTTTTTCGCACGATCAAATAACACATATCTTTAAAAAGCGTAATTCCGGACCTGTTAGATGCTTTTTTTTGGTATCCCATGTACATAGAATACCTATATTTTTTGATTTTATAATTTTTTGTCATTTTAAACCAGATAAAAATCTGGAAAAAATATGATAGAATCAAAGATAGATATTTACACATTAATCAAATTTTTTGAATTTTTATTAATTAAGAAAAAGAAGAAATAAAATAAAACATGAAAAAGATTAATTTTGTACAGTTGGTTAGCGAAGACTCAGACTTAATTTGTTTATTTGATTTCAAGCTCAATTTGGATTTGAATTTTTACGCATTTTACTAAAACCTTTATCAAAGAAGACAAATGAAAAAGAAATAAACTAAAATAGGTTAAATATGTACAAAAAATAATAGGCCAAAAACCGCTAAAATACAAAATGTACAAAAGAGGCCCAAAACCCAACTTTCACATATGAGCTCCGATTTACTTGGATTTGTCTTATTTTGAAGGTAATTGAATGTACATTAGTTTAAAAGCGAGTAGGATTAAAACAGACACTGGATGAGGAAGATATGAGGTTTTTAATCTGGAAATCCTGAAACTAGGGTTTGGATTTTTGGTCCACTTATTTGGGTTAATGGTTTTTTTTGTATTTTTCATTTATTCTTGTTAGTGATATGTACACAGTGGAGGTTGTTTTGGGTCATTCGGAGTTAGCATGAATGAGTTAAAAATCCGGGAAGTTAGGCTATTTATAGGTCAATTTTGGTTGGATTTTTGGCTTCTATTTTGTGCAGAAATAAGTGCTAAAATAAAATTCTTATTAAAACATGCATCAATGCTAATTATGCAGAATAAATGAGAAAATGCTGATGTTTTTGAGGTATTTGAGCTTAATTAATGAGAATAAGAGTGATGAATCCGAGATTCATCAAGGTCAGGGTAGAGGCAAGGACAGTTGATCAGGGGTTCAACTTTCCTTGAGTTCTGATTGGTCCACGTAGGACCAAGTCAAGACAAAATATGTTAAATAATTTATTAATCTAATTAAAAATAGTAGATGATGTTATTTATTAAAACTCAAAACATAAAGAATGTTTTTTTTATTTTTCAAACTGCCTCATGGTGATTTTTATTTATTTTTACAACCTTATGTGTACGATATTAATATTTACATGTAGATATAGGTATATTTACCTATATTTTGTGTATTTTATTTTTGTTTTGTATTTTTAATTCTTATTATCTTATGTACATATTTTATATATTTATAACATAATTAAAACATATTTACATATTTTTATTTTATTTTTATAATTTTATTCATATACATAAATAGAAATATATATACATTATATGTATGGTATACCTATATATTTTCATGTATTATTTATTTAAAGTATATTTTAGTTATTTTATTTTGTGTTTACTTTTTAATATATTTTAAATAATAATTATAATTATTTAAAGATAAAGGAGAGTAAAATTGTAAGGAAACAAATATATGAATAAAATGTACAGATACATAGTACAATGGGACCCTAGAGAGCTGGCTTTTGCATCTTAACTCCATTTTTACCGAAACCATATTCATTATATATGTAGTTTGATTTTAAATATAATGGAGGTGAATTTGGTGATTTTGAATTCATATGGAGAAGATATTAATCTATGAAGTTCGATTTAGGCTTTTTATCTCTATGTATCAATTGCACTATGAAGTATTTTTATGTGCAATTATTTTTATGATTTTTTATATATTTTTTTGTACAATTTTCATGTTGAATATTTTATTATTTGAGTGGGTAAAATAAAGAATAAAATGATGTAAAAATAGTTATTTTTAGTGTATAGAATTAGGGTTTTATGTATTGTATCTAACCCTTATCTCCCCCTACTTTATTCCTTATCGACCTAGTCAATATTGACTCGATCTCAGGGTTTAGATTCATTCAGTATCTATGACACTTCATTTATTTTCCTTTTATTTTCTTTATTCTTTTATTTTAGATTTAATACAAGGATTTGTGTAGTAATTACATACTAATTGTAGATGAATAATGAATGCTAATTTGTACAAACTATTCATATTTACATGTGTTTTGCTAGAGATTTAAAGATAAAATGGAAGAATAAAGGTAGATGAATGGCTATTCATCACCTCTAGGGCACGGATACTCAGCAATACACATCCATGACATACGATTCTACATTTGAAATACCAAGTTGTAAAATACATGCAGAGAGTAGTAAGGAAAGAAAAACCAAGTACATTTTTCCATTTAATCTCCATCCATCAATATCCATAAAAGATGTACAATGTGCCAAAATGTAAAGCAACATGTACATACACATCATGTCTCTCACAGAAATAAGCATATGTACAGTAAGACAAAGAATAGGCACTGACTGTACCACAAAAAGATATGATAAAGTCTATCACAAGCCACCAACTATTGTAATTACTTCTCCTGGAAACCTACCGAGTTCGCACAGACAGGTTTATGAGAAAAGCATCCAGTATTTATGTAAAACAATTGCTAAAATGGTAAAAAGTATGCACAAGAAACTGACTGTAAGGGAAGCAACTACCCATAAGAAACAAAATGACTACTAATAAGCACTCAACAGAAAGTGAACAACCTACAATGTAGCTCTATCATTCACATTACCACATTTAAATTCTTTAAAGACTACCATTGTTATTATATGCCTCCTAACTAAGTTCCATACATTACATGATATGAGATAATTAATTTTAACCATGATCCATTTACTTCAACTACTCATTGGTAAGAGTCCACGATTGTAGGGAGCAAGGTAATATTAGTAATGGAAATAGTATGTGGTCTTGACCACGAGGGTCTCACACTACGACTCCAAGATACATCATATCTTAGGGTAGGGGCCCCCTGTAGGCATGAATTAAATAGATGCACCCGAACTAAGTTACCAACACATTCCTTTACTAACCTCCCTATTTTCTTTCTAGATTGTCATTTTCATTCCATTGATTGGTCTCTTGTCTTCGGAATTAATGAAATTTCAACTGCAACGATCTAATGTCCAACCTGATGTCATAATCTACTTGATTTGAAGAATAATCAACTATTATCTAGCACTCGTCGGTAATAGTCCACGATGGTATTGCACATGGTAGAGTGAAGAACGGAGATTGACCTAGGGTTCCTAAAAATGCCAGAACCCTAATCGTTACAGTGATCGATCTTCGATCAACCAGCAATTAACCCACAATAGATAAGCGGTCGATAAATGTGAATGTGAGTTAAAATTTATTATAACTCTACAATGGATAGTTATAGCTATAAGTATGTGTAGAGTATCGAAATAGGGAGAGAGCTGTGAAGATTGGGAATCGATATTAATTATGTCTAACTAATATCACTTCCTTATTATCGTCCTTTTTATGCTTTTGTTTTTTATAATTTTTTTGGGTTTCTAATTATTTTTAATTTTTATGGATTTTTAATTGTTTTGTTTATATTTTTTAACTTTATATTTTATTTTTAATTTTGCAAAATTTTTATTTCCTTTTATTTTTGAAATAATATATATTATATATAATAATTATATTAGAAATAATATAATTAATATAAAAGATATATATGATATATAGGTTATTATATTTTTAGATACATCAAAATATAGTCAAAATACAGAAAATAAATTATTTTGTGATATTTTTTTGCTTTATTTTTGGTAATTTTTATAGAGTTTTACTAATTTTTAGGTATTTTAAAAGTAATAAATATAACAAATAGTGAATGAGTTAAATATCTGAGATGCTTTAGGGTTTAATAATTATAAATTAGTCTAAAATAAACCAATAATTATTTTTAATATATGGTATATATAATAAAGAAAATCTACAAATAAAAGGAAATATTTTTTGAATTTTTAAACATTTTTTGCTATTTTTATGAGATTTTTAGTGATTTTTAGGGCTCTAGCTTAGTATTTTTATAATTTTTTTGATATGTGTAGAATATAATATAATATAGATAATATAATTTTGGGGAAATTTTTAAGAAGTTTTCTAGCTTCTATGAGTTTTATATTTAGAAGTAAGAGAATGCATATTTTTTGTATTTTTAATAAATAGGAAAATTAATTGAAAATGTCGAATAAAAATTATACAAGATGAAGCACGATATCATGCATCTATGGTAATTTTCCTACATTTTTTTAGAATAATAAAAATATTTAGCATGATGAATAGTCACAAATAAAAAGCCACGGTTTAGAGGGACTAGATTGCAATGTAAATAGATATAAACATCATTTAATAACAAATCCAAGAAACAACGGAGAAGTTCATGCAAATATCACAGTGCCTCGCGTGGCGTAACACATGAGACGTTAGGACCAATATGTTAATACAGAGAAGTTCAAGATCTCACTTACAAAATACCCTAAAATATCACATTTAATTAAATATTTATAGGACTAGTTATAATTACAAAAAGGTGTAATGGGTTAGATGTAATTTAGCCAAAAATGTGAGATAATCAATGGTCAAGAGCACTCCACTTAAGTGGATAAATGGCCAAGAGTGCTTGATACTTCTTTGCATCTAAAGGGACAAGATTAAATTTACGATGCGATAAGGCATCTCTTGTTGCGCTTGATCCAATGGTGGCTGCTTACCGAGAGCAACATTCTTGATCTAATGGTTGAAGCGGCCCCTGGAAGAACAAGGAAGAACCAAAGCTCTGGGCTCCTTCAATATTCACTCATGGGCAGCTCTGGTGGTCTTGACAGCTCCACAAGGTGCCAAAATGGAGCTGATGCTCCTCCTCAGTTGTTGTTGGCTTAAAAAGGGTTCGAGCCTAGCTAATGAGAGGCTTTGAGCTCAAGCAAAATGGGTGACCTAGACTGAAAGTGTGCATCAATTCACCTCCTATGTGGGGTGCTCATGGTCTTAGACCTACACAAAAGCATTCAAGGCTCGAGGGTGACTCCCCTCGACCCAACGGTGAGCTGAAAAGGGGCGAAATGGATGATGATGTTGGGCCTCCAGCGATGTGGTAGAGAGGAGGTCTGATTGCTCGATCTATGTAAGATCAAGGGAGAAAGAGGGATCTAGAGATGGAGAACATGATGATGAAGATGATGGGATGGTTGCCGAGGTGTAATAGTGACAGTAAACAGTGAATAGAGGGCCTGAGCCTACTGCTCCGGTGAACGTTTTTTGGATTTTAAATGATTACAGGCAAAATCAAACGAACTACAAGGCGAGACTACACTAGAAATAAACTTGCAAAAATAAAATCCTAAGTAAAGAGCCTCACTAGTCGGAGGACCTAGGAAGCTGAGGTCACCTGGAGAGAGCTCCGGCAAGTTTTGAATCACCTCTAAGTCAATCTTCTGCATGCCTTTGATCGAGGAAATCGCCTCTTGTTATGAGGGATATGCTTCAGCAAGCGATCAAGGGGTTACAATGGATCAGAGAGGAATTAAAAATTGAATCAAAGTTGGAGGTTCTTGTTATATAGCAGAGCAGGATGCTCCTAATATTTTGGGATTTTTGATTAAATTGATAAAGATATGGTTAACCTATAGAGGCATTGCATGATGGAGGGAAGTATTGCAAAGATTATTTGTGAAGGTGTCTAGTTCCATCGAGCTCTGGATTATGGGGAAAATTTGGCAAATCCGAGGGATGACAATTTATTGGCCCAAGGAAGGACAGTTGACCCATGGTCAACAAAAGCTTGCACCCCATTGGTCTACGTGGCACCACAAAAAGAGAAAATAACAAAGAAAATAAAAATAAATTGAAAATAAAAATGAAAATTATTTTATTAAATAAAACATAAACATAAAAATATTTCTTATTTTCCAAACTTATTGATAGTGATTTTTATTTATTTTTGTCACCTTATTTTATAGGTTATATGATTTATGTATTATTATATATAAGTATTTTTTTATATGCAATATGTATTTTTTATTTTTTTACTTTGATATTTATTATCTTATTTATATATTTTTTATATTTATGACACAATTATATACATATTTATATATTTTTATTATATTTTTCTGATTTTATTTACATATATAAATAATTATATATATACATTGCAGGCATAATATACATATCTTTTTAATATATCATTTATTTTAATGGTATTGTTTTGTATTTATATTTTAAATATATTTCAAATAATAAATATAAAGAGATTAAAAATATAAAGAATAAATATATCAATATTGTATGCAAATAAACAGTACAATGGCACCCCATAAAGATGGCTTTTGTATCTTAACCTCATTTTTAATAAATTCATCTTCATTAGATAGATAATTTCATTTGGAATACAATGGAGGTGAGTTTGGACAATTCTGAGTTCATATGGAGAAGATATTAATCTGTGAAGTTTGGTTTACGATTTTTCATTTGTGTGTCCCAATTGCATTGTGCATTATTTTTACAGGCAATTACTTTAATATTTTCCATGTATTTTTATGTACAAGTTTGATGGCGAACATTTATTATTTTGGATGTGTAAAATATATAATAAAATGGTGTTTAAATTTCTATTTTTGGAGTTTGAAATTAGGGTTTCTATCTACAATATATGGCCTTATCTCCCCCTACATTATTCCTTGTTGTCCCATCAATATTGACTCGGTCTCAGGGCTTAGGATCATTTAGTATCTTTGATACTTCATTTAGTTTTCTTTTCTTTATTCTTGTATTTTAGATTTAAATACATTGATTTATACAATAATTAGAGACTAATTGTTAATGAATAAAGAATGCTAATTTGTACAAGTTAGTCGTATTTACAAGTGTTTTAATAGGGATTTAAAGACAAAATGAAAGAATAAAGGTAGATGAATGGTTATTCATCATAGAGCTCAACATGATCTGATTTAGCACTCATCACTACATTAGGAAAGTCCTACGACTACCATCCATTTTTCTCTGGCTACAGGGCAAATCGGTAAAACACCTCCTTCTCTAACTACATCCTTGAACTCCCCTCATAGAACCAATACGGGAAACCAACTCGAGTGATTATATCTCATTGGCCTCCCGTATAAATTATATGATCGAAAGCAAAAACAAAACTACCAGCCATTCATCCTCGAACGTCGTTGCGCAACCAAAGGAAAAACATTGGGCGCAGTCGGACTACGTGTCTCCTAGCCAACCCAATTGTTGAGGTCGTGGTCATCTAGTCATATACTCGGAAACCCAAGGTGTGAGACCATCCCTGGTGATCTCTATATCCAACTACTGCATGGCAACACAGGAACTCCATCCGTGTGCAAAACCTCTACATGGGAATGGACATCCATGAATACACACAAAGCTCGCAAGGAATGCATCCACGACAAAAAAGATATCTCAATCTTTATAATCAGTATCATATCACGTTCATCATCACCTCAAAGATTTTAGAGTAATTTAAACCACGTGATTTAATTGATCCATTAAAGTAAGTACATTTTTGGATAATCAAACCATTGAGCAATTTAAACCAACAATTATATAGGAGTGGATAAATTGGACGTTATAAGATTATGGCAGTATACCGATAATTGTTGCAGTTATATATTGATTCATAAATAAATAGTTTAACTGTTATTTTTTCATTTCAATTTTTGTACCAACCATATTATTTTGCATTTCAAGATTCTATCGTAACTAGTAGCCTACTAGGGGTGAAAAATGCAAAATCTCAACTTAAGACTAGCATTTGGTCCCGTTTCTCCTGATTTTCCATGCACAAAAATTTTTATTATATATAATATATATTATAGTTAGGGGTTTTTGCATAACCCATACAACGACTCTCAGTATTTATGAAATTGCACAACCTATGAAACGAAAGGGGTCAAGTCAATCTCTTTTGTTGGAAATTTGTTTCAATCCATTGATTGTTGAAGAAGTCACCTGAATCAAAAAGGTGAGCAGAGTTATTTTACCACATAAATGACATGTTATAGCCCCCCCCCCCCCCCCCCCCTCTTATTTCCATACAACTTTTCCCATACACCCACACCCCATGACCCCTCTCCCTCTCTTTATTCTCTATCTCTTTGTCTCGATCTTTATCTCTCTACATCCTCTTTCTCTCAATCACTTTTAAGCATACATATAGAATGATTCCTTCCTTTACGAAACATCTCAGATCTGGCTTCCTGTAGCAGATCTGGCTCCTTGTACAAACAACACTCAATGCATGACCACAGATCTAGCACTCGCACGGATCCGGAAACACCACACATGCACAACCATGGAAGGATTGGCATCTCGCACTCTAGATATTATCTCTTAAACTACGAGTGGATTGACTTGGTAGCTCGTAGGACTCACAATCTTGAGGTCTGTGCATCAAAACTCATTAAATTAAATCTTATATGTATTTGGGGCTTCTTGGTGAACAGCTACAAAGGGTGAACATCATTCCTGGAGAAGGAACATTCTTCTAGATATGTATCTCCTAACTTCTATCTAATTTGATCATTTAGTAATAAAAAATAAACCTAAATTTAATAGAATCGGAGGAGCAGATTTAGCATTGTAATGAAACAAAGTTAGAACAACTAATAGAGATAAGAAAATTTTGAAATATATATGTATCTAGATCACTTAAATGTAACTTCAGTAACTTCATGTAACAAAAGTGAACTATTGTGATTTTTGTATATAATAGGTATGGATTTGATGAAATAAAGAAACTTGAATTCCCTTTCATTTCAAAAATAATAAGATCATAGTAAAAAACGAATGGTCGGAAATGTACTTTAGTTTCCCGATGCATTTCTATTCCAATGCTACGGTTGCAACCTCCTAAATGCAATACATACTTCCATGAATTAAATTATTGTCCATTTAAGTTCTCACAATCTAATTACAGTGCATCTAGACTAATTGGGATTGGTCTCAAACAACCTCTACGGATCAGGTTGCTACCTTAAACTCAAACCTAAATGTTTTTAAAGAAAGATCCCATTTGGGAAGTTGATTTTGATCAACCCTCACAGTTGCATGGATCCCATTATTGTTTTGACACTCTGCATGCATAATCCCATGCAATCCCAAAGCAAATCCTTATGACTAGGAGTCTTACTTGTACAGTGTAAGTGGATGTAGCTCTTCTCATCATAAATAGCAAGGAAAAGTCTCCCTTGATAAAATTACCCTTATTCCCCAATCTAGCGACTCTTTCCTCGAGGAATGGGGTATTCCCTTCTAAGTTCAATTGCAACCGACTCAAGAAGAGGGGTAGAGAGAAGAATGGATATTGACCAGTATAGTCACATATTGTATGGAGCTTGACCAGTGTAGCCAAGTCTCTCGCTGTAGGAAACCTTAAGATATTTGACTTTGAAGCATGATGCCTTGCTTATTTCATACATACTCCGATGGTATCTGATTTTTCATTTTCACTTTTCCCCATCTATTCTTTTTGGAGTTTTTGATTTCGTATTTTTTGATATTATATACAGCAACATTTACTTAAGGAATTTTTCCTCTTGAGCCAGTAGATTATCCCTCTTTTGACGCTTTATTGTAACCCATAATGTCATATCTTTAGATGTACATGCCACTAGATCGGGTTTGGAGGTAATGACCACCTACTGGGGCTATGTATGTTTCCACATGCATGCTTCCTCCAACTAAAGAATCCTTCACTCACTACCTCCTCAGAGTTGAGAAAAGTTCAGAGTGTGGTGTCCAAGTTAGGTCTTTATCAGCAAGAGTCATATGTGCACTTCGAAAATACTCCACTTAGGCTAATCAAGATGACATGTGAATATAGTCTTGTGGACTCAAATAATTAAGTTTTACTAACCTAAAAAGTCTTAATTCCAGTTCCTATAAGGTTTCTGTGAAATTAAGTGGATTAAGGTCTTGACCAAGCTCCAATCCTCAGATTTTATTTAGATTAGTTCAATTATCAAAACCATTCAGAAAAATGCTTATGAAATGCAAGGAAATATTTTTGCTAAACCATTTTCTGATTCTTGAACTTTTTATATAATTTTAAAAAAGTTCTACAAATTTTTATGGAGTTAAGAAAACATTTTTCTGATTTTTAGGATTTTTGGCATTTTGCAATTTTTTATAGATTTTTTGAAAAGGTGTTAGTTGTTTAATGTATTCACATATTTATAAGAATTTACACATATTTACAAAGAGTTTTGTACCATTCATATACAAGTTTTTATACTGGTATATAAAGAATTATGTGTAAGTATGTACACGTTTTATTCATATAATTTTTTCAATGATATTATTTACAAAGTTTCTAAAATAATTTGAAAATATTTCTGTAGACATTTGTCAAACATTTTTAAAACTTATTTTTGTAAATAATTTTTACAAAGAATTTTTCAAACATTTTCATAAACAACTTTTACAAACATTTACAAATAGCTTATTTTTCAAATGGTTTAAAACATTTTACAAGGATTTTTCAAAGGTTTTCAAAAGCTTTGAGAAAAATTTTACAACAATTTTCAAAATCATTTTGCAAAATAGTTTCAAGCTAATTTTTACAAAAAAAATTACAGAAAAGTTTTATACATATTTACAAGAGTTTACTCTTTATTTATTTATTGTATACCATTAACCAATGTACTATATTATCCACATTATTGAAATACAAAAGTACGAGTTATAGATAATGTATATATAGCATATATATACGACCCCCCCCCATACTTAGTTCAAAATATGTCCTCACAATGATCAAAGAGAAATAAAGGAAGACATAACTCACGCTAAATATAGAAAAACATATACTATAATGATTAAAATAAAAGAATAAGAAGTCAATCTTCTCCCCTATACTTAAGAGCATCTAATCCTAAGTATAGAAGACATTACACTAAGTAGGGATGATCGAGGGACAGAATATGCGAAATCAACAGCTCAGTTTATCTCCCCTGTACATAGGGTAAAATATGTCTAAGTATAGAACATATTATCAACAAGTGAGGAGACAAGAGAGGAGACATAGAGAAACAAAAATAAGAACGAGATAGTGGACAGCATCACTCCCCTTATATTAGGGTAAGAGATCCCTAAGTATGAGCAATGACAAGAGTAATGAAACGGAACGAAGAAAGAACAACCAACTCATCCACCTCCCATATACTTAAGATAAAGCACATCCTAAGCAAGGCAAACACATGGATCGAGGTGAATGAGAGAAATAGAAGATGGAATGAGAGAAATGAAAGGAATATATACAAGGCAATAAGAATATACTGTGTTCAAGAAGGTAGAAGCTTTACCTTCTTGTGTGACCACTGAGGAATAGATCTGACAAGGTGTAATTCTATATCATGGTCAACTGATAACAAAGCTCGATCAGGATCGACATGGTGGAAGTCCTCAACAGTCTCAAAACGGAAAGCACGAACACATCAATGGAAGAAGTAAGGTCAAGTCTGGCTTGGGAAGTTTCTCCTATCCCTGCCCTCCCAATAAAGTATCAATAGTGTAAATGATGTGGATCTCATTGACACTTATCCACACATATGAAGAAAGAACGCACAGGTCTATGATTTCTGAGTCTTCCCACTTGAAGAGGAATTCTAGGGTATCAGTATTGTCTATGGTATAACAAACCTCTCTAATCCTAGCAGCTAGGTTATAGTACTCTGAGTCGGCTGACAAATGTACACTCTCATCAAGGGTGGATTTTGGGTAGCAGTAGGTGTAGTGATCATCCCAATCACAACACTCTAGTTGTGAGAATGGAAGCTTCCATATCCGTTATCAATAACGGCCTTCGCAGTATCTAGGAAAGGAGATCTAGGATGATTGGAGTGTGCTCCACAGGGTGGAGGTCTCCATGGGCAATACAACAAAGTCTATAGTGTAGCTCATGCCCTGAATCTGAACGGTAATGTTTTAAAGAATACCCTTTGGTCTCTTTATCGATCGATCAACGAATTGACCAATCATCCTAGTTTTCTTGAAAGGCATGAGATTGAGTGTCTCGAAAAGTGAGGAGGATATTATATTAATCGATGAGTTGATGTCAATGAGAGTGTGATAGAAATGATGGCCAAAAATATCACATCTCACGAAGGGTGGGTACCAATGTCCCTTTTCTTATTAGGTAGATGATGAATCTCCATTTCGACACCTTTATTCTTTTATTTTGGCCTTAAATCCCTAGTTAAATTCATGTATATATGATTAATTCATGAAAATTGGTACTCAATAAATCACAACAAAAACTGCATAAAATATTATACAAATACTGCATTTAATTCCAAAATAAAAGAATAAAGGAAGAAAAGGAAAAGAATAAAGAGTCAAAGACACTAAGTGGCCCTAGATCTCGAGACCCAGTCATCATAATGACTTAGTCGACAAGGAATAGAGTAGGGGGAGATAGGGAGGCCAATTGTAAAGAAAATACACATAAAACCCTTAATCTGATTTGATAATAATATGCATTTTGGGATCCATTTTATTTTATTCTTTTTTACCATAAATCAATAAACCCTCAACATGAATATTATACATAAAATACAAAGAAAAACACAAAAAATATGATACTGGAAAATAATGTAAAAAGTGCTCGGGACACACAAATAAAAAACTGCAAAGAAAACTTTGCATGCATGTGTCTTCTCCATACAAACTCAAAATTCATCAAACTCACATTTATTGTTCCTACAATTAAATTATCTATTTAATGAAGATGGTTTAATTGAATTTGAAATTAAGATGCAAAAGCTAGATTTTGGGCCTTCATTGTGCAATATGCATGTACATAATATTCAATATATTTATTCTTTATATTGTTCACTTTCTTGTATTTTTATTAATTTGAAAATATTATTAAAAATATATGTGCATAATAAAATTATAATAAAACCATTAAAAATCCATTAAAATAAATAATATACTTTACTATATATGTAAAGTATATTTATAATATACCTATATAATATGAGATTAATGGAGCTGCCCCGTGCCATTTTCAGCGTTTTCTTTTTTTTTTGAAAAATATCGCCATGTATATTCATCCCTATATCCCTACAATATGCCATTCGAATTTCGTCAGAAATAGAGACTCCTACGACTCGATGGAGGTCGTAGGAGTCTCTGTTTCTGACGAAATTCAAATGGCATATTGTAGGGATATATGGATGAATATACATTGTGATATAAAAATAAAAAAACGTTGAAAATAGGGGGTGGGGCAGCCATGTTGGCTGCCCCAAGGGGGCAGCCCCATTAAATCCATATAATATACATACATAAATATTTAAGTATATAAATAAACTGAGAAAAATATACTAAAAATACCTAACTATGCATTTAAATAAGCTATAAATATATAAAATACATGTATATATCAATAAAATATAAAATAAATTAAATATAAAATATACAAAATATAGGTATATTTACCTATATACACATTTAAATATGAATATCTAATAAATTAATTTGTAAAAATAAATAAAAAATTAGAATAAAATACTACATTAAATTACAAACATATTTCATGTTTTAACATTAATTTAAAAAAACCATTTTCTATTTTTAATTGAATTTACAAAATATTTTAGCCATTCTTTTTCCTGGTTGGTCCACGTGGACCAACCAGGATGCGAGTTTCATTAACCAAGCGGTCAATGGTACAGTCTCCAACCCCTGCCAGTGTCAAATCTCACCTGTCCCTTTTCCCATTTTCCCATGCCTCCATCTTTTCTCCATTTTCATCGAGCTGACTGCCTTTCTGTAGCCTTATCGTCCTTGACCCCCGCCTAAACCTGAATCTCCACCAACAACCATCGAGACTCCCGCCATATCCTCACCTTTTTAATCGGAACCCACATCTATAAGAACCCCCTCCTTCCGACTCCCTTTTGCATTTTGATCCTGATTCTTCTCATAAACCCATTAGGATTCCACCTCTTTGAAGCTTGAGGTGACAACACAAGCATCCGAGCCTAATCGACATGGAGGAGGGGTGGATTCGTGCGTTCCAGGTGCTAGTCGGACCACCTTCGGTGACACATTCCTACTCCTCGACTCCGATCGAGTTCAGGTGCTAGGTAACCATATTTTCCTCGTATTTCTTTCACTTAGTTTAGTTTAGGCTTTAATTTGATCAAGTAGCGTGTAGTTATAGTAATTTTAAAAATCAAAATCATCATAGCATAAAGCTCCAGCACTGAATTCATTGTGATCTGCTTGTTTCCGAAACCCATTTTTGCCACGCTTCATTCCCTGATCAATTCTCCATTGAACCCCATGTTTCCCCTTGATCCCACAAGGATCAAGTAGGAGTCGGAGCTCTATCCTCCACCTTCGTTGGAGCTCCCTCCACTTGCTTCCCCATTGTGTATCCAGCTTCATCCTAGGGTCGAGAACCTTCATCTCGAACCCCTTAGTCTTTTGGTGTAGGTCCACGATCGAAATGACCACCTGGAGCACATTTCCAGAGAAAGAATAAAGGCTCCAAGTGACATGAGCTCCATGGTTCCTCCAATGAACCTCGGACATCTTTGAGGATACCTGCAAATGCACGAAGCTTCCAAGAAGCCAAGGAGCCCCTCGACTACAAAGGAGAAGGCTAGGATGAGGAGAAATAAGTGATCCAAGATCGTCGACGGTGAGTTCTTCAAATTCTCTTTCAGACTGTGTCATCGCCATCCCATCAAGCCCTCGTCGTTCATTCTTAGTGGAGTAGTACTTGCCCTCCTTCGTCTAATCACACATGTGGAATCACAAGGTCCCTTCGATGGCGTGCAAATTAAGGGGTAATTTACTTAGTAGCTCATCCATCTTTTGTAATTAAAAAATAGTCCTGTAAATATTTAAATATGTTATAAATTTTGTGTAAAAATTGCATCTGGGGGCCCCACTAGTCTTCTAAATTATGTTTAGGTCTAGTGTCAGGTCAGCTCACATGGTCCCCCACATGAGTTGGTAAATTGTACCGAACACCCTATGGTTCATTTATTTCATTTTAGTGTAAATTTTAGTAATATCGATTCAAACCTTTGGGTTGTTTTACGTGAACACCCTCTCCTTTTATTTATATTGCAAATATACCCTTACTAGAACAGTGTAATTGATTTTATGTCTTTTACTTAAGATTAAATAGATGTTGTACTAGAAAAATTGTGGAAAATTTATAGTAAATGCCTGATATCATGCTTGTTCACATTCAAATTTTTATTTAACATTTTCGTATAATTTTCCATTTATTAAAAATCATTTAGGAGATATTTATTCCCTGTTATATATAAAAATACAAAAATAGAAAAACACTTCTAAAAAGTCCAAAAAATAGATATTATATATTACTATATAATACAAATACATACCAAAAATAATAAAAAATAAAAATAAACCTTAAAATTGAAAAACCTTCCTAACCCTGAAAAATAGAAAATATTTTATAAAACACAAATTAGCTCATCCTATTTATTAACTCCATATTTGGAGTATTTTGAACTTTAAAAATACCTAAAAATTAGCAAAAATTACCAATAAATTCATAAAAATAGAGAAAAGTATTAAAAAGAAAAGAAACAATATTTTATTTTACAATCTTTGATTACTAATATAAATAAATTTAAAAGCCTAAATTACCTATATAAACATATTATTCCTTATATACTTATTGATATTATTATTATAAATACTTATAAATATTTTTAATAAATTTAAAAAATAAAAAGGATTGTTCATAGTTGTATTTACTAAATATATATATATATATATATTATACATATATTACTTATATTATACATATACAGATATGTATATTTATTACATATTAAAAAGAAAAGGAAATCAAAAATCATAAAATATAAAAAGAAAACAAAATTAAAAACTGAAGAAAAAATATAAAATATAAAATTAAAATTCTAAAAAATAAATATAATTAAAACCCACAAAAAAAATAAAAAACCAAAAAATACACAAAACATTTGTTATTTCTTTGTGGACAATAAGTAGCCTATCTGTGTAGCTCTCAGTGGTTTGTGAAGGATATGGTTAGATCCTCAAGCGCATCACGGAAGCGTGAGCATCGTATCGAATACGACGAGGAGCGACTAGTCGCACTAGTTGCTACATGTAGCGGAATTTAAAAAATTTTATACGACGAAACCACATGATCCAAGAACACTTCTCGGATCGTTTTGTTTAAACCACAAACAAGTAATAGGATTACCTCTTGAAGCATGGTTGCGATCAAGTCTCTAAACAAAGAGACCTCCTGTCTCAAGTCCGATCCGACGGAGGAGACGCTTGCGAGCGCGGGGATGAACCGCGTGCTTCTCGCAATCCATGTTGATGATCCAAGCGGCGGATCTCCTGATCTCGACACACGAGATCCGACGTCTTCTTCATGAGCAAGGCGCACCGAAGGAGACGGAGATCCACGAGCAGAAGAACGGGCAGCATAACGACGATGCCGCGGCGATGGAGAACCTCTCCATGGCATCCATGGTGGACGGCCATGAGAGGGAGAGAGAGGGCTGACGTCTGGAGAGAAAGAGAGAGAGAGAGAGAGAGAGAGAGAGAGAGATGCTTCTCAAGCATTATGTGTAAAGAAGAGCAATGGGGTGCCTCTCCTTTTATAGGGTTTTGGGATCCATGGATCTCAATCCATGGGACAACACAAATCCAATGGCTCTTCATTGATTGTGTTTCTTTTAATGGCTAAGATTTGTGTTGGTAAAACCAACAACAATTAATTTAATTTAAATTAAATATATGTTGATAAATCAACACAATTTAATCACAAAATTAAATCATCAATACATGGAGATAATGGAAGAGAGAAAAGGCTCCTTCCATGTGGAGAGGGCGGACGGCCTCCCTTTCCTAATGGGAGTGGTGGCCGTCCACCCTCCTCCATTAGGAAGGTGGCTATTTTATCTCTTATGCAATCTCCATTATTTGCAACAACTTTTTGTTGCAAATTATTCTACAAAAATAATTCACAATTATTTTGTAGACATTGCAATCTTGCCATTGAAAAAAGTATGAATCATATTCACAACCCAAAACAACATATAATTTACATTGTCAATTAATTACACAATGTGTATCCAATACACATAATAATTAATTAACACATATAAATTATAACTAGCTTTCTCTCAATTATAAATCACATTTATAATATATTATGAATAACTGGATATTACTATCCACATTATTCTTATCCATAATAATTAAATCACATTTAATTATATTGGATAGCTTATTCTCATGTGCTCAAATAATATGAATCACATTCACATTATTTACATCTTTGATAATGAAATCACATTTAGTTATCTAAGATAACTCTCCTTATAATATGAATCAAATTCATATTATTCATGATAATTGAATCACATTTAATTATCCATTTTCTCAATGCTCGGATATATATATCAACAATAGAATTATCCATGAACTCTTTCAAGGATAATGCGCTTTCTCCGCGAATACTTGGAGATAAGGACAGGGCGATTGTATTGTTCCACGTATAGTGACATGGATATTGAGATCACATCTCAAATCCAGATCTCGGGCCTCCCATAGATGCTTGATTAAATCAAGACCACAAATCTAATCTTCTCATTGAATCTGAATCACATTCAGATTAATGTCCAACATTTGGACTAAGATCAGATTACTTCTCTACTGAGAGGAGTCACTAAAATCCAGACCCGTTTCATCACTCCCTAGGAATGGAAGCGTCATGGTTATACAACCGTTTATGATCACATCACCCTCAGGCATTCCCAATACCTGTACATCCTGCATACTGGAAGACTCAGAATAAACCCGAAGTATTAGATCAACTTTACACTGTCTACTTCAGGGTTCTATCAGTAAGTTTCTCATTTGATCATTGGAAGTCAGTATCGATCATATACTTTTCAAAAGCATATATCATACCTAGGTCTTGATCATATACTTTCCAAAAGTATATATCAAACCTACAAATTCAGTCAAGCTTCCAAAGCGAGACGACCATGCGCATGGAATTTGATTCTTCCCAATATCTCATGAGTGAGCTCATGTCTTCCGGTTCAATAACAGAACCTGTATGATCCCTTTGAGAGATCGTATTACTCATATGCCCATATATGCACACCAGCGTGCCGGTGTATAGACCTTGATTAGGTCATCAACCTATTGGTCTGCCAAATGTACATACTTAGACATATAGTAACACATCTGTCTCCGGTCAGAGGATGTGTGCCTGTATCGTAACAGCATACGATATAGGACTTTGGTTATCTCGATCTCGTTAAGTCAACTCTTTGACCTAACTAATCTGACACCTCCGAATCTCTATTCCTATGCAGAGGATCTGCATCAAGAGGTCGGTCAGATATCAGCCTAACTGAGATAGGATTGCCATCTCCTACTCTGGCTGGAGATCATCTCTCAATAATCATTTGACGGTGCTTGACGAGTCCTCAATCTAACTCATTAGATATTCATCTAAGCACCAGCCTCTATGATTCAATAATTGAATCGACAGCTGTATGATCATTAAGATGGCCATGGTACATAACCCTAATTGTACGAAGGGACCTATTATGCAAATTATGTACTCTTTATTTCAGATTAAGGAGTGAATTGCAATAACATTTATTGCATAATGGCTCGTCGTGGGCTCGCATGTCCAACAATCTCCCACTAGCCCAAAGAGC
Source organism: Ottelia alismoides (assembly GCA_037367405.1). NCBI lineage: Eukaryota > Viridiplantae > Streptophyta > Magnoliopsida > Alismatales > Hydrocharitaceae > Ottelia > Ottelia alismoides. The sequence goes on from JAZKJV010010091.1 coordinate 274,256, forward strand.
CATTAATGGGCTAATCATTTAAACCCACACTCATGTGACAATCATAGTCTATTTAGAAAATAGCTAGGTAAGCTGATCAGTCACTCTGTTCCCAAGAGACTACGCCAAGTCCTTTTACGGCACTTGCATATCTCCTAGTAACAGTGCTCGCATCCAATGCGAATGTTGCATCTCATGCAACTGATACTCAATTTTGTTGGTTATAGTGTCCTTGACACTACATCTTATAATTATCATAACCAGTATTCCCATAATCCTTATTAGAATACCTTCATTCGTGGAGATCTCTATCTCCTAAGGTATCTACAGTTAAGACCCTTATAGATCACTATCTACAAGGTCTTAAACCTCTGAAGATAAGACTTTGAGATCACTATCTCTAAGTTTCATCATCTTTGAAGATATTGTTATTACTGCAATCAAGTGTTTTATCTCCATAGTAGGATAAGTAACAGTTTACTACTCCCACTGCATGGTAGACATCTGGTTCTTGTACACATCTAGCATACATTCAGCTTCTTATAACTGATGCACAAGTGCAAGTAGTTCTAGCATTCACTTCCTCAACTCTTTGAGGTGATATCCCTTCAGATCGGTCAGTACCATATCTTAAGGGAAAGAAGCCTTTCTTGGAATTTTCTAGAAAATGGAATAAGTCCAAGGTGTATTACTAATGTGACGGTCCCAATACCCTCTTCTCTTTGCTTCTGAACGACTTCAGAATTAAGATCTAAGAGGTATCCTTGAGATCGTATCTCAAGGTATGGAACAACCAAATTATAAAACACTTATTATTTATTCTTATATCATTCTAAATGATTAGAATAATATCTATATTTAGCACGATGAACACAATGGTACTCCCACTAAGCTTCACATGGTTCATCAAGATTTTATCTGAAATCATAACATTTATAATTTCATCAAATCTTATGTTCCAAATACAAGAAGCTTATTTGAGTCCAAAGATGGAGTTCTTTGGCTTGCACACCTTGCTTTCCTCAACCATGAAGCCCTGGGGCTACTTCATATGAATATCCTCAGAGAGGTATTCATAGAGGAATGCAATCTTGACTCGCATCATGAAGATGTCATAGTCAAGTTGTGTAGCTACAGTTAGCAATATTCTGATGGGTTAAAGCAAGGTCACTTGAGAGGAAGTCTCATCGCAAGCGACGTCTTCTCTTCGGTGTGTAGCTCATGGCTACAAACCGTGCTTTGAAGGTCTCTACCTTCTCATCAGGTTCCCTCTTTCTCTTGAAGATCCATTATCACCACAATGGGTCTTACCCATATAGGTGGATCCTCGAGGGTCCATATACAACACTTGTATATGAAGTCTACATTAGACTTTTATTACTAACATCCATCTTTCCATGTCATGATCCTCAGGAGCTTCATCACATGAAGTCCAATCATTGTCAGATTCAACTGACACATGGGATCCATCCTCAAACTTATTTGAAGAGATATTAATGTTTCATCTTTAATTGTCTATTTAGTTTCCGATTTCAGGAGCCTCATTATCTTCTCAAGATTAAATGAGGTCCTTTTCTTCATTTTCATCTTGATTCTCAAGAGAGTCATCCTATAAGAATCATATTCTCAAAGATGAGATCTTTTAAGAATCTCAAGGTCATAAAGTAGGTATCTAATACCATCCTTTATTTCCCTAATGAAGTAGCACTCTCCGGTGCTAGATTCCAGCTTTCTACCATGGAACCTTGTAAGGATATATTATGTAGTCTCTACCACATATATATACCTGGAAACTAAGAGATAATTATGCTAATATTAATCATTGATCAAATCATGTCACACATGATCAATTGCATCTCCCTACAACTCTATCGAGTTAAGGCTCATTAGGAGGGGTGAGATAGAAATGATATTCACATCTCCATAAGGTATTTCTTGAATTCATCTAATAGGTACAAGCTACCTTGATTAGATCAAATTCATTTCATCTTCCTTCAAACTTTGGTTCTAAACCAAAATTGTGAAATCTTTGAACATTTCAAAGTTTTCTAAGTGAAGAGAAGAAATTTCATATCACAAATAATCATTAATAGATATCACATATCAATAATGTTTATTCTGATATAGATGATTCACATACATCAATATGTATGAGATCTTGAATACCTTAACATCTTACACCATTCCAAAAGAAGGGTGTATTGGACATTTTACTTTGAATACAATATTCATAAGTATGCAAGTTTTTGAAATTTTAGACATTCTAAAGTTTCATCTCTTACTTGTCCATTGATCTCATCAACAGACATATGTCCAAAACATTATGTCAGATCATTGTCAAATGATCTTTATCCTCCTATTGATCTTTAAAGGTTTATTTTTTTTTAGAAATCTTAATGAACCATTCATTAATTTTCCAATTTAGTGGAGTACACTAGATGTTAGATTACTACCTGAAATATCTCTATCATAACTCTTTATGAAAGATTTATTACAGAATTCATGTTTATATCCAACAATTAGAAATAAACAATGAGTGTATTCTTATATCTAGGTCATAGAGACATTCTCCAAGACTAAGGGCTCCCACTGAAAATATGAAGTCTATTGATCTCATGGAATTTATTGCAACAATTGCATCAATTTCAACATGGATGACCAATAAACCTTAAGATCAAATTTCTAATATTATAATACATATGCAACCAATTGCAAGTGTCATTAGAAAATTGAGATACAATTATTAGACTTTATCTTATCAAATAAGTAAGTCAATTTCAATGATTATATGTAGATTATTCTGATGTACTATCTAATTCCTTCTCTAAGGATTCTAGATAGATTTGATAGTCATAATATCAACACATCAACTTATTGCAGTATTGGCATACATCCAACTCTTTGGATGTCATATGGAAGTCACAGAAGTACAGTCAACTCTTTGACTATACATCTTACTTGGGTCCAACCCATGCTTCCATTGCGCTCCCTTTATCTATAAGCAACCATTGCTTAAGACTAAGGATCTCTTATGTTAAATTCAAAAGAATTCAATGTAAGAGCATTTCGACATTTATACATGCTTCACCCAATTCATACAATATGAATATTATGAAGCTTCATGAATGACTAGAGTATAGATAGTAGAATGATGACACTCATCATCTACATCCATCTGAACTCTTAAAGCATAGGTTCAGGTAGGTACTCAAACAATTTGAATACATTATCTCTAATAGAGCTACCATTCTACATGATGCAGAGAACCATGTCATTCATGATTAAATGTTAAGAGCACATATGTATGCCAGAAAATCTTTATTGATTTTATAAGGATTATTTGATAATTACGATCATCATCGACATGTCACTTCCAAAGTACATTCAATGAGATCAAGACTTATAGAGACAAACCCTAGGGTTTTAGTCCTATTGTCTTATTTAATTATCACTTCTCATTATTATGAGGAAACTTGCACATTGCAACCACATACATTATGTGTTCAATTGCAAGTACAATATCTGGATCAAGGGTCCAATCCATGATATTCTACTGGTTATTATTGAGTATAACATTGAGTGGGTTTAATGAAGGATTATCTGAAATAAGAAATTAGCATAAGGGTATATATTTATATATATACATGTTTTACTTTGATTTAGGAATTTTTATATCAAAGTTGTCTTGCCATGTCAACAATGAAAGTTCATTCCCTTAATCACTTTCAATGTAAGAGATATACTTACCATTATATCTCAAGCAAGATCTGGGATCTCCTTCCTTATCTTTGTTGCATCCCAATAATATGAGAACCTACAACTCGGATAAAAAGAAGCGGGAACACATTCCGCCTTGCAAGTCCAACTTGCATCTCCCAATTCGGTCTTTAACACCCGGGCCCACCACCCCTAAGGTGATGTTGACCCGTCATTAATTGAACCAACCGTCAACAGGAATACAACTCGCTATGCGCAATCCAATATCGCCCCAATAATATGAGGACCCGATATTGGGGTCACTACACATACGTCCTTACTCTTTCGAGAAGCGACGAGCCCGATCCAAATGGATCATATGCAGGAGTTGTCACTTCGGACAGGCGTCTCCTACATATAATATCTGGCGACGAAACCCTTCGCCTTGACGGGAGACCATGGATGTCACTTATGTGATCCTCCATATCATATTCAAATTCTAATTAATTATCATGAATCATATTCACATAATTAATTCTTCCAAGGGAATTATCAACTCTAATCATATTAGAGTATAATTGGACATAATAAATTCAATCATATTAAATTAATTATCAATCCAATTCAATCAATCAAACTTGATTGTTATGCTTGAATATATATGGTATTATTCTCAAAGTACGTATTAATTCGTATTTTAATAATTAGAAAAATATAACTTAATCCCTTAGACATTATCCCGGCCCTACCCGTTGTCATGGCCAGTACCGGCGGGAGTGGGACGGACCGCATACGTTGCAACCCGCTACCCCAGCGATCCCCGACTAGACACCATATCTGCCTCGGGAAAGGATAATGCCAAATTGATTAACTTGTACTTGAGATGATCATCGGTTCTTCAACCGAAATTATACCATATAGTAATCAAAACAATTTTGATTATAAGGAAATTTGCTAGACAAATTCCCAATCCTATTCAAGCAAGGAGTTTGATGATTGTGTTTCCAATTATGATTTAGATCAAATCTAATCAATTAATTGGTTGGGGTCAAGTCAATTAAGGAAATAATCATCTTCTAATATTTATCAAATATTTTCCATAATTATTTCATGAAATTAACAATTAATTTCACTAATTGACAATCACATGGTTCTTGATTAGGAAAGTAATTTCAGCAGTGACCCCTACTTACTAATATTAGCATATCTCAATCAATTTAAATCCAAATTAAGCAAAGTAAGTTTCCATATTTTGCTAACTTGATTTACAACAGAACCTATATGATTTGCACGCATTTCGAGGCGTCTCTAAACAGTAATTAACTCCTTAATTACGTTAAGATTCGCAGTTCCCGCAACAGTGAATACATGTTCATTAAAACAACCATATCTAGAGCAAACGAAATCCGATTTACGCAAACTCAGATCCCATGGTTTCCTTATTTAATGGGGAACAAAATACAAGTAAATAATTCGTGCTTAAACATTTTAAATATGGCCGAAAAATTACACTAAACAGATCTGCGAAATCAAATGCGATAAAAACTTTTGCGACATTAACGAACCCAAGTCGTCCTCGGTTTGCGAATCATATTCAAAACCATCGACCTAACGCTCTGATACCACTTGAAGGATATGGTTAGATCCTCAAGCGCATCACGGAAGCGTGAGCATCGTATCGAATACGACGAGGAGCGACTAGTCGCACTAGTTGCTCGATGTAGCAAAATTTAAAAAATTTTATACGACGAAACCACATGATCCAAGAACACTTCTCGGATCGTTTCGTTTAAACCACAAATAAGTAATAGGATTACCTCTTGAAGCGTGGTTGCGATCAATTCTCTAAACGAATAGACCTCCTGTCTCAAGTCTGATCCGACGGAGGAGACGCTTGCGAGCGCGGGGATGAACCGCGTGCTTCTCGCAATCCATGTTGATGATCCAAGCGGCGGATCTCCTGATCTCGACACACGAGATCCGACGTCTTCTTCACGAGCGAGGCGCACCGAAGGAGACGGAGATCCACGAGCAGAAGAACGGGCAGCATAACGACGATGTCGCGGCGATGGAGAACCTCTCCATGGCATCCATGGTGGACGGCCATAAGAGGGAGAGAGAGGGCTGACGTCTAGAGAGAAAGAGAGAGAGAGAGATGCTTCTCAAGCATTATGTGTAAAGAAGAGCAATGGGGTGCCTCTCCTTTTATAGGGTTTTGGGATCCATGGATCTCAATCCATGGGACAACACAAATCCAATGGCTCTTCATTGATTGTGTTTCTTTTAATGGCTAAGATTTGTGTTGGTAAAACCAACAACAATTAATTAAATTTAAATTAAATATATGTTGATAAATCAACACAATTAAATCACAAAATTAAATCATCAATACATGGAGATAATGGAAGAGAGAAAAGGCTCCTTCCATGTGGAGAGGGGGGACGGCCTCCCTTTCCTAATGGGAGTGATGGTCGTCCACCCTCCTCCATTAGGAAGGTGGCTATTTTATCTCTTATGCAATCTCCATTATTTGCAACAGCTTTTTGTTGCAAATTATTCTACAAAAATAATTCACAATTATTTTGTAGACATTGCAATCTTGCCATTGAAAAAATTGTGAATCATATTCACAACCCAAAACAACATATAATTTACATTGTCAATTAATTACACAATGTGTATCCAATACACATAATAATTAATCAACACATATAAATTATAACTAGCTCTCTCTCTATTATAAATCACATTTATAATATATTATGAATAATTGGATATTACTATCCACATTATTCTTTTCCATAATAATTAAATCACATTTAATTATATTGGATAACTTATTCTCATGTGCTCAAATAATATGAATCACATTCACATTATTTACATCATTGATAATCAAATCACATTTAATTATCTAAGATAACTCTCCTTATAATATGAATCAAATTCATATTATTCATGATAATTAAATCACATTTAATTATCCATTTTCTCAATGCTCGGATATATATATCAACAATAGAATTATCCATGAACTCTTTCAAGGATAATGTGCTTTCTCCGCGAATACTTGGAGATAAGGACAGGGCGATTGTATTGTTCCACGTATAGTGACGTGGATATTGAGATCACATCTCAAATCCAGATATCGGGCCTCCCATAGATGCTTGATTAAATCAAGACCACAAATCTAATCTTCTCATTGAATCTGAATCACATTCAGATTAATGTCCAACATTTGGACTAAGATCAGATTACTTCTCTACTGAGAGGAGTCACTAAAATCCAGACCCGTTTCATCACTCCCTAGGAATGGAAGCGACATGGTTATACAACCGTTTATGATCACATCACCCTCAGGCATTCCCAATACCTGTACATCCTGCATACTGGAAGACTCAGAATAAACCCGAAGTATTAGATCAACTTTACACTGTCTACTTCAGGGTTCTATCAGTAGGTTTCTCATTTGATCATTGGAAGCGATCATATACTTTCCAAAAGCATATATCATACCTAGGTCTTGATCATATACTTTCCAAAAGTATATATCAAACCTACAAATTCAGTCAAGCTTCCAAAGAGAGACGACCATGTGCATGGAATTTGATTCTTCCCAATATCTCATGAGTGAGCTCATGTCTTCCGGTTCAGTAACTGAACCTGTATGATCCCTTTGAGAGATCGTATTACTCATATGCCCTTATATGCACACCAGCGCGTCGGTGTATAGACCTTGATTAGGTCATCAACCTATTGGTCTGCCAAATGTACGTACTTAGACATATAGTAACACATCTGTCTCCGGTCAGAGGATGTGTGCCTGTATCGTGACAGCATACGATATAGGACTTTGGTTATCTCGATCTCGTTAAGTCAACTCTTTGACCTAACTAATCTAACACCTCCGAATCTCTATTCCTATGCAGAGGACCTGCATCAAGAGGTCGGTCAGATATCAGCCTAACTGAGATAGGATTTCCATCTCCTACTCTGGCTGGAGATCATCTCTCAATAATCATTTGACGGTGCTTGACGAGTCCTCAATCTAACTCATTAGATATTCATCTAAGCACCAGCCTCTATGATTCAATAATTGAATCAAAAGCTGTATGATCATTAAGATGGCCATGGTACATAACCCTAATTGTACGAAGGGACCTATTATGCAAATTATGTACTCTTTATTTCAGATTAAGGAGTGAATTGCAATAACATTTATTGCATAATGGCTCGCCGTGGGCTCGCATGTCCAACAGTTTGACCCATGCGCTTATCCACTATACATATTTATTTGCAGGGTATAATAAATTTCACCCACACAATTCCATTGTTTTACCATATTGTGGGTTGATTGTTGTTGCATTTGGTTGTTGACATCTGAGAGCTGAGAGAGGTGTCGATACAGTGATTGCCGGACTCGACTTGTCGGGCACCGCAAGCCCTCCAAGACTGGATGCTAGGATCCCTCATTACAAATTGATAAAATAAATGGTGTCATTGTTGGGGAGCAACATAGGATAGGTTTATAGAGTACATATTAACTTGAATATTTTTCTCTCTTTTATTTCTTCTGCTAAATATTTTTTTATCTGCTTCTGACATTCTTCTTTGTTGATTCCTTGTGAGGAACTATGTGGCAGAGGCGACTTCTTAGGAAGTTGGTGCGCATGAGCTGCGCGGAGATCAGCCTTTTCTATATAGGCTAATTAAAGAGAGCAGGAGAAAGAGAGAGAGAAGAGAAGAGTTTTTAATGTAGAATTTTCTTTTTATTTTTGTGTGAGAGAGAGAGGCTTTTTATTTTGCATTATTTATTTGTAATAATACTTGGGCATTCTTGAACACTTCACACTGTGAGGTCCATTGCCCGGGTGATTGTTCACCTAGGGGCTTCGTCGGATTTTTCGTTATTATCTCTGCATTCTCTATTTTTATTTTCCCTTTGTTTTTATTTGTTTTCTACGATTTGAGTTTTCCTCCTTTTTATTTGTTTTCTATGATTGAGCCCATAGACTTAGGATTTCTTGACATGGTAAGTAGTTCCCAAGCCTAATTAAAAGCATGTGCATATAGTTCTCTACGCTTGGTCTTAATCAAATTAAATTGTTGGCGACTTAGACTTGAAACCGAACACCATGAGAGGCTCTATATAGCACTAGCAGGATCTGTTGTGGCAGACATCGAAGAGTCTCCAAGACAAAGCTTTTTGATTTCTTCTATAGGTATTCAGCATCCGGTTCTTCACGATTAATAACAATTCCTGGTTAGGGTGATTTCACTCATTTTGCATATCTTGCATGTAGCATAAATATTTCAATTTTATTTTCCATCATGCATGGAGAGAGCTAGGAAGCGTTGTAGTTATTCTTAACTTTTCATGCATCATTAGTTTCTAAGGTGAGATTTCCATCCTAATGTTAATTTGTACGGCTTTTCCGACTCCTCTTCCATTTTTGTATCACATAAGAAATAAAAGAAAAATGCAAAAAAATTGTTAGGTGGATTATTTAAAAAATACTCAAAAAAAAGTTAAAATCAAAAAAATAAAATAAGGGTATTGTATAATAAACTTTGACTAAATTAAAATTCATAACGAGCATTCATTGTTTGGGGTTCATAAACCCACATTGTTTTCAGGTACTATCCACACTGAGTGAGGCATGACCCATAAGGATTAGAGCCCAAAACCTAGCTTGTATACCGCCCTGCTATTGACTGGATTCATGAAGTATTGGTGCTTCTATCGTACGTAGGCGAGTAGGAACTTGTTGACGACAGTGTTTTCGCCCTGTGTAGAACATCCATCCTGGTCCAAAGTATTGATCTTAGGTCATGTCCTCACAGGTGTTTCTATCTCATCATCTTGTGTCCGATTACCTGACTTGTAGGGGAAAAAGTGGTTTCTCCTATTGGCTTCTGATGAATCCACGATTCATCAACTCAATATGTTGATCTTAGCAAAATCCCTGAGTAAAATCCCAAATAAATATTCATAAAATTAAAAATTAATAAAATGACTCTTGTAAATAAAATATAGTAATTATTATAAGTTATATTGTACCAAATAAATTAATAATAAAAAGCTCTAAAATAAAGGAGTTTTTCACCTATAATATCCCAAAACTTCATGTATTTTTAATAATCTCATTTCAACTCCTTTTTGGCTAATTCTTTCTTTGACTTGTTTATAAAATGTATATAAAAATACAAAAATACAAAATAAATTTCACCTCAAATAAATACTCCTAGATCCCAAAGAGAAAAAGACGTAAAGTCCAACTTCCCGGCCAAATTCCTGCTCTGTATGAATCCAGATTACCAAACTCACTTTTAAAGTTTAAGCTAGAAAATTATCTATACAATGAAACGGGTTTCATTAAAATTGGAGCTTGTTTGCAAAAATTGAGTTTTGGGACCTCGTTGTATATTGTACATGATGCAATAAATGTGACTTTGATTTTTTTTTCTCATACAAATCTAACCCTTTTTTATTTATTTTTTTCTATTAATTTCTTTATTATATATATATTAACAAATGACATAATTAAACATATAAAAAATATTTTGTTATTGAAAATAAGGCAAAGTGACTATGTATATAATGTACATATTTTTCTTTTCTCATTTTTTATTTACTTCTCTTAATTACTAGAAATCCAAAAAAATCTTTTTTGTATTTTTTTTTTTGTTTCTATTATTTTTTATTTTTATTTTGTAAATATATTTTATTAAAAATACAAAAAAATAAAATTAGAGAAGTAAAAAAAGTATACATATGTTCTGTTTTGTTCTTTATTTTTTCTTCTTTATTTTGTTTGCAATTTCCCTCATTTTCTTCTATTTTATCTTTTTCTTTTTAGTCGCCTATTTTCTTTTCTTTTCTTTTCTTTTATTTACATCTTCTTTCATTAAGCACCAAGTCTTAATCTAACCTCCCATTCAATTCCACCATTCCACCATCTTTTCTAACTTCTACTTTCTTCTTTTTTTATTCATCTCATTCTCCTCATTTTAGCCTTTAATCCACCTTTATGCAAGGAAGAATCGAGAGCCCCGACCACCCACCTTGATGATAACGAACGAAGAAGTAGAGCGACGACTGCCTCCTCTCTGGTGAAATCCATCGGCATTCCGGCCAACATCGTAGCTGCCTCTGCACGCTACTCGAGCTCATCACTCGCTGACGATTCGAGCGGGGATAGTGCTTCTCATGAGCACACGACAGGCGCCTGCTTCCATCGTAGGTAATTCTCCTTTTCATTTTTGTCATCGTTTTTATATTTTTGCATTTTGTTATCACATCACGTTACACACTTTCATTTGTTTTTTTAGCATATCATCACCATCACCACACCATCGTCTTTGCATCTTTTGTTTATTCCCTATTTCAGATAGTAAAAAATATTAAAAAATATAAAATCAAAAAATTAAAACACAGAAGAAACAAAATTCAAAAAAATAAAAAAATGATAAAAATAAAGCAGCGGCCACCGCCCCTTCCTCCTCCACCTCAGGCTGCTGCACCCTCCCATCTCCTCTAGGCACGGCAGCCACGACCGCTCTCCTCCATCTTGCAGCTCTGTCGCATCGCCGTCTCCTCCCTCCATCCACCGCCGCCAGTGGCGGCTCCTTCCTCTGCCATAGGAGCAGTGGCTTCCTCTAGTTTTAGCCCATCTCAAGCTGCATGCGTCTCCCTCGCCATCGCTCCAAGCCCCTTCCATCGCAACTGACAGCCACCGCTAGCACGCCACCGCGCCCCCCTCGAAGACAACTATCGCAGCCATGCCCTGGCAAGCCCCCAAGCGGTCGCGCACTGCTACCTCTACCACCACGTGCGGTGCTGACACCTTAAGACACCATCTTCCACATCCTCTCACAGCGCCCCATGGCCAGCCGCTCTGTCGCGCTAGCCCGCCGCCCATCTTATGCCTAACTGTCGAAGAGGAATGAAGAAGGTCCTCTTCCTCTATTTTTTTCCTTTTTTATAAAAATTGCATTTTTATCCATTTTCTTTTTTTACAAAAACCCCCCTTGTGCATATTTTGTTTGTAAGTTTTTTTTCCGGAATTTGCACGGATACCCCTATGTTCATGCATTAATTTGGACATCTTTTTAGCATTATTTATTTTAATGAAAAATGTCATGTTATTGAGAAACTAATTCTCTTTCATGTGACTTTATACGGATTTTTGTGAGCTTTGGGTAATTAACTAAAATGTTTTAGTGAAAATGCATATTTTACTCAATTTGTTATCTTAAATTAATATTTAATTAATAGTTACTCCAAAATTCCTTAAAAATCAGAAATGATGCCTTGAAATGTGCTTTAATTAGTACCCAAATTTCAACCAGATTGGAGTTGTCATGTGCCCAAAATAAATTGTGGAGTGATTCTAGTAAATGATTTTTAATTAAATCCACACATATTTTTTGTGGAATTCCAACTCTCCTAGATTGCATATTAAAATAGCTTGTTGAGATAAATCTCTTTGGATAATTTGATGTTGTGGATTTATTAGGAACTAAATACCTGTAGTCACTTTATTTTCACTTAAAAATTAATGAAAAAATTCATATATTCTCAAAAAAAATAAAAAAATAACTGTAACCTCATTCATCATGTTTAAGTTCCAGTAAATTTTTCATAATTATTGCATTTTGTTTGAGTGAAAAATTGCATAAAAGCCCATAAAGTGTGCATTTTTCATTATTGCATTTTAACCCTTAAAATTCCAAAAAATTTGTGTTTTGCATTCATTACTGGATTAAGTTTCTAGTAAAAATATAATTTGGCTAAATTGGATTAATTTCACAGTAAAATTAATTTGTATAATTTGTGTGTTTTCTTATTAACTTTATTCAACCGTATTTTGTATTCGCATTCACTTTGCGTATAAAAAATACAAAAAATCTACATTGGAAACCTAAATCTAATTGTCCTGGTTTGACCTAAAGTTGTTCTTTTGCTTCCTTGTGTTCGACCATGGACTTGCCCAGGATATAAATTTAAACCAAGTCCTCTTCATAGAGACATTTGATTCGATTCTGATTAATTGGTCGATTATCGTGCTACAATGAGTACTAATTAATATAACCACTCAGGATGATTTACCAGATGGTGTCGTTGCCGGGGAGGCAAACGATTTAGGGAACTAATTTAAAAAATTAAATTTAGGCTTTCTCTCACTTGGGTAGTCTGACCCCCGAGCCACCTTGTAATTAATCCATTTCTTCTTTTCTCTCAATTCTGCTCATTTTTGTACATATTTTGTTGTTATCTGTCTAATATAAAATTCTTTTTCCTTGCGAGGGACCGGTGGACTTAGAGTTTATCGGAGGTCGACAGACATGACATGTGCCGACTGCTGAAGAGTAAGGAAATTTAATTTATTTCTGAGAGCATTTTCATTTTTGAATTTTTGTAATTATTGTGTTATAACATTTAGGTAATTTGCTCATTTACAACGGCTCTTGTTTGAGAGCTCATGCATGTAAAAAGAGACTTGGACATTATTTTGCGATATGTCGAGACATGTTTCACTCTCCGATGAGGGAGGTGCTCGACTTGAGTGACGAAATTAAGGATAGACACACGGTAGTGTAACATCAAATTTGTTTGTGCCCTTCATAATTTAGGCCGCACATATCTTAGAAGATTCATACATCTGGTAAGATTCACAATTAGATGCACATAGACACGTACTACTTAGCTCAAATAAGTTCAATTCTTCCCCACTAATAGTATCATGTTTAGGTGCGGTTTTCTCAATCTACATGCATTTAGTGTAAATTTACAAATCCATTTTTGCATAATGCATGGAGAGTGTTGGGAGTCACTGTAAGTATACCTTCTTCTGAGCATGCATCATCGGTTCATGTTTGCATTCTGATTTATGATTCCTCCCTCATTTTACAACTTAGGATCAAAAAGAAAATTGGTATTGAATGATAGACGTGCTTTGTTGTGCTTTGATTAATTTACAAGTGACAACATAACTCTAAAATTGGGACTAAATTGAGCAGATCGATTAAAGAAAATTGGAATAAAAAGAACCTTGTTTTACGAGTGCATAAAGCCCTCATTGTCTGATTTACTTGCAAGTGAGAGAGAGAGAGAGAGACAACACTAGGGTAGAGCCAAGCTAGGATTTCCATATAGACTATTGATTCTACAAAAAAGATTAGCCACTTTTCAGTGAGAATCTACGGGTAGCCAGTAAATGGTCTGGATTTCCTTAGCATAGTGGGAGGTTTAGAGGAAATTGTGTATGGCTCCATCCTCAAGTAACAGGTAGCAGTTTTATACGGTTTGCACATACTCCCATACTGATTGAAAGTGGGTGCAACTAGTCGTAAGAATCGTACCAGTCTGTAGGGAAATACAGGCACCTAACAGCTCATTAATCTTTCAAAGATTGCGTTTATCACCAATTAAAACTGAAAAAATAATTCGATCTAATCTTTACGGTTCTCACGTGTGGAGTTGGTGAATTTGGGGTTTGAATTGCGTTTGTATTGTGTGATTTTACTCCGCACATTTACGTGCATCGTAGAACTAGCGCCTCATTGAATATCATGTTCTAAATGGTTCTTTTAACATCAAAGATGACTAATTCAGGGGATATTTATTCAGACTTCATGAATCTCTCGTTGAACCCTCCAAGAAGTACATCTTCAAAGGTCCATTCATAGCATGGACCAACCTGGACTCATGACCCTCTTGAGCCCAGGATCACTCACTCTCGGGATGGTCACTCACAAACAATTCCCTTTCTCTCCTCCCAACTCACCGAGAAAGACCTTCACCTCGGTGAGAATATCTTTATTCCTAAATCATCTTCTAATCAAGACCAAATTATTGATTTAGGTTCGAAAGAAGATTCGAGTAAAATTCCTTTGAAAAAGAAAGAAGAGGAAGAAGAACACCCCAAGGACCCGATGAGAATGGTACTGGCCAGATTAGCTGCATCTGAGCAGCAACACGCATTACTCGAAGCTCAGTTAGGACAAATCAATTTGGGGTCAAACCATCAATGGATGTGGAGAACAGAATTCAGAACTATTTGAGTTCGGTCGAACCAGAAGTCGGTTTTGAGTTGAAGCTGTAGTTTCTAAACTTGTTGTCGCACTTTGATGGGAATTCTTCTAAGGAGTCATATGCATTCCTAAGGGATTCGAGCTCATATGTGCTAACCTTAGACATCATATGGTTAGTCAGGATTATATTAGGCTCACAGCCCTTCCATTTGCCTTGGGTGGCAAAACAGACTACTAGGTAAAGAACTTAGGAGTTACAGTCACTACATGCATCTAGTTCAAGGACCATTTTTTGAATAAGTTCTACCTCCTTAGTAGGACTAACATGATGACGATGCGCATTACGAGCTTTTCCCATCTACCCCATGAAGCCTTCTGTGATGCTTGGGAAAGGTTCAAGGACATCCCGCAGAAGTGTCCCTGTCATGGACTAGATGATAACATCTTGGTCCAGTCATTCTTCACTGGTCTCAACCCTGACATGCAGGGTTTAATGAGTATTGCATGTGGAGGTAGCTATACATCACTAGTTTCGGATATCGTCTGGAAGGTATTCGAGCAGATGGTTGAGACTAGCCACTCACAGATGGCCAGCAGGGCCTCTACATTGTCCCCCAGTTCACTCTTATATGGAGGGGGAAAATCAGTTGTAGTTGATCTCTCTTAAGATGTGATCCCCAGCATGGGGGATTATTGTGGACAAGTTTATAGTTGTTGAGAGGATTGATAGGAGGATTGATGAGTTAGACCAGAACATCTCCAAAATTCCAAAACAAATGGAGGAGTTGACTGAGTAGGTATCTAAGATAAGGATACTCACCGTGACCGTGTACCGAGTTCACCATGTTCAGGAGAAGTTGGTGTTAGGGCAACCCCAACCATGGGAGCAGGACTAGTCCTATGCCCATTCTTTCCAGCATCCACCTCCATCAGTAGAGACAATTCAGGAGGAGCCTCCATTGGGTTGGGAGGTGAATGGAGTATGGTATACTCAAGATCCTTCCATGCAGGGAAGTATGGAGGACCGATAGACTTTCTAGCGTCCCCCGACCTTTCACAACACCACATTCACCTCCGCACCACCTCCTTCATAGTAGAGACCCAGATTCCAACCACCCCAGCAGCAGCAACAGCAGTACCAGTAGTATGGCCGACAGGGCCATTATCAAGCAGGCCAGTAGGGCCTACAATTTTAGCAGATGCCCCAGCAACAGCAACAAAGGCAGTACCTTGGCCAACAGGACCAGTCCTCCCATTTTTCTTCCCAGTCTTATCCCCTTCCTTCTTCGTCTCGTTCCGTGGACGTACAACAGCAAATACTCTATGAGTCTTGTTCCTACATGAACAAAATTCATGACTTACGGGTGGATCTCAATCATCTGTCCATATGGCAAGATGAGCAGTTTGCACCCTCTACCATGATCCCAACCATTGTCAGGCTAACCCTAATAGCATGAACTGATTTGGTTCTCAACAGAACTTTGGTCAGGTATATTATTCAGCATCCCTTATATCTAAACATGAGATTCTTTCATGTGATGAAGCTAATCACATGTCACTCAGGAGTGGAAGGACCGTGATCATACATGACTGGGTGAGGGACACGAGGAGGGGCATCTTTGGAGCTCTACCTGAGGAGTCATCATAGGACGATGAGGAGAGGTAGCATATTCTAGAGCCCCATCAACACCATTTGAGGATATCTACTCAGGGAGCCGAGAAGATAAGGAGAGTACGTATGCAGCATCCGTAGCTTGGATATACTTATGAGTCTATGGAGGAGCTTGCACCTCCGGATGTGGCAGATACCACTTCAGTTTCTATTCCACAACCTATAGTAGATGATTTAGATTTTGATTCCATGTTGCATCAAAAAGATTCATGTATGAAGAACTATGTTCCCGTTAATGCCAATAATGATGTTTCGGTTCATGATTTGGATTCTTCATCTTCTATTTCCCTAGCTTCAGTCCTTTCCCCTGTGCTCTTATGGCAGGAAAGCACATCAAAAAGATTCAAAAACATGACCCGGGTATGGCACGGTTTTGTAAAGAAAATATCACTGTAAAGGTGCCATTTGATGAGTATGTGGCTAACCATCCTGCATTCCAGAAATACATTGTGGTAAGATGCACTCCTACTAGGGTTAGCAGGAAGAAACCAAGCCAAAATGTAAAGACACACGTCTTGTCAGTAGCCACAACCTATTATCTCAAGAATCAGACATTGCCAAGAAAAAAGAGAGACATGGGTGCTCACTACTTGGAGAGTCATATCGATGACATCATGTTTGCACGCACACTCTTGGATAATGGTTCTTCAATCAACTTACTTCCCCTTAGCATTATATCAAAAATTAAAGTCAGGACTACTTCACAAATCCAGAGCTTTACTCCAATTCGTAGATCGTTTAGTGAAGAGACCTAAGGGAGAAGTGAAGAACGTCGTTATCTGGATTGAGGGGAAAAACTATCATATTGACTTCACAGTCTTAAACATGGAGACCCCCAATCATTGGAGAGAATCTCATATTATTCTCGGGCATCCCTTCCTTAGGACTGCAGGCGTAGCTTTCGATTATGGTACGGGAATGATGAAGTTCTGTTCCCCAGGCGGAGAAGTGAACCTTGAGATGAAGCAAACCAAGTGTCAAGGACCCGATTCAGAGAGTAGCACAGAGTACTCATCTTCAGAGGCAGATTGTTGAATGATTAGCGCTGTTGGGATTTGGAGACAGGTTCCTTCATGACAGAGCGAGACCCTTTCATCTGGAAAGGACATAGTGCATAATGCAGTTTGCCAGGTGTTGCCTGATCTTATTAGAGATGCATCTGCCTATTCATGTGATGATGTAGAGATCCATTTGGATTTGTCAGTTCCATCCCCTTCGGAACGATCATGGGATATAGATGACGAGTTGGATGCGACTATTGCCAGTTGCCTGGATATTTTTGGCAATCGAACTCCCGATACTTCTAAGTTGGTGGTGAGTACTACAAAATTGAGCCTACCTTCATGCAACACGGAACCAGATTCAGATTCAATTCAGCCAGATTTGCTTGATGATACCACATTGTCGGAACTGAAATCACCACCTCCTACACTCTAGTACACCATTCTTGCAGGACCCAAAGAGAGATATCTTATTATTATTACCTCAGACTTGACCTTAGAATAGGAGTCCAGGTTGTTAGAAGTCTTAGATAGGAACCGCAAAGCAATAAGTTGGACAGTTTTGGATCTTATGGGGATCAACCCGCTCTCTGCTCACACCATATTTTTACTGAGGATAATGTGAGACCTTCCCGTGAGTTCCAGAGGAGACTTAATCTGAATCTATGGGAAGTAGTGAAGAACAAGATTGAGAAATGGTGCAAGGCAGGGTTTATATACCCTATTTCTGACTTCAAGTGGGTAGCCCTCGCTTCATATTGTCCCGAAGAAGTCGGAAATTCAGATGGTCACCAACGAGGAGGGGTTAGAGATCGCAACATGAGTACCCACGTCATGGCACGTCTGTATCGACTATGGACTCCTGAATATCGCGACCAAGAAAGACCACTTTCGCGTGCCTTTTATCGATTAGATTTTGGAGAGACTCACAGGGAAAGAGCTCTTCTGTTTTGTTTACGGGTATTCAGGCTACAACCAGGTAGCTATATCCTCGGAGGATCATGAAAAGACCACATTCACATGTCCATTCGATACATACGCATTCAGATGCATGCCATTTGGGCTCTGCAATGCCCCAGGCACATTTCAGCGGTACATGATCATCGTATTTGCCAAAATGGTGGGAGATTTCTTGGAAGTGTTCATGGATGACTTCTCAGTTCATGGTGATTCCTTTGATATATGTGTAGTGCACTTGGACCGAGTCCTCAGATGATGTAGGGAGGTGAATCCGATACTCTCCTAGGAGAAGAGTCACTTTATGGTGACGGAGGGAATCGTGTTGGGGCATGTCATCTCCAAAAGGGGAATGGAGGTTGACCATGCCAAGGTGGAGGTGATCAAGAAACTCAATCCACCAACCAACGTGAAGTCAGTGTGGTCGTTTTTGGGGCATGTTGGATTCTACAGGAGATTCATTCAAGACTTCTAAAAGATTGTCTGCCCATTGACTGAGATCTTAGGGAAAGACACAGAGTTCGTTGTAGATCATAAGTGTCTGGAGGCCTTTGAGCTCTTGAAGATGATTTGTGCCTCTCCTGTCCTACAAGCTCATGACTAGTCTCTCCCCTTTGAGGTCATTAGTGACGCTTCAGATTTCACTATAGGAGTTGTGTTAGGACAACGGCGAGAGAGAATCCCATTTGCAGTCCACTATGGTTGCAATATGGGCCCTCGAGAAGTTTAGGTCGTATATTTTGGGCTCTAAGGTGACAATCTACACTGATCACACATCTATTTGGTACTTAATGGAAAAGAAGGATGTGAAGGAACGTCTTCTTAGGTGGATTTTGCTTCTCCAAGAGTTTTTTGGAGATAAAGGATAAACTTGGAGTGAAGAAGGTTGTGGCTGATCACCTTTCTCGTATTGATCTTAAGGACTCTCCTGATTATGAGCGGATTAGAGAGACCTTCCCAGACGAGTCAATCTGTGTTATTGACTCACTCACGTCATATGCCAACATGGTGAATTTTCTTGTCTTCAAGCAAGTTTCCTGTGGTTGGACTAGGAGCAGCATTGATCGACTGAAGTCGGATTCGAGGAGATACCAGTGGGATGATCCTTTCCTTTTCTTCAAAGGGTCGGATTATGTTTGGAGAAGGTGTATTCCTCCGGAGGGGTACCAGAGTGTCCTCATATATTATCATTCACTTGAGGCTGGAGGACGCCATTCGGCGAAGAGAACCGCTCACAAGGTACTTCAATGTGGATTGTATTGACCGACATTGTTCAGAGATTCTATTGATTTTGTATGGTCGTGCCCAATCTGTCAAAGGAAGGGAGGGACAGTTGGATAGATAGATGAAATTCCCATACAGTCGGTGATTATTTGTGATGTTTTTTATGAATGGGGCATAGCTTTATGGCTCATTTTCCCAACGGCCAAGGACATGAGTACATTTTGTTGGCGGTTGACTATTTGTCTAGGCGGGTGGAGGCTATCCCAACCCAAACCACAAATATCAAGACTGTCTGCAAATTTGTGAGAGACCGTATTATTGCCAAGTTCAGGGTACCATAAGTTCTGATATCTGATGGTGGCAGATAATTTATGAACTGAGATGTGAGATTTTTAGCTAAGGACTGCAAATCTCAGCACAGAGTTGCTATTCCTTACCACCCACAATCCAATGACATGGCAGAGGTTTCGAACAGAGAGGTGAAGAGTATTTTGCAGAAGTTGGTCCGTCCTGATAGGAAGAACGCGTCCCACATCTTGGACCAAGTTATGTAGGCCTATAGGACACTCTACACGACACCAATGGGCACTTCACCATGTAGAATGGTATATGGCATGATTCACAAATTTGAATGTGCAATAAAGCAGATTAATTGGAATTGTCACCTAAGGAAGTTTTGTCAAGACTTGAACTTGAATGAGCTTGTGGAAATCCGAAACAGGGCATATGACAACAGTTTGTTTTATAAGGACAAAGTAAAGAGATGGCATGATCAGCCCATTAGATGCAAAGATTGTGTCCCTATGCAAAAGGTATGGTTGTTTAATGTCAGGTTGAAGATGTTCCATGGGAATCTCAAATCTAAGAGGACGGGTCCCTTTGTTGTTAAGAAAGTGCACAGGAATGGAAGTGTAGAGATAGTTGATCTCATAGATGGTGCACAATCCCATATGGTGAATGGAAAACTGTTGAAGCATTTTGTAGATTCTCAAGAGAAGTTAGTCCAGGTCAAGGTCATCAATTTCATGTAGAGTGAGCACATAAAATACATCATATTACTCTTCATGAAGATTCAGCATCAAGATTCAATGGCTTAGATGATTCATTCATTCTTCTACATTCTCCCTTCTCTTTATATTCTCCAGATCACATCGGTTCTCACACTTAGTCCTATCCCATACTTGGGCTGACCAGAGCCTAAGTATAGGGGGGACCGATGTCCGCCTTGTGTATATACTCATCATTTCTCCTCTTGACCTCATCCACACCATTTTTTTCTCTTCTTCTATATTTAGGATGACCATAGCCCAAGTATAGGGGGCGGATAGACTTCTATAATTTTTTGTCATTATTACTCTCTTATGCTTAGCACGAGCTATGTATTTTCCTTGCTTCTTGTGATATGAGGACAGCACATGCAAAGTATAGGGGGCGTGTATATATTACATATATACTTTACCCATAGCTCATACTTTCACGTATTTTTGTATATATTATACACAATAATTATGGGGTGGGTAAAATTGGTAAAAAAACAAAAAAATCTTTTTCAAAAAAATCCCAATAAAACAATTTTCTCTTTTCTTTCCTTCTCTGCTTTAAAAAAACCAAAAAAGAATCTTTTTCAAAAGAAAACCTTTTGAAAAAAATAATTAAAAAAGCAAAAACTTTTTTCAGAAAAAATCTTCTTCTTTTCCTTTTTTTCAATATATATATATATATATATCAAAATAACAAAAAATAACAAAAAATAAATACATAATCACAAAATAAAAATCACAAAAAAGACCTAATTAATGAGTTGGTTTAGTCCCTGACACTTACACATTCACACAAGACTAGTGAAGTTCAAGAACACTTGGTTTATGAGGTCTTGAGATTTTGAGTTAACCAGCCTTAGTCATTAGGGTCCTTGACTTAATCATTCACATGTCCCTAGTTTGAAAGATTTATGTGCTATATTGCACGCTTAGTCTCTACCTTAAGAATATGATTAGCACCTTACATACATGACTGCAGTTGTGATGAGATGAGTTGAAATTTCACTTGAGGAACTGGGATGAGGGATTTGAGTTTGGACCTGATTTTATGATGCTCGAGGATGGGATAAAATCAATTAAGGCTTCATGAAACCTGAGTGTTAGCACCTTTAGCCAGTATGAGAACATGGTTCTTGTACTATCTCTTGACATTTACCTCTATGCCAGGGTGTGATGAAATCTAAAAAAATCATTGATCAGTATGCATCAACTTTTGGAAAAAGCAGTGAAGCTGGCCAAAAGGAAAGAAAGAAAGAAATGTTGAAAGAAAAGCTCTCACCATACAAAATCAAATATCAAAGAGCTTCCGCCAAAGGCGAGTGCTCCCAACCATTGCAAAGTGTCCATTTGGACCACGACTATTAGGACCAGGAGCCGGGCTAGCAGCCAAAAAGGGCTCTGCATCGTAAATTCTACAAGTCTGGGTGTAGAAAGTGTATTAGATACTCAAAAAGGCGCATCCTAGTGTACTCCCAAGAAAACAAATGCAGATGACTCCAACTTCTCTTGACGGACACACCGGTCAACAATCAAAAAAAATACATGTGTTGAGTTAATGAGCCACTCTAGAGGATCCTTGTTCCAATGAGAGGGAGAGAATAAATGACACAATACTATGCCCTCCATCAACTGGCCTTCCATCTACACTTTTAAGTCTGACAACTAAAGAGACAATGCATTGGATGCAAGAAATGGTTAATTCACTAGTGTTGAGGATCGGGTTCTTAGGAGAGTCTCTTGGACAGGAACCTTGGGTGAAGTTGCGACTCTACTCTTGTAACTGCAGCCACACTTAATTTCATATCCCTACTATATATGTATACAAAGAGAGATTGATTATTAGGGAAATTGAATACCTTTTGACTAGAACTTGGTTCAGCTTAGAATTTTAAGATCACTAAAATCGAGAGTTCTTCAACATATCAAGTGTTGTATTCACATGCATCGTCAAGAGATAATCCAACTATTCATTCTTTATTTGCTCGAGGACTAGCAAAGTAAAAGTATAAGGGGGAGATGAATCCATGATTCATCATCCCAATATATTGATCTTAGCAAAATCCCTGAGTAAAATCTCAAATAAATGTCCATAAAAACAAGAAACTAATAAAATGACTCTTGTAAATAAAATATACTAAATATTATATAGTATATTGTACAAAATAAATTAATAGTAAAAAGGCGTAAAATAAAGGAGCTTTTCACCCGTAAATAGCCCAAAACTTCATGTATTTTTAATAATTTCATTTCAACTCCTTTTTGGCTAATTCTTTCTCTGACTTGTTTATAAAAATGTATATGAAAATATAAAAATACAAAATAAATTTCACCTCAAATAACTACTCCTAGATCCCAAAGAGAAAAGGTCATAAAGTCCAACTTCCCAGCCAAATTCCCGCTCTATAGGAACTCCAAATTCACTAACTCACTTTTAAATTTAAGTTAGAAAATTATCTATCTAATGAAAGTAGTTTCATTAAAATCGGAGCTCGTTTGCAAAATTTGAGTTTTGGGAACTTGTTGTATATTGTATATAATGAAATAAATGTGACTTTGATTTTTTTTTCTTATACAAATCTAACCCTTTTTATTTATTTCTTTTTCTATTAATTTCGTTATTATATATTTTTTAATAAATGATATAGTGAGAAAATCTCAAAAAATTTGTTATTGAAAATAAGGCAAAGTGACTTTGTATATAATATACATATTTTTCTTTTCTCATTTTTTATTTACTTCTCTTAATTACTAAAAAATTCAGAAAAAAAGTTTTTCGTTTTATTTTATTTCTATTTTTTATTTTATTTTTATTTTGTAAATACATTTTATTAAAAATACAAAAAAAATAAAATTAGAAAATAAAAAAGTGTACATATGGTCTGTTTTGTTCTTTGATTTTTCTTCTACATTTTGTTTGCAATTTCCCCATTTTCTTTTATTTTATCTTTTTCTTTTTAGTAACTACTTTATTTTCTTTTCTTTATTTAATTTTCATTCTCTACACTAACTTCCATCTTCTTCCATTAACCATCGTCTTAGTCTAACCTCCCATTCAACTCCACCATTCCACCATCTTTTCTAACTTCCATTTTCTTCTCTTTTTATTCATCTCATTCTCCTCATTTTTGCCTTTGATCCAACTTTATACCAGAGAAAATCGAGAGCTCTAACCACTCCTCTCAGTGAGAGCGAACGAAGAAGTAGAGTGACGACTGCCTCCTCTCCGGTGAGATCCGTTGGCATTCCGTCCAACATCGCAGCCACCTCCGTGTGCCGCTCGAGCTCATCGCTCGCCGACGATTCAAGCGAGGATCGTGCTTCTCATGAGCACACCATAGGCGCCCACCTCTATCGTAGGTAATTCTCCTTTTCATTTTTATCATTGTTTTTATATTTTGTATTTTATTATCACATCACGTCAAATACCTTCATTTGTTTATTTTTTTTTTGCATATCATCACCATCACCACACCATCCTCTTTTCATCTTTTTTTTACTCCGTGCTTAAAAAAACTAAAAAATCAAAAAAAACATAATTAAAAAATCAAAATGCAGTAGAACAAAATTTAAAAATTAATAAAAAAAGCAGCGGCCACCGCCCTGGTCGCCCCTCTTGCTCCTCCACCGTTAGTTGATGTACCCTCCCATCTCCTTCAGGCGTGATAGCCACGACCGCCCTCCTCCGCCTCATAGCTCCATCACGATGTCGTCTCCTCCCTCCAGCCACTGCCGCCAACGACAGCTCCTTCCTCCGCCACCGCAGCAGCGGCTTCTTCCAGGTCTAGCCCATCTCCAGTCGCACGTGGCTCCCTCGCCACCGCTCCAGGCCCCTTCTATCGCAACTAACAGTCACCGCCAACGCGCCACCGCACCCCCCTCTACTGAAGTCGTGCCCTGGCCGACCCCTAAGCTGTAGCACGCTGCTTCCCCGTATACTTGTAGCCCTCCAGATCCAGCCACCACATACACCTGCCTCTGCACTACGTGCGGAGCCGCCACCTCCAGCTACTAGCGTCCACATCCTCGCACGGCGCCCCACCGCCAGTTTCTCCACCGTACGAGCCCACCGTCCATCCTGTGCCCTAACTTTTTAAGCGGAATGAAAAAGGTCAACTTCCTCTTTTTTTCTTTTTTCTAAAAATTTCATTTTTATTTTATCAGATTTCTTTATTTGCAAAAATGCCCTTGTGCATAGTTTGTTTGTAAGTTTTGTTTTCTGAATTTACATAGGTACCACTATGTTCATACGTTAATTTGGACATCTTTTTAGCATCATTTATTTTAATGAAAAAAATCATGTTGTTGAGAAACTAATTCTCTTTCATGTGTCTATTTATTTGGATTTTTGTGAGATTTGGTAACTAACTAAAAATTTTTTAGTGAAAAATAGCATATTTTACCCAATTCATAGTCTTAAACTAATATTTAATTCAGGCTGCTCCAAAATTTCCTCAAAAATCAGAAATGATGCCTTGAGATGTTTTAATTATTGTCTAAAATTCATCCAAATTGGAGTAGTCATGTGCCTTAAATAAATTGTAGAGTGATTTTAGTAAATGATTTTTAATTAAATCCATCCATATTATTTTTGCAAAATTCCAACTCTCCTAGATTGCAAATTAAAATACCTTTTGATATAAATCTCTCTCTGGATAATTTGACATTGTGGACTTATTAAGAATTAAATACTTACATTCACTCTGTTTTCACTAAAAAATCATAAAAAAATCATATATTCTCAAAAAATTCAAAAAACATTATTGTAGATGTATTTCATCATGTTTAAGTTCCAATAAAATTTTCATAAATTTTGCATTCTGTTTGAATGAACAATTGTGTAAAACCCCATAAAAAGTGTGCATTTTTCACTGTTGCGTTTTAACCCTTAAAATTCCAAAAAAAATGTGTTTTGCATTCATCAGTAGATTAAGTTTCTAGGAAAAATATAATTTGGCTAAATTGGATTAATTTCACATTAAAATTAATTTGGCTAAGTTGTGTGTTTTCTTATTAACTTAATTCAACCGTATTTTGCATTCGCGTTCATTTTGCATATAAAAAATACAAAAAAATCTGCATTGGAAACCTAGACCTAATTGTTCTGATTTGACCCAAAGTTGTTCCTTTGCCTTCTTGTGTTCGACCCATACTTGCCCTGGATATAAATTTAAACCAAGTCCTCTTCACAGAGACATTTGATTCGGTTTTGAGTAATTGGCTGAATGTCACGCTACAATGAGTACTGATTAATATAACCACGCAGGAACTTTATCATCTTCCTCCTCTATTCTTTGGTTGAGTAGTGGATCCATACCCAACATCAGATATTCTCTTGAAAAAGTGCAAGCTACATGTTGCAAAGGAAGTGGAAAGTATGGGATACTCTTCTGGTAGTACTCACTCTCCTATAGGGTTAGCCTCCAAGGACTTATTCAAAAATTGCCTGAGAATAACAATAAAATTGAAAAGATAAAAATAGTTGAACTCTCACGGCTTCGCATTGTGTTGGGTTGGTAAATCTATATTTTTATTGTGTTCGTTTGATTTACATTTAGGTCAAAGATCCAATCCTTGCACTTGTGCCATTTTTCTTTTCAATGTATTTCTTCTTGCCCCGCTCATTTTTTAGCCTTCATTGTTTCCCTCTTCACTTTATCTATTGTTCATCACCGTGTTCCATTCCTCATCTACTATGCTTCTATCCAAGATGTCATCATGGATGGTTTAGTCAGGACCCCGCCAACACTCACATCGATTCCATGAGCTGAACATCTTCAATAATTTGAGGTAATACTCGAGAACCCAGTTCGGATCATGTGAATCGATCTCTAGACTCCTTGACTTCTTCCTTTATTTCAATAAATTGGGATCACTCTTGTCTCGCCATTCTCCCCTTATGGATGGAGATCAACTTCAGTCAATATCAAATGCTCCATCCATACACATCTAGAATGGACCTTAATTCCATATCATCCATTTCATCGGTGCCAAAGATTGTCAGACTGAACAGGACACATCTTTCTGTACATAGCCAACAAGGGACCCCCAACATATCACATCCTCTGAGTTTGATTCAGAGATGGCTCCTCAAGGGAAAGGAAAGGGACCGAACCAGCCCGATCAGAGACAACACGATCAGAACACTGTGAATGCATAACTGCTCGCGTCCATCCAAGCCATCCAACAGTAGCTACAAATCAATCTCTTGCCCATGTCACTTTTCAAGAAATGTTCAATGACCTGAGGAGAAAGAGAGAATGGAGGAGGAGGAGGAGGAGATGATGAACTAGAAGATGGACACCGTGGAGGTCCAGGAGATGAGCCAGGGGAGAGAGGCTCGAGCCTACTCTTACATAAACTTACAATCGTGGTGTTGTCCAGATGACTCGGTGGATAAAGATCCTTGTAGTCCATGAACATTTTGAACTCAAGCCGCAATTTGTAGCGGTTCTTCCCTCCTTCCACAGGAATACAAATGAAGAACCCTACATCCATCTTCAGCAGTTCTCTCGCATATGTTGTACCATTCACTACCCCAACATTATGTTGGGTGTAGTCAAGATGATCGTGTTCCCCTTCAGCCTTCCGGACAAGGCTCTTTATTGGATCAACCATCTAGGGAAGGTTGTGACGACCTGAAAGGAACTGCAGTCTGCGTTCCTCTAAAAATATTATCTCCTTGGTCATCTTAATTAGATGCAAGCAGGGATCAGAAATTTCTCCCAAAGACTGCATGAATTAATACATGAATCTTGGGAGAGATTTTGTGATTTACAGGAGAAGTGCTACGACCACGACATTCATCGGACCAGCCTGGTCCAACACTTCTTCGGGGGCCTCACTCCAGAAAGTCAGAGGCTTGTTGATGCAACTTGTGGTGGTTCTCATTTTAATAAGGATGAGGATGTCATATGAAGATATTTGAAGAGAAGGTCAAAAGAGAGGCTGCTCTATCCTCATCCCGAGCGCATCAGCAACAACTGCAGCTCCACCACAAGCTTACCAATATGGCAGCATATAGTGATGTGGACAAAGACGAGAGCTCTAACATGAGCATCATAGGGACCCACCTAACCAAGGTTGATATTATCGAGAAACGATTACAAGATCTTGAGAAACTATCTGTGATCGAGCAAAGGAACCAACACCAAGATAAGTTGGATCGGATTTCAAAGTAGTTGGATCTTCCCACTGAGCAGAAAGAACCATCATCTCCACAACAGCCTCAGTCAAGTGTAGGTCAGCCTCATGTCCAGCACGTATACTATGTGCAGGGACCTAACCAGTCACCACTGTCTCCATCTCAGTAGATTGTTCTGTACTAGCCAGAGCTCCAGCCCCCTTCTTATGATCTATTCTCCCCCACCACCACCAATCATTCAAGAAGTGAATGGCATCTGGAATAATGATGCCCAATTGGACCATCCAGGCAGACAACAACAGGGCCAATCTTCTACTATTTGGTCATATTACCAACATCATAGTGGGAGGTTTGTCCAGTCAAACCAGCATCTACAGAACTAGCCTCCACAATATCAGAACAACTGGAGGCAGAATCACCAGTTGCAACGGTCCACGTACCATCAATACCAGTTGTACAAGAATTATGTGGCTGCTTCTCATAGTCAGTATCCTCCTCCTCTGTAACTTCATCAGCAACAACTCCCGCCTCCTCACCACGATTCTTAGTATTCCCATCAGCAACCTCCACTGTATCACTCCCAGTGTGGTTAGCACGATGAATCACTGAGGCCGCTCTAGTGAACCCAACCTTGGACTTCTTGGCCCAACTAATCAAGGGCTTAGCATAGATGTCCCAGAAGGTTGATGATCTCACAACCACCAAAATTCCCATTCCAACGTGGGTTGAGTCAAACCTAATAATTTTAAGTGCAAAGAGCAGGTAGTTTGTGATGTCTCTGTCGATCCAACTGAGTCAGGTATTTAAGATTATATGTTATCAAATGTTGTGACTCATAGGAGTGGTAGAGTGTTGCAACCATCAGCCACTGCCAGGGAGAAAAATAAAGTGTCCTTTGTAGAGTCATCTTCTGCATCAGTCAGTATATGATAAGCGTCCCGCACCCTTAGTTAATTCGAGCAAATTAATGTCCAAATTAATATTAATCGATCGTTGCAGTCGGATACGAGAGGCTAGTCAAAAACCACTTATTAATTAATGCTAAGTTACTTTCAAGCGGCAGATTTTTTTTACTTGGTGAAGTCCAAGGTCGAACTCAGGGAGGCATCTGTCTCCTTAGGTGAATTTTAGCAAAGATCAAGTGTGTGATTTTCGGGGAATTATTTATTTTAATTTCTATGCAGACTCATGCAAAAATCCAGCCAAATTGAAGTTAAATCAATTTAAGATATCAAATGAAGTTCAAAAATTCTAAAAATTGGCCAGATGATTAATTATGATGAAAATGAGCTACCCTGATTTTTTTGGATTTTTTAGACACTAAATGAATTTACTGTGAATTAAATATGCAGACAGGGTGATTTTCACTATTTAATTTTCAATAAATAAAAAAACACAATTTCTTCAAGAGATAAAATTATCCTAGATAGCACTAATGATAACGAATCCAGGAAACTTGAAGATCTTAATTTTAATGTGAAATGAATTTACTAAAATTAAAATGAGAAAATCACTCAACAATTTATTTAGGCCTCAATATGTGTGCAAATGACATGCAATTTTTATGGCACGTTAAGATTACTGTCCTTAAGCTACTGTATTTTTGAGGATTTTTGGAATCATAGAGAATTAACTAAAAAGTAAAAGGTGTCACTGGGCAAAATATTACACAAATCAACCAATTAATTCATTTAAAATTCCACTGGAATTATAAAAACATGACACGTGGCCCAATAGACAGAGGATAAGTTTCTCAACAAATGCAACTTTTAGAATTGAAAAAGGATGTAATATGCAACCTAGGGATGCGTGCAAACACAAGGGTGTAAATGCAATACAGGAAAATAAAAATACATAAAGTAAATATGCTGACAGGGACTTAAGTGCAATTACCTATTATGATGGGGACTCGATTGCAATTTCTCCACAAGGCACGCGCTCCTCACGTGGGGTCTACTTCACAGGGACCTTTTTGCAATATTTGAAAGCTCTAGGGACCTTTGTGTAAATTTCCCAGGCCGCACGTGCTCCTCACGTGGGCGGCCTAGGCTCGGATAGCTGCAGAGGCTCGGAGCTCGGCTCGGGCGCTTCTGGAGGTCTGGAGTGAGGCTCGGGCGATCCGAGCCTAGGCTCGGGGAAGAGGCTCGGACTGAAGCTGCGTGGCACTATGTGGACCCTCAGATCGAGCTTGATCCGATGGATGGCGGTGAAGACGCGTGGCGTGACCTCAGGCCGTTAGATCTATGCTGATACGACGGCTACTGGCTTCGATGGAGCTGCGACATGGCTGAAGATCCGCTAGATCAGATGAGAGATCAACGGTTGAGAGCTGATGCGGAGAGGGGACGCGTGGCGCACTAGGCGTCGTTGGATCTAAGGGATCCAACGACTCCTGTAAAGCCCAGCTGAGAAGCTACGTGGTTCGCTGGGGGTCGTTCGATCGATGTGATTGAACGGCAGCTGTACGTCTCCTCCGATGATCCTCCGCCGCCTGCGGAGGAGATGGCGGGGCTCCGACGAAGTCGCCTTTGCTCCGCCCGTCCTTCCTCGTGTCGATGAAGCTCTCCGACTTGTCGGAGATATCCCAGAAGACTCGTGGTGTGGCGGCGAAGATCCTGATGGTCTCAGGCACGGCGGAGGGCTATCTGAAGTCTATGGCGATGGAGCTCGAAGTCTGCTCCGGCGAACTTCCGTTCAATGAGCAGAGGGGTACCTGCAGGTGTTAGAGGCTGAGCCGTAGCTCTTGCGTGCACTC
The DNA here is from genome assembly GCA_037367405.1 of Ottelia alismoides. Classification (NCBI taxonomy): domain Eukaryota; kingdom Viridiplantae; phylum Streptophyta; class Magnoliopsida; order Alismatales; family Hydrocharitaceae; genus Ottelia; species Ottelia alismoides. Next base: position 304,758 of record JAZKJV010010091.1, read on the forward strand.
GCGAAGGTATGTGGTTGACTGGCGAGGCCTAAGATGGACGGAGGTGGTCTGGCGAAGGAGCTCCGACCAAGTGGCGGAGCTGGAGATCGAGGTACGGTGATATGCGTCGTCGGAGGTCGTGAAAGCTACCGCGAAGATGGGAGCTTCGACGCGAAGCTCGGCGGGATGGAATGGAGGCGTGAAGATGACCGGAGGCAGCAAATAAAATGCGAGAAAATCGAAGAAGAAATGAAGAACAGATCGGAGAGGGATGGAGGTGTCACCTGGGGATTGGAACTCCTTCTTGGGTTCCAGGTCGTCGTTCGAAAGGCCGGTGGTTCCTTGAGCTCAAACAGCGACTCGGTGGAGGAGGGCTGCGACTCGGCGGAGGCCGAGGATCTCGCCGGAGAAGACGGATGTCTTAGCTCAATAAAACTCTCAATTCCTATCACGAAGTTGAAGCTCAGAGCTCGGGGCGTCTCTCACCAGGGGTGGATAGGTGTGATGATGGCTGGAGAGGGGGTATTTATAGGGTGAAGTTGATGGGTTCAGTCTCAGGAAGGTGGAGTTTGAGGCCATCGTGGAGCTACATCGGTGGGAGTCGTGGGAAGTGAGTGAGCTGGCGAGGATGAAGGGAGAGTGGTGAAGATCGTGGCGTGATTGGTGGTCGGAGAAGGTGGTAGGCGTGGTGGCGAAAATAGAAAGGGGGCGGCGTGTTGCGCAAGGTCGAGATCGTGGAGGAGAGCGATCGGAGGTAGGAGACGAAGTCTCCACCGTTGGATCTTGTGATCCAACGGTGGTGATCGAAGCGATAATGGCCGGGTAGGATTAGATCGCAGGTGAATCGATCAAGGGTTGCGATTGCGCCACGTGGTGCGAGGGGAATAAGGCGGGAATGAATGGTGCAGATGAAAGGCTGGGGAGCGATCTGACGGTGGGAATAAAGAGAAGATCGAGCGGTTTGGATGAAGGGATCGAGGGCGTGATCAGGCGGTTCTCAAAGCGCCACGTGGCGTGCTCACCTTGCGGTGCAAATGGAGGGCGGTGATGGAAAGCTGAGGTTGATCGAAGGGATGAGGGGCGCCAAAGGAAGAAGCGGTTGTGATGGAAGATCAGGGATGCGATCTAGCGGTGTACACGCCACCACATGGCGAGCTCTGGTGAGGGCGCTAACGGGCGGTTAGGATCGGAGATGGAGATGATCGGATGGCTAAAAATTGAGGCGTACGTGGAGGCAGCTAAGCCGTTGGATCTAGAGGGTAATCCAACGGCTTTGGCTGCGGGCGGATGAGGCAAGGGCAGCAGCTACGTGGCGCAACCAGAGGGCGCTACGTGGCCTGCTGTGATTGGTGGAAAAGAGAATTGAGTGTAGAAAGAGAAGGGGACCGAATTTGGAAAAACTCAAAACATGAAAGTTGTAGATCTTGATTACAAGTTTCATGTTGACCAAAGAAGGAGATGAGGTCAAGTATGATACAAAAAATACAATGATACAATTTATACATATATGTAGTATACAAAGTAGCCCAAAAACCCAACTTTCTCATACGAGCTCCAAATTGGATGAAATTAGTCTCATTTTAAAGGTCTTTTAATGAGTAGTATTCTAAGAGTGAGTAGACCTATTTTGGAGTTTGTGTGAGGGTCCTATGTGTATTTCATTGTCCAGGGGTTCTAGGGCTTTATTGACTAATTTACAAGGGGGATTTTTTTTTGGCTTTCTTCCCTATATTATTAACTAAGGAGTACATATTATAAGGAAGAGGTTATTTTAGTAAGTGGATATTTTACAAAGGATTTTGGCTTCTTATTTAAATGCAAATGGACTGCTAAAATGTATATATTATGCATGTATGCATGAATGCTATTTATGCATTATAAAGGGAAATATGCCTCTATTTACTCGGGAACAAGGCTCTATTTTTTACTTTTGAAGTGATGAATCACATATTCATCAACCCCCTATACTTAAACCTTGCTCATCCCCGAGCAACTAAATGCAAAAGTGAAATGATTTTGGGTTCCATACCAAGGTCATGAACAAAAGTTGAAAATGGAGCTTGACTCGACCTTTGGATTAATTGTGTGGAGGAACCTTATTGGGACCTGAACTTAAGACCTATCAGACTTCAATTTCCACAAGTCTTCTATTCAAGACTCCTCAATAGTCAGGTCAGAACAAATCCTCAAACGCAAATTTCTGATGACTATGATTCTTACTTGTACTGTGTAAGTGAGATATAGCTCTCCACATCAGAAATGGCTCGGAAGCAGCCTCCTCTAACAAGGTAACTCAATAACCCGGTCCAGTAACTCTTTCCTCGAGGAGCAGGGTATTCCCTTCTAAGTTCAAGTGCGACCAACTCAAGAGGAGGGGGTAGAGAAAAGAATGGACGGTAGCCAGTGTAGCTACCTATCCCGGGATGCCTGACCAGTGTAGCCAAGTCATCCAGATGCATTTCTTTACTAGTATACAGACTCCGACAGGTATTTTATTTTCTCTTGGACCTGTCTGATTTTTTTGGAGTTTTTGCAAAAAAAAATTTCACAATGTGCAGCATGTACATCAGGAGTTTTTCCTCTTGAGTCAGTAGACTATCCCTCTTTTGAAGCATTATTGCAACCCACAGCATCCCGTCCTTAGATGTCAACACCACCAGACTAGGTTGAGATGCACTACCCTCCCTAGAGGAGGACGGATGTTTCCACCCGTGTGTTAACCCACGCTAAAGGATTCTACCTCCTCACCACCTCATCAATGAAGAGCTACGTGCATAGTGCTTGTCCAAGTTAGGTCATTATCTAAAAGAATCTTGCGTATGTCCGAGATATTCTATTCAGACTAATCAAGATGACATGTGAACATAGACTTGCGGACTCAAAGAATTAAGTCACTTGACCTGAGAAATCTTAACTCCAGTTCATATAAGGTTCCTCTAAAATTAGGTGGATTAAGGTCAAATCAAGTCCATCCTCAATATCTACTCATAACTTGGTTCAGAACCCACTAGCTTTTCACTTTGCATATGCAAGATATGCTGATGAGATGTGGATGGCATGCTATGAAGATGAATGAAAATGCAAGACTCTTTTTTCGTTTCTTTTTAGATGCAGAGATGATATGCAAGAGTAAATAAGAAGCCTATTTTCAATTTTCAATTTTTTTTATTGGTATACCTCCTATTTTACAACAATTTACAAGAGTTTATAAGTATTATACAAGTGTTATACAATATATATATATATATATTTCTTTTTTTTAGACAATTTTTACCCACCCGTAATTATTACAAAATATACAAAAATACGCGAAAATACGCGAAAGTACGAGCTATGGGTAAAGTATATATGTAATATATACATGCCCCCTATACTTAGCGTGTGCTATGTCCTCAGAGCATGAAGAGCGAGGAAAAAGACATAGCTCGTGCTAAGCGTAGGAGAGCTAAAGTAACAAAAATGTATAGGAGTCGCTCCGCCCCCCTATACTTAGGCTCTGGCAGCCTAAGTGTAGAAGAAGAACAAAAATGGGGCGGACGAGGTTAAGAGGGGAAACGGATGAGTATATACATGGCGGGCATCGGTCCCCCCTATACTTAGGCTGTTAGCCTAAGTATAAGTAAGAAATGAGTATGAGGACCAATGTGATCTGAAGAATATACAGTGAACTGACTCAGGTGACTCCTCCCCCCTATACTTAGGATCTGGTTATCCTAAGTATAGTCCAAGATAATGGTTCGATGATTTGGGAATGGGTTACTAGAGTCGTGGGGGAAAAGATAGGATGTACAAGACTGATGATATACACAAATGAGTTGGTGTGAATCTTTCAAGATGCGGCTGATGGCTGGAGTTCACTGCTGCAAGGTCTCATATGCGGCTCGATATGAATCTGCTGTATCTGTCTCGCGCATGAATACAATCTCCTCAACATGGACTAACTGCTCATTGGATTCGACGAAGTGTTTCAACAGCTGTCCATTCACTAGGAATGTCGGTGCGTCATCTGCGAGATCTGAGATCTCGACACAGCCACTATCATGCACCGTACGGACGACAAATGGGCCCGTCCACTTAGACTTCAACTTGCCTTGTAAAATCTTCAGCCTAGCATTGAACAACCATACCTTCTGTCCAGGAACAAAGGTCTTTCGTCTGATATATCTATCATGCCAACGCTTCACCTTGTCCTTGTACACCAAACTGTTGTCGTATGCGCGGTTTCTGACTTCCACAAGCTCATTCAGATCCATGTCTCTCTACTTCTGACCCAGGTGTGTGTTCCAGTTGACCTTCTTGATTACCCATTCTGATTTGTGCACTAACTCTGCGGGAAAATGGCACGGCTTTCCGAATACCATTCGGAATGGGGAGGTGCCTAACGGTGTCTTGTAAGCCGTCCTATATGCCCAGAGGACTTGATCCAAGATCTGAGACCAGTCCTTCCTGTCCGGGCGGACAAGCTTTTGCAATATGGTTTTCACCTCCCTATTTGACACCTCAGCCATACCATTGGTTTGTGGGTGGTAAGGACTCACGACACGGTGTTCGATGCCGTAGTCCTTCAGGAGTTTCTTCACCTCCTGATTCACAAAGTGGCTACCCCCATCTGATATCATCATTTTGGGGATCCCGAACCTAGAGATGATGTGCTCTCTGATGAATTTACAGACAGTCATGCTGTCAGCGGCTCGGGTCGGGATAGCCTCCACCCATCTGGACAGATAGTCTACCGCAAGAAGGATATATTCGAACCCGTGGCTGACAGGGAATGGGCCCATGAAATCGATGCCCCAGGCGTCAAAGACATCACAAATGATGACCGGCTGCATTGGCATCTCATCCTTGGAACCAATGGTTCCTCCCATTCTTTGGCAAACTGGGCACGACTTCGCGAAGGCGGTGGCATCGTGAAACAGAGTCGTCCAGTAGAAGCCACACTGAAGTAACCTTCCATGCGGTCTTCTTCCCGGAGTGGTGTCCTCCTGCCTCTAAGCTGTGGCATAAAGAAAGGACACTCTGGTATTCCTCCTGAGGAATACACCGTCTCAAGACACAATCCGGTCCTTCAAAGAAAAGGATCGGATCCTCCCAATGGTAATGTCTAGTGTCCGACTTTAGTCGGTCGATTTGGCTCTTGGGCCAATCTTCGGAACTTTCTTGGAGATAAGATAATTCACGATATTGGCATACCATGGGAGTGAGTCGATAACAAAAATCGACTCGTCAGGGAAGGAGTCTCGAATTGGTGAAACCTCGGAAGTATTAAGATCTTCGAGATGAGAAAGATGATCGGCCACTACGTTCTTCTTTCCAGGTTTTTCACGGATGTCCAAATCAAACTCCTGGATAAGTAAAATCCATCGAAGAAGACGCGCCTTCGCGTCCTTCTTCTCCATCAAATACCGTAGTGCCGTGTGGTCAATGAACACAGTTACCTTGGATCCAATTAGGTGAGATCTAAATTTGTCCAAGGCAAACACTACCGCAAGCATTTCCTTTTCTGTAACTGTATAGTTACGCTGAGCAGTATCAAGCACTTTGCTTGCGTAGTGAATTGCAAATGGGACGCCATCTCTTCTTTGTCCCAACACAGCCCCAACAGCATAATCAGAGGCGTCTGTCATGATCTCAAAAGGTAGAGACCAATCTGGGGCTTGTAGGATGGGTGCATTCATAATCATTCCTTGTAAAAGCTTAAAGGCCTCAAGACATTTGTGATCTACAACAAACTCCATGTCTTTGCCTAAAAGCTCAGTTAGCAGTCGGGCAATCTTAGAAAAATCCTTAATAAATCTCCGGTAAAATCCAACATGCCTGAGGAACGACCGCAACTGCCTTACGTTGGTTGGTGGTTGGAGTCGTCTGATCACGTCCACCTTGGCAGGGTCAACCTCCATTCCTCTCTTGGAGATGACATGCCCCAACATTATGCCTTCCGTCACCATGAAGTGACTTTTCTCCCAGGAGAGCACCAGATTAACCTCACAACATCTTTGGAGGACTCGGTCCAGATTCCTAAGACAGGAATCGAAAGAATCGCCGTGGACCGAGAAGTCATCCATGAAGACTTCCAGAAATTCGCCGACCTTTTCGGCGAATACAGCAATCATGCACCTTTGGAAAGTACCTGGAGCATTGCATAGCCCAAAAGGCATGCGCCTGAAAGCATAGGTACCAAAGGGGCATGTAAACGTGGTTTTTTCCTGGTCCTCTGGAGCTATGGCTACTTGATTGTAGCCCGAGAACCCATCTAGGAAGCAGAAGAACTCTTTCCCCGCTAGTCTCTCTAGAATCTGATCAATGAACGGTAGGGGGAAATGATCCTTCTTTGTCGCGGCATTCAGGCGTCTGTAGTCCACACAGACGTGCCACGACGTGGGTATTCTCGTCACGATCTCCTCTCCGTCCTCGTTGGTGGTCGTCTGAATTCCCGACTTCTTCGGGACAACATGGATTGGGGCCACCCACTTAGAGTCGGAGATTGGGTAAATGGAACCCGCGTTGCACCATTTTTCTATCTCCTTCTTCACGACCTCTCGTAAATTTGGATTCAACCGGCGTTGGAATTCACGAGAGGGTTTGGCCTCATTCTCCAAGTAAATATGGTGCGAACACAGAGCGGGATTTATCCCGTGGAGATCGGAAATGCTCCAGCCTATCGCCTTGCGGTTTTTCTCCAGGATCTCTAGCAAGTGAGATTCCTGCTCCTCGGTCAATTGCGAACTGATGATGACCGGAAATTTCTTGTCTTGGCCAGCAAGGAAGGCATATTTTAAGGTTGTGGGTAATGGTTTGAGCTCAGGAATAGTGTGATCGTCTAAGAAATCTGGCTCAATCTGATCTGGTTCAGTGTTGGAAGTGGCTGGATTGTTTTCTTTGATAGCTGCCACCAAGTTCGGCTCTGAAGTCGGATCGTCAAAGGTCTCCATACAATCGGCAAACGCCTCGTCCGACTCGTCATCCTCATCTTCCGATTGTCCTAGAGATGTAAGGACTGACAGGCCCAACTGGGCCTCTACGTCATCGAAGATGTAGGGCGATGCAGGCTCAAAGCTGTACTCGTTCCTGAGGATATCGCAGACTGACTCATGCACTGGATCATCTTCGGAGGAGATGGACACATCGGTGCTGGCTGGGTTCTGTCTCCATGGCCCAACTAAGTCTACATGCTCGCAGTCTGTTCCGGTAGAAGAGTACTCGGTGCTGGATTCTGAATCCGGTCTCTGCCATCTTGTCTGCTTCATTTCAAGTTCCTCATCTCCGCCTAGAGTTTGGAACTGAATTTTCCCATTCTTATAATCAAATAAGGTCCCTGTTGTTCTGAGGAAGGGCCTACCTAGAATAATCTGGGAATCTCTCCAATTACGAGGGCTTTCCATATCCAGGACAGTGAAGTCCACCATGTATTCTTGCCCCTCGACTTTGATCACAATGTTCCTTAATTCTCCTTGGGACCTCTTGGTTGATTTGTCAGCGAACTGTAGAAGAGCTCTAGATTTCCTAAGAGGTCCGAGATTAAGCCGCTCATAGAGGGATGTAGGCATCAGATTGATTGAGGAACCATTGTCTAGGAGAGTGCGTGCAAACGCGATGTCATCAACATGACTCACCACATAATGTGCACCCATGTCTCTTCGTTTCTGAGGAAACGAGTTCTTTATTGCACAAGTCGTGGCTACTGATAAAACGTGTTTCTCAACACGGCTTTTGGTCTTCCTGCTGACCCTAGTAGATGTGCATCTCACCTTAAGGTATTTTTGGAATGCAGCGGTCATTTCCACGAACTTGTCAAAGGGGATTGTGACCTTGATGTGTTTATTGCAGAATTCAGCCATCTCAGGGTCATCTTTTTGGATTTTTTTGGTTTTCTTCTTTCCACCCTTGAGAGCTCGAGGGGAAAGGGATTATTGACTCCAACTTAGGTTTGGAAACTGAAATTTTCTCATTAACTTGGGGAACTGAGTTCTTTACATGACTCTGACTCTTAAACAAACTAGGACTCTGACTCTGACTGAAAAGAAAATGCTGAGGCAAAACCGGTGACGCTTCTTCCGCGACTGTTGGACGATCCTCCTCAGATGGAGGTCTCGAACTCTTCATCGGTTTCGTCTGACTCCATGCGAATGCGAGAATGCTGCTTCGAGGACTCAGATGTCCTCTTCTTCTGCCGGCGATGATGGTGGTGATGCTCCTCCTCTTCTTCCTCCGAGTTCTCCTCAGGTAGAGTCTCGGAGGCTCCTTCCTTCTGCGCCCGTGCCCGATCAGGCATGGTCACGGTCCTTCCGCTCCTGAGGGACATATGATTTACATTATCGTACGAAAGGATCTCATGTTCAGATAAATAATTATCTGAATAATATACCTGATCTCGAGGTCGGTTCTGGCCCTGGTGTATGTTGTTCGGGTTGGCCTGAACCTATGCGGGAATTGGGGTCTTTGGCGCCATATGTTGGTCTTGGGCATGAGAGACCCGATTGATATCGGTTCTCATGTCCAGGTAGTCATTCTGTATCTGCTGGACCCTATCAGACAGGGTCTGGATCGCCAAGGTAAGAGACTCCAATTCGGTGGGCTGGGCTTGCTGCTGTGTAGATGCGGTTCTGTATTGGCCCTGCTGGCCATGCCGATATTGCTGCTACTGATGGGACGGTGCTGGCACCTGCTGATAGGTGCGCTGCTGCTGCTGGTACCCCTGTTCTTGCCTGGACTGAAAGCACGGTATGGGGACGGGCCTGGTTTCTTGGTAGACTGGGGATGGACGGTGTGGCTGATCCTTCCCCATTTCGATCTGCCTGACTATCGGGTCACGGCTATACCAAAGCCCGTTGATCTCGTACACTAGCGGAGGCTCCTCGTATCCCGTCTCCACTTGTGGGGGTGCATGCTGGTTCCGCTGGGTGTAAGTCTGGTCCCAGCTACTCTGAGACCCCGGTGCCTGTTCCTGTACAAGATGGACTCGATGTACAGGTACAGGTGGTGCAGAAGGGGTAGGTAGCTTGATCTTAGCTACCTTCTCAGAAAGTTCCTCCACTTTCTTCGGTAGGCTCGAAAGAGACTCCATCTCTGCGACTCTCTTGTGGATCTGCTCGACCATGGTAAGCTTGTCGGCAATCATCCCCATGCTGGGAATGAGGTCCTCAATCAGATCTGCTATAGTCCTTCGAGTTGTCTCATTGGATAGGATTGAGGGAGACAACTGATAGGCCCTTGTGGCCTGTGACCTGCCGATTTCCGCCATCTGCTCTAAGATCTTCCATACGGCGTGCTCGTTTTTGTTCAGATGGCTTCCTCCACAGGCGGCGCTGACTAACCCCTGCATCTTCGGGGTTAGACCACAGAACAAGGTCTGGACTAAGATCTCCTTTGAAATGCCGTGGCATGGGCATTTCTGCACTAAATCATTGAACCTGTCCCAAGCTTCATGGAAAGGTTCACTGGGTCCTTGAGCGAAGCTGGCGATCTTCGTTCTCATCTGGTTAGTCCTACTGAGAGGGTAGAACTTTTTCAAGAAAAGGTCCTTGAACTGCATCCAGGTAGTACATACCACCCCTAAGTTCTTCAGCCAATGAGCAGCCTTATCTCCTAAGGCAAAAGGGGTGGCCTTCAGTCGGATATAATTTTGGCCAACATTGGGATGGCTAAGATTGTTGCACACCAGCTCGAAGTCACAGAGGAAAGTGTATGGTTCTTCATTGAGGTTTCCGTTGAACTTCGGAAGCAGACTAAGGAAGTGGGGCTTCAGCTCGAATGCCTGGGCGGGAACTGCAGGTGCTAACCAGTTCTGAATCTCGTTCTCCACCGGGTTGTAGGTATCGACCATTGGTCGGTCGATTCCTCCAGCTACTATGATCTGTCCCATCCGCACCGTGAGGTCTGCATTCTTCTGTTCGGCTTCGGCGAGGCGAGCAAGAATCTGTCGTATTTGGTCCTCATCCGGTGGCATCCTTGGCGGCATCTTGTCCTCTAGTTCTGGGTATTGGGAAATAAGATCAGTGTTAGAGGGCAAATCAAGGAAGGGATTACAAAGGCGATGGTCTTCCTCGGTAATCTCAGAGGAGATGAAAGGGTTGGTTTGAGAGTAACCACCATGAGTAAGAGGGAACCAAGACTCAAGAGGGTCATGAGTCCTGGGTGGTCCAAGGTGCGCTTGGACCGATGAAGATGAGTTACTTGGGGGACTCATAGAGAGATCGGTGAATAATGCGTCGAGATCTCCCCAGTCACTCATCTTAATGAGGCGAGAAGAAGATAGGATTTTACTCCTACCTGAAGCAAGCAAAAAATCAATCCAAGTCCCTGGGTTCGCACTCAATACAGTGAAGGACTCGAAATCGAGTCCAATTAATCTTGTAGTTTTTAAGTGTGATTTTCAAGCAAAAATAGCAAGGATTACGCGGCCTATAGGGAACTCGGCTTAGAGCCGGATGCATCTTCCCTGTTTAACCTTTCGCCTAAGATACCGCAGGTCCTTCCTTTCTTCGCTCCTATCCCAAGTCGATGGATTCAATGACCACACCCCTATCTACCTGCAAGCAGGCAAAGGCTGAGAAGGCTGGAACTTCACCCCGGGGGGTTACTGGCAGCTTGTCGCAAAGTACCGCAATTTCGCTCCTATCTACCTGAGACAGGCGGAGGCTACTTGGTACTAGTCAATGAATCTGAAATTATTCGACTTGTGATAATTGCTAGGATCAGTTAGAACGTGATATGGAAGGCGGGGATTTGGGCTCTGCCTTAAGGTGTTCACACACACTCAAGTACCCTCACTCAGCCTGAAAGCAAGGTCGGGGATTAATCTCCCGCAGGCAATTTTCAAATTTTATTCCTTTTTTTTTGTCAATACTGTTTAGCAGTCCCGATTTTAAGTTAGGTTATCACTGATTAAGTCCACCACACAGCACGCCTATCGGACAATCCCAATTTCCTTTTTAATTTAAATGTAAAAATAAGAGGGGGAAATCGAGAAAAAGCCGATGCACGAGAATCGATGATGCTTATGCTGAGTGAAGAATACTTACAGTGATCCCTTCGCTTTATATGCAGGATACAGAACAGAATTGAAAACTTTTTAATCTAAATGCAAATGCAAGCGATGAAATCCGCTCCTAGACAGGCAGTTCTATTAGCGTGAAGAACAGTTTAATTTGGCCAAGTACTGCGGTCTAGGTGTGTCTTTTAAGTGTATTGTGTGGTCCTAATAATTTACAAGCACAAGCAAATCCTAGAGTGGCTCGAGGAGCCGCTAGTGCAATCTAAATTACCATTCACCCACACAGCACACGGGACACAATTTCACTATACTTACACGCGCGAGATCCCAAACGGGAACTGCTGGAAATGATGCGAAAAAAAAGAAATAAATAAATAAAAATTACAATGCCTCTCTATTCACTCAATTAAAATGCTCGATCTTCGAAGCGTCTTCGATTCCTCACGTTCCTCGCATAGAAAAAGAGTGAGGTCAGAGAGTGACTAAAAAAATAAAATGATGCAAAGAAATAAAAGAGAGAAAATAAATACAAGAAAATCGGGGGTCAGACTACCCGGGGATGAAAAATCATACACTCAAAATATCACTAAAAATTAACCTAAGCCGTGCCTCCCCGGCAACGGCGCCATTTGATGAGTGTCCCGCACCCTTAGTTAATTCGAGCAAATTAATATCCAAATTAATATTAATCGATCGTTGCAGTCGGATACGAGAGGCTAGTCAAAAACCACTTATTAATTAATGCTAAGTTACTTTCAAGCGGCAGATTTTTTTTTTACTTGGTGAAGTCCAAGGTCAAACTCAGGGAGGCATCTGTCTCCTTAGGTGAATTTTAGCAAAGATCAAGTGTGTGATTTTCGGGGAATTATTTTTTTTAATTTCTATGCAGACTCATGTAAAAATCCAGCCAAATTGAAGTTAAATCAATTTAAGATATCAAATGAAGTCCAAAAATTCTAAAAATTGGCCAGATGATTAATTATGATGAAAATGAGCTACCCTAATTTTTTGGATTTTTTTAGACACTAAATGAATTTACTGTGAATTAAATATGCAGACAGGGTGATTTTCACTATTTAATTTTTAATAAATAACAAATCACAATTTCTTCAAGAGATAAAATTATCCTAGATAGCACTAATGATAAGGAATCCAGGAAAATTGACATATCTTAATTTCAATGTGAAATGAATTTACTAAAATTAAAATGAGAAAATCACTCAACAATTTATTTAGGCCTCTGCAAATGACATGCAATTTTTATGGCACGTTAAGATTACTGTCCTTAAGCTACTGTGAATTTTTGAGGATTTTTGGAATCACGGAGAATTAACTAAAAATTAAAAGGTGTCACTGGGCAAAATATTACACAAATCAACCAATTAATTCATTTAAAATTCCACTGGAATTACAAAAACATGACACGTGGCCCAATAGACAGAGGACAAGTTTCTCAACAAAATGCAACTTTTAGAATTGAAAAAGGATGTAATATGCAACCTAGGGATACGTGCAAACACAGGGGTGTAAATGCAATACAAGAAAATAAAAAATACATAAAGTAAATATGCTGACAGGGACTTAAGTATAATTACCTATTATGCTGGGGACTCGATTGCAATTTCTCCACAAGGCACGCGCTCCTCACGTGGGGTCTGCTTCACAGGGACCTTTTTGCGATATTTGAAAGCTCCAGGGGCCTCTGTGTAAATTTCCCAGGCTGCACGTGCTCCTCACATGGGCGGCCTAGGCTCGGATAGCTGCGAAGGCTCGGAGCTCGGCTCGGGCGCTTCTGGAGGTCTGGAGTGAGGCTTGGGCGATCCGAGCCTAGGCTCGGGGAAGAGGCTCAGACCGAAGCTGCGTGGCACGATGTGGACCCTCGGATCGAGCTTGATCCGATGGATGGCGGTGAAGACGCGTGGCGTGACCTCAGGCCGTTAGATCTATGCTGATATGACGGCTACTGGCTTCGATGGAGCTGCGACATGGCTGAAGATCCGCTGGATCAGATGAGAGATCAACGGTTGAGAGCTGATGCGGAGAGGGGACGCGTGGCGCACTAGGCGTCGTTGGATCTAAGGGATCCAACGACTCCTGTAAAGCCCAGCTGAGAAGCTACTTGTTTCGCTGGGGGCTGTTCGATCGATGTGATCGAACGGCAGCTGTACGTCTCCTCCGATGATCCTCCGCCGCCTGCGGAGGAGATGGCGGGGCTCCGGCGAAGTCGCCTTTGCTCCGCCCGTCCTTCCTCATGTCGATGAAGCTCTCCGACTTGTCAGAGATATCCCAGAAGACTCGTGGTGTGGCGGCGAAGATCCTGATGGTCTCAGGCACGGCAGAGGGCTATCTGAAGTCTATGGCGATGGAGCTCCAAGTCTGCTCCGGCGAACCTCCGTTCAATGAGCAGAGGGGTACCTGCAGGTGTTAGAGGCTGAGCCGTAGCTCGTGCGTGCACTCGTGAAGGTGTGTGGTTGACTGGCGAGGCCTAAGGCGGATGGAGGTGGTCTGGCGAAGGAGCTCCGACCAAGTGGCGGAGCTGGAGATCGAGGTACGGTGATATGCGTCGTCGGAGGTCGTGAAAGCTACCGCGAAGATGGGAGCTTCGACGCGAAGCTCGACGGGATGGAATGGAGGCGTGAAGATGACCGGAGGCGGCAAATAAAATGCGAGAAAATCGAAGAAGAAATGAAGAACAGATCGGAGAGGGATGGAGGTGTCACCTGGGGATTGGAACTCCTTCTTGGGTTCCAGGTCGTCGCTCGAAAGGCCGGTGGTTCCTTGAGCTCAAGCAGCGGCTCGGTGGAGGAGGGTTGCGACTCGGCGGAGGCCGAGGATCTCGCCGGAGAAGACGGACGTCTTCGCTCAATAAAACTCTCAATTCCTATCACGAAGTTGAAGCTCAGAGCTCGGGGCGTCTCTCACGAGGGGCGGATAGGTGCGACGATGGCCGGAGAGGGGGTATTTATAGGGTGAAGTTGATGGGTTCAGTCTCAGGAAGGTGGAGTTCGAGGCCATCGTGGAGCTACATCGGTGGGAGTCGTGGGAAGTGAGCGAGCTGGCGAGGATGAAGGGAGAGTGGTGAAGATCGTGGCGTGATTGGTGGTCAGAGAAGGTGGTAGGCGTGGTGGCAAATATAGAAAGGGGGTGGCGTGTTGCGCAAGGTCGAGATCGTGGAGGAGAGCGATCGGAGGTAGGAGACGAAGTCTCCACCGTTGGATCTTGTGATCCAACGGTGGTGATCGAAGCGATAATGGTCGGGTAGGATTAGATCGCAGGCAAATCGATCAAGGGTTACGATTGCGCCACGTGGTGCGAGGGGAATAAGGCGGGAATGAATGGTGCAGATGAAAGGCTGGGGAGCGATCTGACGGTGGGAATAAAGAGAAGATCGAGCGGTTTGGATGAAGGGATCGAGGGCGTGATCAGGCGGTTCTCAAAGCGCCACGTGGCGTGCTCAGCTTGCGGCGCAAACGGAGGGCGGTGATGGAAAGCTGAGGTTGATCGAAGGGATGAGGGGCGCCAAAGGAAGAAGCGGTTGTGATGGAAGATCAGGGATGCGATCTAGCGGTGTACACGTCGCCACGTGGCGAGCTCTGGTGAGGGCGCTAACGGGCGGTTAGGATCGGAGATGGAGATGATCGGATGGCTAAAAATTGAGGCGTACATGGAGGCAGCTAAGCCGTTGCATCTAGAGGGTAATCCAACGGCTTTGGCTGCGGGCGGATGAGGCAAGGGCAGCGGCTACGTGGCGCAACCAGAGGGCGCCACGTGGCCTGCTGTGATTGGTGGAAAAGAGAATTGAGTGTAGAAAGAGAAGGGGACCGAATTTGGAAAAACTCAAAACATGAAAGTTGTAGATCTTGATTACAAGTTTCATGTTGACCAAAGACGGAGATGAGGTCAAGTATGATACAAAAAATACAAAGATACAATTTATACATATATGTAGTATACAAAGTAGCCCAAAAACCCAACTTTCTCATACGAGCTCCAAATTGGATGAAATTAGTCTCATTTTAAAGGTCTTTTAATGAGTAGTATTCTAAGAGTGAGTAGACCTATTTTGGAGTTTGTGTGAGGGTCCTATGTGTATTTCATTGTCCAGGGGTTCTAGGGCTTTATTGACTAATTTACACGGGGGATTTTTTTGGCTTTCTTCCCTATATTATTAACTACGGAGTACATATTATAAGGAAGAGGTTATTTTAGTAAGTGGATATTTTACAAGGAATTTTGGCTTCTTATTTAAATGCAAATGGACTGCTAAAATGTATATATTATGTATGTATGCATGAATGCTATTTGTGCATTATAAAGGGAAATATGCCTCTATTTACTCGGGAACAAGGCTCTATTTTTGACTTTTGAAGTGATGAATCACAGATTCATCAGTCTAGCAACCGAGAAAAGTGAGGCAGAAGATGATGGAGGAGCAGCACCAGCAACCCACCACCCCCACCTTTAACAGAAAAATATACAAAAAAATCACTAAAACAAAAAATTACAAAAAGAAATAAAGATCTGAATCCCGGCAGGACCAGCCTCGGAGGAGCTAGCACCAACAGCCAATCTAGAGTATCCCGACGAAGTTGAAGCTCATGCACATATTTTTTTGCCTGTTTTGAATGGAGGCCCATCTTCTGGACGGTCTTTTGTTTTAGTATTTAGTTAAGAACATTGAAATTTCTTCTGTAGATATTCCATTTTTGGAAGCTATGAAAAATACCAAAAAATACGAAATTAAAAAATGCATTGAGTGACCCTAGAGCGGTTGAAATTATTGAAAATCTTATTTTAAAAATGTCACTCATGAAGGTCATGGAATGCATGCCAGTTGTAAAGAAAGGACTGAAACGGGCATGTAACTCGAAGCGTCGGAGCCATAACAACAGACACAACAGAGGAGAGAAGCACATTTTAACCATGCGCATAGTGAATGCAATTAGTAACCTCCCTCAAAGAAAGAACGAAAGAAAAGGGAGTATCCAATATCATATGTCATATTTTTTACCAAGTTTTTGAGCGGACACTACTTGATAGAGGGTCTTCAATAAACCTCATGCCCTTCTCACTAATGCAAGAATTTGGGCTTGGATCTCTTAAGCCAGCAAGAATGATCCTGCAATTTGCAGACCGATTTGTTAAGAAATCCATAGGTAAGTTGGAGGATGTTATCATAATTATGCATGACATCAAATTTCCAGTTGATTTCATGGTCCTAGACATGGACTCTCCTGCATCGTTACTCCGGACTCCCATCATTCTAGGTCGATCATTCATTCGCACAGCCGAAGCGATTATTGACTACGGGTTTGGGAAGATCACATTCTGCTCCAACACTAACAAGGTCACATTTGACATGGTCATTGAGGTGAAAGCAACATCTGATGCCAGGAAACCAGAATCAATTACATAAGGTTGTGATATTATTGATGTCAGCAATCAACATCTTTCTTTGAATAACATTGTCACATAGGAAATACTCTCTTCAAATGAGGATCGAGCACAGTCAGTCCATGCTTCCTTGTCAATTTTGAGTTAGAATCTGAGTCACTGATCAGCATGTTTGAAGAAGACTCATGCTAGACTGAACATGAAGAATTCATTACATATATGTTAGGCATATTTATTTCAGAGCCAACAGTGACAGAGGTGGATAGAACCTCATTGAACTTAGCAGATCAGCCCAACACAGTATCCGAAGTGACCGTGGAGCAAGCTCATCAATTACCAGAACTCAAACCGCTCCCAACTGGTCAGAAGTACGCATTCCTTGCAGATGAAGAACACATGTATCTAGTCATCATCAGCAGCAGGCTGACCTTGGATCAAGAATCTTGACTTCTCAAGGTTCTAGAAAAGAATCGCAAGGCACTTGGTTGGAAACTCTCTGATCTCCGAGAGATAAATCCAGCTCTGTGTTCACATCACATTTATCTCGAAGATGACTGCAACATATCGAGAGTTTCGAAGACGATTAAACCCTAATCTTTGGGACATTGTAATGAAGGAAATCACGAAGTGGTGTGAAGCGGGGTTTATTTATCCCATCTCTAACTTCAAATGGGTGAGTCACATGCATGTTGTTCCAAAGAAATAGGGTCACTGTGGGGAAGAATGACCAGAGATCTCTACTCGAGTATTGAAATCGTGGCAGGTTTATGTTGACTACTGTCGTCTGAATACCACAACGAAGAAGGATCATTTCTCTCTGCCATTCATTGATCAATTTCTTAAGTGACTCACTGGGAAAGAATACTTCTGCTTTTTAGATGGATACTCTGGGTATATTCAAGTGAGGGTCGCCCCTGAAGACCAAGAGAAGACAACTTTCACTTGTTCGTTCGGCACATATACATTTCGAAGAATGCCCTTTGCACTCTGTAATGCTCCAGCTACCTTCCATAGGTGCATGCATGTCATCTTTACCGATAAGGTCAGGAGTTTTCTTGAAGTCTTCATGGATTATTTCTCCATCTACGATGACAATTTCGATTCATGCCTCATGCACCTAGACAAAATATTACAAGTCTTTGTTAAGTCAATCTCATTCTATCATGGGAAAAGAGCCACTTCATGGTTACTGAAGGTGTTGTTTGGGCCATGTCGTCTCCAAGCGTGGCATGGAGGTTGATCTGGCGAAGATGGATGTAATCGCTAAACGCAAACCACCTCAAAATGTGAAGAATGTAAGGTCAATTCTTGGGCATGTCGAATTTTATTGTCATTTCATCAAGGACTTCAGCAAGTTTGCCCGACCTCTCACCGAGCTTTTTTGCAAGGAGACCTAGTTCATTTAGATCAGTCAGTTCTCTGATCATCTATCAGTTGGAAGAACTGGACACTCAGGCTCCCATGCGACAGCCACCCGATTGGTCTCTTCCATTCAAGATCATGACAGACGCACCAGATTTCAAAGTTGGGGTTGTACTAGGACAAAGAAGGGATAAGTTCCCATATGCCATTCACTATGCCAGTAAGACGCTCAACGAAGCACAAAGAAACTATACAGTCACAGAGAAAGAGCTACTGGCGGTAGTTTTCACATTAAAGAAGTTCAGATCCTACCTTCTTTGATCAAAAGTTATTATTTTCACTAACTACTCTACCATATGAGACTTACAGCAGAAGAAGGATGTTAAATCACATCTACTCTGATGGATCCTTCTCCTCTAGGAATTTGGCTTGGAAATCAGAGATAAGCATGGAGATCAGAATGTGGTGGAATACCATATATCCATAATTAAATGCCAAGATACTCAGCTGGGCAATACACCGATCACATACACCTTCCAATGAATCCATCCTCAGCATTGGGTCTCTGCCATGGTTTGTTGATATTATGAACTACCTTGTCACTAGGATAGTTCCACAAGATTGGACAAAGATCAAGAAGTACAAGTTCTTATCTGATATTCATTTTTACCAATGGTAAGTCCCATACTTGTTCAAAGAAGGTGTGGATTGCTTTTGGCGTCGGTGTATTCCTCGGGATGAGTACACAAGTGTCCTCGAGCACTGCCATAAGCTCGAATCTGGTGGACACCTTTTTGGAAGCAGAATAGAGTAAAAATACTACAGTGTGGCCTCTGGTGTCCCACAATCTTCAAGGATGCAAATAAATATGCGAAAGCATGTATAGTTGTCAGAAAATGGGGAAAACCCTTGGTGTTAAAGACAACATGCCCCTAAAATTCATCCAGATATCTAATGTGTTCGATGCATGGGACATACACTTCATGGGTATGTTTCATAATAGTCAGAGCTTCGAATACATCCATCTTATCGTAGATTATGTGAGTTGATGGGTGGAAGCCATTCCAGCTCGAGCCGTAGACAGCAAAATAGTATGCGAATTCCTGAAAGACAACATCATCTTCAGATGGAGGCAGCCACTCATCAATAATAAGGTTAAGAAATTAATGAAGGAGTACGACTCGATTCTTTGAGCATACAGAGCGGCCTACAAGTCTCCCTTGGGCATGTCTTTCTATCGTCTTATATGTGGAAAATCAAGCCACATGTTTGTGGAATTGATTCACAAGTCACTTTGGGCAGTGAATATCTGCAACCTCGACTCAAATAAAGGTGGTCAGCAAAGAAAATTGGATCTGAACAAAACCCTAGATTTCAGATATTACATGCACGATAACAGCTTGATGTACAAAGAAAAGTTCAAACGCTTACATGACAAGCATATCAGATGAAAGACATTCGAACCTGGGTAAAAAGTGTGCTTGTTTGACAGGAAGTTGAAAATATTTCTTGGGATGTGCGTGACAACAAAAGTGTATTGATATCAAAATTATCAGCCAACACACAGCTTTTCATTGTCAACAGTCAGTTGTTGAGTCCATATTTAGGGCGTGATACATTCTTGGCCCTAGACGACTCTATACAAGTAATTTTTGATGAAGAGTCCACTGTTGCAACAGCTTCAGTGGAGCCGGACAATGCTCCTCAAAATATATTTGAATGATTTTCTTCTTTTTTTTCTTTTCGTTTTCATTCTTCTAATTCTTTCTCCTGTGTTGCCCTCACCACATCCATATGTGAAACACTTAGGATATTCTTTATCCTAAGTATAGGGGGTAAGTTTCCCCGAGTTATTCATTATTCTTCTGCTCGCTTGCCTCCCAATTTTTGACATTCTGTCTATACATAAGGATATTTTACCATAAGTATGGGGGGGACAAGACAAGTACATTGATTGTGAACATTCTGACCCTCAATCATCCCTATTTTGTATATAATCTGCTATACCTAGGATTAATTGATCATAAGTATAGGGGGTGACCAACTTCTGATTCTTTATTTAGTTATTGTAGTATAGTCTTTCATATACTTAGCACGACTTATGTCTAACTTTTCTCTCTGACCTATGAGGACATAGCTCAAGCTAAGTATAGGGGTCATATATAGGTTATATATACTTTAGCCATAACTCATACTTTCATATTTTTAATAATATGGCCAACATACTATATGGGCAAGAATATATAATTAATCAACTATAAAGAAAACACTATAGATATGTATAGAATTTTTCAAAACTCTTTGTAAATAAAATTAATAAATCGATTTAAATTTATAAAATGATTTGAAAAATTGTTAAAATATGTCTTGATTTTTTTTGGAAAACTATTTGGAAACTTTTGTGAAACATTTCACACCCTTGTAAAAATCTTTTTCAAATATTTGTAAAATTTGTTTCCTTTGTTTAAATAAAATTTTTGAAAATTAAATTTACAAATGATTTGGAAAATGGTTGTAAAATTATTTTGAAAAATCTACTTATACTATATGAAAAAACTGTGCAAAATGATTTTCAAAATTTTGTGAATGTTTGCAAAAATTATTTGTAAAAATTATTTGCAGAATAAAGTTTTCAAAAATGTTTTTAAAAAATTTTCAAAACATTTTTGAGGAACTTGTACATAATTATGAGAAATAATAACCCGAATAAAATCTTGTATATATAGATAAAAACTTATACATAATAACTAACATTTACCCTATAAAAGTGTAAATTCTCCAACCAACTCTTGTAACTATTGCACTCCCAAAATATCTGCACATAAGTATTTCATTATTCTTTATTCAAAAATCCCTGAAAATTTAAAAATTTTCAAAAGCACGTTAAAAATTGCAAAATGTTTTAAAAATTACATAAAAAATTGCAAATCTTTTTTAAAAATTCCATAAAAAGTTCAAAATCTGAAAATTGCTTCACGAAAAGATTTTCATGCATTGTACATAGCATTTGCATTTTTTCAGAATTTAAAGTCTGAAGATTGGAGCCTGTCGATGAATCTCGTATTCATCATGCTAAAAATCACTAATTAAACCCCTAGCTTAAATAATTCGATAAAATTCACTAATAAATCCTCATTATTATCATGTATTATATTGTATTACATTAACCTATAATTAGTGTATTTCATTACCTTGTAATTATTTTATTAAAAACCTTTAAAAATTAGGTTGATTAATTGTCTATAGGTTCCTAACCCTTAAAAAGACTAAAAACTACAAAAATTGTCAAAACCAAAATCGGAGTTTTTAAACCCTTAAAAATAACCCCAAAAATACTTTTTGTACAAATAAACTCTTTTGACTTTTTGTTCAGCATGAAACTTGTAGATCTCATCGAGATCTACAACTTTCATGTTTTGACATTTTCCTAATTCCGCATCTAACTAATTCTCTTATATTTTTCTTTATTTTTACATTTTCGAATTTTCTGGTGTATCGTCCCTCCTTCCTCCACCTGTCACCTCTCCTAGCCATATAATATTCTTCACCCCTCCTCTAGCTCGACTGTCCATCTCTGCTCCATCTCCCGCCGTCCGATCCTATCCCTGATCAGATCACTACCGTATGCATCCGCCCACTTCTCAACCACTCAATTGCCTCCTCATCCTACGACCACCATCTCTCCATGTCCTCTTCACCTCAACCGACTGATCACTTCACCATCCCATGACTGTCCTTGTGCCACGTCATCCCCACAACCCCCGTCGTAGTATGAGTCCCCATATCTCATCCTAGCCCTCCGTCGGTGCCCAATCCCTCAACCGTTCGATCAGATCCTTGATCTGATCTAACCCCTTCGATCATGCCTACCTCACAGCCGTTGGATCCCCAGATCCAACGACCAAGAGCTCATCATCTACCTCTGTAAACCCCCCCCCCCCTCTTCGACTGTTACGCCTCACCACCCCTCCTCCCCCTTCCATTTCCAGCCAACACCTCCGGCCTATTCTCCCTCTCGTAACACCACTGGAATGATGCTCCCAGATATGCCATCCTCGCGCACCTCATCACTGCCCCTGTCTTCACTCCTCCAACCGATCAAATACACCCACCACCTCATAACGACCGGCTATCGCCTCCTATAAAACCACCCCCCTCTACCTCTGAGCAACCGGTCCACGATTCCAAGCATTAGCCCAGCTTCCCCTACCCCTCCGGTGATAGCAGAGGGGCGGTTCGTCGAGGCGACGATGACTTTCTGCCTTGGTGTCGACCCCCAACCAATATGGCTATGTCGCGATGGCTCAGCCCCGCTCGAGCTCGCTGGACCAGCCGACCAATTCGGCTGACAATTGGAGCACCTCCCAAACACTCAGCCCAAGCCAAATCCTCCATCAATCGCCTGGCTCCAGCCAGGTACATGTTATTCAGTTTCTTCCAATTTCTCCAATTTTCCTCACGGCATACCCCACCTCTCACCATTCCCTAACCTTCCGATCAGCTCTGCCATCCCTCAAACATCCTCTCCGACCCCCCCCCCCTTCTCTTCTCCAGAACCACCCCACTCCGATGCACCTTCTTCACCACCTTGGCGGAGAAGAAGACTTCTGGTCCATCGCCTCCAGTCACCCCCACGGCCTCCACTCGCATCATATAACTCATGCACACCACGCACATTACTTCAGCTACACTGACCTTGCAAGACATCAATGGTCGGACGTCATGCCTCCTTGCCGGTCTCAAGCTTCCACTCCGATGACCCTTCCCTACCTTGTTGCTCCAGACGATGATGAAGCTCCACCTTGACTCAAGGATATTCGCCAGCACGCCATCAAGCTTCCTCGACCTTCAGACGTGCCCTCGGAGTTGTGTGGAGCAAATGGAAAGGTCACTGGAGCGCAGCCTTCTCCGGTGGACCACGGCGTAGCACGAAGAGCAGTCACCGTCCGATCGTCTGGATTAGACAGTCACGATGATGACACGTGGATGCCTGAGCCTCTAGCCGAACCTCGCATCAAGCCTCCATCAGAAGCCACATATCTCGAGCTAGCTGCGACTCCCAAGCCTGACCTCCTCACGTGCCTTGCGCGTGAGGGCCTGGGCAAATTGCAATGAAGACCCAAGAAGTTTTGTTATTTGCATATTGATCCCCATGCACGTGTCTTACATGCGTGACTTGGTATTTTACAATGAGGCCCTCAGAACTTATGGAAAATGCAAAGATTCCCCCACGCACATGAGAAAATTACTGAGGGGCCTGAGCAATTTTTGGAAATTGCAAATAGGTCCCTCCAGGGACCTATTTGTAATATTTATCATTTTATTTCCCGTATTTTATTTACATTTATGCCACTACATTGTTTTCTTCATAACTTGAGCATCGTAGGTCTAATTTGCATGATTTTAGTGTCATTTTGTTCCTTGTTTCATCCTCTATTTAATGGCATGTTTAATTTTCTCATTTGACACCATTTCAAATGAAGTGATTTTTTTTGTTAGATGATGATCTTGCTCTACTTGTCCTTGCCCTGAATTGATGACCGCCCATATTTTTATGCTCAAAATGACTCCGATTTCAATCTTCATCTATGCTCATGATTCAAAGGGCATTTTTGTAATTAATTTTTAGTATGCATATTCTTTGCCTTTATTCATATAGTATGCATTGCATATCATTTAATTGCATTGAAAATCAACCAAAAACACATGCATCATTCTGCTTGCCTTTATCGTACATCTACATGAAGACCTTAATTGAGAAATTATTCACACATGCTCTTAATTGACCAAATTCGAAAAATCGATAGAGTAACTCGTGTGTCCATGTGTTCGACATTGGTAGACTTGCCAAGTAAAAATATTCCACAGCATTTAAACGATCGTGGTTTTGATCGATCGTTTTTCGCCTCTTATACTACAATTATCGATTATTAAAGAGGCGAATTTCGAGATCATCACTTGTTATAACCTTAAATACACTTAATTTTAGAGGAACACATTAATGCCTAGAATTGAGATACCTCGGGTCACATTTACTTAATTCTTTAGGTTCCATGAGACTGTGTTCACGAGTCAATTCATTGTGTCTAACTAGAAACCGTCATGTCATCCATATGACTCTTGAGACAGTGGCTCGCACTTAACACTTAGCCTAACCCAGATGGATTGTTGAAAGATCTTGGAGTCTAAGTCGGGACGATGCTAGGCCGCTTCATCAAGTCTGGCTCAAGAACCATTCTTGGAGATTACCGAAACTGATACTCCAACCCACTTCTTTTGATAACCATGATATCTAAATACTGGAGACTAGATTGAGATAATGCTTCGGATGAGGAATCGTCTGTTGATGCAACTTTTTCCAAGACATCAAAACATGGGCAGACCAAAAGACTCTATATCCGTTGGGGCAAAACAAGAAAGCAAAGCAATGCAAGTCAAAGAAAATCCAAAAAGAAGCCTACACCAAAAATTCCACAAAAAAATGAGCTTTCAGGAAAAAAACCTAGTTCTTGGTGAAGACTCGGTTACATTGACCGAGGTTCACAAGGGAATGAAGACTACACTATTCCATTCCCATTTTCTTTCCCATTCTTCTCTCATCTCCCCCATTTCGGTTGAGAAACTAATAACACCTGATTAGAATGGAATATTTGGCTCCATGAGGACAAGGTACCAAAGGAGTGGACTCCATGATAGTTTAATGGTTTGTCTGGGAAGAGTTGAAAAATTCCAACACATGGATATGTCATTTCAAGGTTACGAGAGTATGCGAGTGAGAGAATGGTTGTGACCAAGCAGTAGATTGAACTGAATAATATGATTATAGAACCTAAGGGTCATTGTATCACAATTCCTGACCTTGATGCAGTTCCAAATAAACCAAGAATCCAAAGGACCTAACTGAACTCCAAACTTTGATTTTAGTAAGACAAGGTCAAAAGTCAAAATTTGTTCCAAGTTATTTCTTTTTCTTCTCTTTATTTTTCTTTTTTTGTACTTATTAGCATAAGTGTTTGCTAGGTACCAACAAAAGCAAGTATAGGGGGTTATGAATCTCCATTTCATTGCCTTTATTCTTTTATTTTGACCTTAAATCCCTAGTTAAATGCATGCATATATCATTAATTCATGAAAATAACATTCAATAAATCACATTAAATACTATCTAAAATATTGTACAAATATTGTATTTAATTCCAAAATAAAAGAATAAATGAAGAAAAGAAAAGAAATGAAGTGTCAAATCCCGAGTGACCCTACACCCGAGGCCCAATCATCATGATGACTTGGTAGACAGAGAATAAAGTAGGGGGAGATAGGGTGGCCAATTGTACAGAAAATACACTCGAAAATCCTAATCTGATTTGACAATAATAGGCATTTTAGGACATATTTTATTTTATTTTTTAATACCTCAAATCAATAAACCTTGAATATGAATATTGTACATAAAAATACAATGAACAATACAAAATTTTCATTGAAAAATAATGCATAGTGTGCCCTGGACACACAAAATAAAAAGCTGCAGATCCGTATCTTCTCCATACAAACTCAAAATTCATTAAACTCACATTTATTATTTGTAAAATTAAATTATCTATTTAATGAAGGTGGTTTAATTCAATTTGGAGATAAGATGCAAAAGTTGGATTTTGGGCACTCATTGTGCAATATACATGTATATAATATTCAATATATTTATTCTTTATAATTTTAACTTTTTATATTTTAATAAATTTGTAAATATTATTTAAAATACATTTACATAATAAAATTAGAATAAAACCATTAAAAATATATTAAAAAAATAACATACTTTACTATATAGGTTAAGTATGCCTATAATATACATATATAGTATACATACATAATTATTCAAGTACATAAATGAGCTCAGAAAAATATACCAAAAATATATAGATATGTATTTAAATAAGTTGTAAATATATAAAATACATGTATATATCAATAAAATATAAAAAAACAAATTAAAAATAAAATATACAAAATGCAGGTATATTTACCAAGATATGCACATATAAATAAGAATATCTAATAAGTTGACCTTTAAAATTAAATAAAAATCAGAATAAAACATATTCATTTTTTAACTTTAATCTAATAAAGCCATTTCTATTTTTAATTGAATTTACAAAACATATTGCCCAGTCTTTTTCCTGGTTGGTCTATGTCGACCAACCAGGATGCGAGTTTTGTTGATCGGACGGGTCAACTGTACAACCTCCAGCCCCTGCCCGTGTCAGAACCTCACCTACCCCTTTTCTCTATTTTCCCATGCCTCCGTCTTTTCTGCATTTTCATCGAGCTGACCACCCTTCAGCCTATTTATTAAAAATAAATTTGAGTAGTTTTGAACTTATTTTATATTTTTAAAACTCAAAACAATTAAGCCTATCCTATTTTGAAGTATTTTGGACTTTAAAAAAACCTAAAATTCAGCAAAGAATTACCAAAAATTCATAAAAATAGAGAAAAATATAAAAAGAATAAAAACCTTTTATTTTATAATTTTTTAATATTATTAGCTATATTTATAAATATAAAGCATATATTACCTATATATACATATCATTCCATATATACTTATTAATATAATAATTATTACGATAAATAATTGTAAATATTTTTAATACCTTTAAAAAATAAAAAGAACTATTCTTATTTGTATCTATTGAATTTTTATATTTATATATATATACATATATTAATTATATTATACACATAGAGATATATATACTCATTACATATTTAAAAGAAACAGAAATTAAAAATCAGGAAATATGATAAGAAAATAAAAATATAAAATTGAAACCAAAATTAAAAATTGTAAAAATTTAAAATTAAAAAAATAAATATAATTAAAATGCATAAAAAAATTAAAAAAACCCGAAAATACACAAAAACATTTGTTGTTTTTTATAGACAATAAATAGCATATCTCCGTAGCTCTCAATAATTTGACCCCTACACTTATTCGCTATACACATTTATTTGTAGGGTATAATAAATTTCACCTGCACGATTTTAGTGTTTTACCATATTGTGGGTTAATTATTGTTGCATTTGGTTGTTGACATCCAAAAGACGAGAGAAAAGTCGATACAATGATTGCTGGACCTGACATGTCGAGCACAGTAGACCCTCCAAGACTGGACGCTAGGATCTCTCATGACCCATTGTTAAACAGTAGCTGATGGGTGATAATGTTGGTAGTGTCCATGGTAAGAATGTGGCGCTTAGTCCTGCGACATCTCTTCTTTCTCCTTGGTGCAGGCAAAAAGTCGTGACTTTACGAAGAGGGGTTTCAATGTTAGCATGAATAGCAACCACCACTTCAGTCAGATAGTATTTTTTAAAAAATATTTATTCTGAGCAGGGAAGAGGTTAGAATCAGCATGTACACAAGGGTAACTTGAAGGTTGTACAAGGTCATCATTGATAGGTAGGGTGGTGAGAACTGTGGTGGGTGCATGTGTGGACAAAGGTTGTGGCATAGGTGCCCTATATTCACAATTTGTCATGGCCAGGTGTCTCCCATTATTATCTTTGTGGACTTTTATATTTTATTCATCTTTTTGTATTTTTGGTGACGATGTTCTCCTATGGGTGGCCCCTCGTGACTCCAACATGCTAGAAGGTAAAGCTCCAATGAGGGTCTTAATATGTTCAGTGAGACCATATATCCTCTTCTGCATTTGCTCCACTAATCGGATCATGTATCAAGATTGGGGTCCATGGAAGGGAAATCCAATAGCAAAGCATCGGGTGGGGTGATGGTGAGTAATGTGACGGTGGTGGTAGGGATGGCCATTAAAGGGGGGATCCATCTCGATATGCAAGTTTATTGGTAGATATGTAGAAAAAGAAAAATCAAAAACATAGTCTGCGTGACAAAATGGAGGTGCACCGACTAGAGCGGAATGAGAGAAATCTGTGAGATAAAAATTGCTCCAATTAACCATCTCAGCTTTCAGGAGGTGAGGATCGGGGAGATCACGATAGTCAAGGTAAGACAGGAACAGAAAAAGGCACAAATGCACATAAAGTTCTAACACACACAAAAAAGATATAAATCAACCCCCTCAATTCACCAACCCAATGTTGTGAAGACCTGAAGGTTCGGTCTTTTATCTTTGATGTTTTAGAGTTAGGTGACAAAGCATTTATTTATAAACTCATAGATGAAGTCTCCTAAAATAGTTTGTGCTCAAATCGATGACATACACCTACTCAAATACAAGACTACTTCAGCTAAGGTTGGAGGCAAGTGCTTGCAGCAATATCAGGATCCAAAAGTCAATCCAAGTGCTTAGGGCACAAGTCCAAGGCTTTGGGATCTATTCCTTAATGCATGTGCCTCTCTCAGTCAAGAGTGTACATGCAACAATGAGGGGATAACTCTTCCCAAAACAATGATATTTTTCCTTACGTTTCTTTTAGGGTCGAGTATAATTAGCATACTCAATTTTATTGGTTATCACTTTTTGGTATTTTTAAAGGAAAACGTCTAATGAATTTTCAATTCCTTTTTATTATCAAAGTTCAAGAAAAGTGAGATAAGGCAATTGGAAAAGTTGATGCACAAAAATCAATCAATGCAAATGCCAGAGTGGGAAATACATACATGACTCCAACGGTCTACATGCAAGATGATCCATGCATAAAAATAAATCTACCCTATATGTGTACAAGCGGAACCATCCTAGCAAGAACTTCTACACAGGAAGCACAAATTTATCAATTTGATTAAGTCCAATCAATCTATAGGTATAGAATTCTATTAAGTATTTGGACCTAGTTCTACCTGACTCAACCAAATAGAAACATAATACTATGGGATTACAGAACACAAAACAAAGAAAAGGAAAGTCGGAAAACATAAAACACTAGAAAATAAAATAAAACAATATGAAAAATAGGGAAAATAAAGGTGAGAAGGCAAGAAAACACGTAAAAGTCAGTTGGACCTCCCAGGTGAACAAACACCCAATGAAATAGATCTAAAAAGTTTAAGTGTTAATAATAAAGGTCACTCTCTAACCAAAAAAATAGAAAAACTATGCTAAAATGTCTTCATATCTCTTGATCTTCTTCCAGCTCTCTCATGTCGGCTTGGTCAGAATAACCGACCTCCACATCACGTGGGTGCTTCGAACCTCCTAAGACGTTCTCTCTCGGTTGACGGGCCCACGTAGAAAAGTCAAACAAGAGATGTACTAGAACAATTAACAAAATATAAATAAAAATAAATCAAGCAGAAAAGAGGCAATATACAAAGCAAGAAAAGCAGACAAGTGAATAAAACAAGCAATCTATACTTTGTTGCTCCCTGGCAATGACATCATTTAACGAACGAAGATCGACTTAGGATTCATAACAAGGTTGGAACCCCAATCTCTATGGTGATCAATCTTCGATCAACAAACAATTAACCCACAAAAGATAAGTGATCGACAAATGTGGATATTAGTTAAAATTTTATTATAACTCTACAACGGATGTGTATAGGTTTAAATATGTGTAGAGTGTCGAGCATATGGAGCGAAATATATAGATTGGGAATTAGTATTAATTATTTCTAATTAATATCAATTCCTTGCTATTATCCTTTTTTATGCTTTTTGTTTTTTTATTTTTATTTATTTTTAATTTTTATAGATTTTTAATTGATTTTTATTTTTTTTAATTTTAAATTTTATATTTTCTTTATAATTTTCAAATTTTTAATTTTTTAAATAAGATATATATTATAATAATGATGAAATTAGAAATAATAAAAGTAATATAAGATATGTAGTATATATAGGATATCATATTTTAAAACATATCAAAATATTATCAAAATACATGAAATAAAATATTTTTTAATTTTTATAATTTTCTTTATTTTTGGTAATTTTTATAGAATGTATACTAGTTTTTAGTTATTTTTAAAGTAATAAAAATAGAAAAATTGTGAACAAGTTAAATATCCGAGATAGTTTATGAATTAATAATTATAAATAAACCCAAAATATTTTTCATATATAGTATACATAATAAAGAAAATTTACAAATAGAAAGAAATATTTTGGATTTTTAAATAATTTTTGCTGATTTTTATAGTATTTTTAGGATTTTGTGATTTTTAGGGCTTTGTATTTTTGTGATTCTTGGATATGTGGTAGAATATAATACAATATAGATAATATATTTGTGGAATTTTTTTTGAGATGTTTTTCTAATTTATATGAGTTTTTATATTTGGACAAGGAGAAAATGAATATTTTTTTTAATAAATAGTAAAATTAACTAAAATGCCAAATAAAAATTATGCGAGATGAAGCATGACATCATGCATATGTGGCAATTTTCCAACAAAGAGCAATAAAAATATTTAATGTCATGAATATTCACAAAATAAAAAGCCAAGGTTCAGAGGGACCAAATTGCACTTTAAATAAACATAGACATCATTTAATAACCAAACTTAGAAACTACGGGGATGTTCATGCAAATATCGCAACATCTCTCATGGTGCAACATGTGAGGTGAGGACCAAAGTGTAAATATAGAGAATTTCAGGTCCTAGTTGCAAAATACCTTAAAAATATCACATTAATTAAATATTTACAGGACTAGGTATAAGCAAAAAAGGCGTAAGGGATCATATGCAATTTACCCCAAAAAGGGACGCTATGATCGATAGTCAGGAGCGCTCTACTTAAGTAGATCAACAGCTAGGAGCATCTGGTACTGCTTCACAGCTGAAGGGCTAAGAGTAGATCTACGACGTGATTGCGCAGCTCCTGATGTGCTTGATCTGACGATGGATGCTTGCCTGGAGCGACGTTCTTGATCTAATGGTTGAAGCGACCCCTAGAAGAACAGGGAAGAACCAAAGCTCTGGGCTCCTTTAATCTTCACTCATGGGCAACTCCGGGAGTCTTGACAAATCCCCAAGGTGCCAACATAGATCAAATGCTCCTCCTCAGGTGTTGTTTGTTGGATCTCTAGCAAATTAGGTCACCAAGATTGAATGTGTGCATCAATTCACCTCCTAGATGGAGTACTCAAGGTCTCGGACCTACACAAAAGCAATCAGGGCTTGAGGAAGACTCCCCTCGACCCAACAGTGAGCTGAAAAGGGGCAAAATGGATGCAGATGGGTGGACCTCCGGTGATGTGGCTGAGAGGAGATCCGACTCTCTTGATCTATGCAAGATCGAGGGGGCAAAAGGGACATGGAGATGGAGAACATGGTTGTGAATATGATGGGAAGATTGGTGAGGCGTAACAGTGACTATAGACAACGAACAAAAGGTCGGAGCCTAGTGCTCCGACGAACTTTTTTTGGCTTTTAAGTGATTCAAGATGAAATCAAACGAAATACAAGGCAATACTACACTAGAAATCAACTTACGAATATAATGTCCTAAGTAAAGAGCCTCACCTAGTCGGAGGACCTGGGAAGCTGAGGTCGCCTGGAGAGGGATCCGACGAGGTTTGAATCACCTCCAAGTCAATCTTCTCCATGCCTTTGATCGAAGAAATCACCTCATGTCACGAGGGATATGCTTCAACAAGCGATCATACGGGTTACAGTGGATCATAGAGAGATTAAAAACTGAATCGAAGATGGAGGCTCTGGTTATATAACAGAGCAGGAGGCTCCTAAGATTTTGGGATTTTATTTGAATCGATGAAGCTATGATTAATCTAGAGGCATGGCGTGGTGTATGAGAGTATTGCAAAGATTATTTGTGAAGACATCGAGTTGCATCGAGCTCTGGATTGTGGAGAAAAATGACAAAGTGGGTAGGTGGCTCTGACAGGTCGTTGGCCCAATGAAGGATAGTTGACCCACTGTCAACAAAAACTCGCACCATTGGTCCACGTAGGCCTACAAAAAGGCAAAATAACAAGGAAAATAAAGTAAATGGAAAATAAAATTGAAAGTGATTTTATTAGATAAAACATAAAACATAAAAAATGTTTATTATTTTCCAAACTTATTAGAGTGATTTTTATTTATTTTATCATCTTATTTTATGAGTTATATTATTTATGTATTATTATTATATATATGTACTTCTTCATATATAATATGTATTTTTATTTTGTAGTTTTAATACTTATTGTCTTATTTACATGATTTATATATTTATAATATAATAAAATACATATTTATGCATTTTTTTATTTTTTTGATTTTATTTACATATATAAATAATTGTGTATATATACATTGTATGTATAATGTATATATGTTAATTATTTTTAATGGTTTTATTTTGTATTTATATTTTTATTATATCACAAATAATATATAAAATTATTTATAAATATAAGGAGAGTAAATATATATATATAATAAAATATATGAATATTATATACAGATACACAGTATAATGGTACCAATAAAGCCATTTTTGTATCTTAACTATATTTTTAATGAAATCATCTTCATTAAATAGATAATTTTTTTGAAATAAAATGGCGGTGAGTTTAGATGATTTTGAGTCATATGGAGAAGATATTGATCTGTGAAATTCAATTTATGGTTTTTTATCTGTGTATCCCAGTTGCACTGTGCATTATTTTGTAGGAAATAATTTTATAATTTCCTACGTATTTTTATGTACAAGTTCTATGTTGAATAGTTTATTATTTAGAGTATGTAAAATATAGAATAAAATGGTGTAAAAATACTATTTTTGGAGTTTAAAATTCAGGTGTCTATCTACATTATATGGCCTTATCTCCCCCTACTTTATTCCTTGTCGACCTAGTCAATTTTAACTCGATCTTGGGGCTTATGGTCATTCGGTGTCTTTGATACTTCATTTATTTTTCTTTTCTTATTCTTGTATTTTAGATTTAAAAGAATGGATTTGTATAGTAATTAGAGACTAATTATTGATGAATAATGAATGCTAGTTTGTACAAGTTAGTTGTATTTACTTGTGTTTTGATAAGGATTTAAAGATAAAAGGAAGGAATAAAGGTATATGAATGGATATTCATCATACAGATCAAGATTTGATTATAGAATCAGATTTAGCACGCATCACTGCAGTCGAAAAGTCCTACATCTACCTTCCATTTTTTCTCCAGTTACAGGGCAAACCGATAAAATACCTCCATCTCTAACTACATCTTGGAAATCCTTTCATGAAATCTATACGAGGAACCAACTCGAGTGGTCGACTCTCTTTGACCTCCCATATAAGTTCTATGACCGAAAGATGAGTCAAAACTACCAGTAGCGTGTCCTCGAACACTATCATGCAACCACCAAAAAAATATTGGGGTACAGTCGAACTACGTATCTCCCGACCAACGCAATTGTTGGGGGCGCGACCATCTAGTCATCTACCCTGGGACCCAAAGGTGCATGCCCATCCCTTGTGGTTGCTATCTTCAATTACCCCATGGCAACACAGGAGCTCCATCCATCCATATGTGAAACCTCAACACGAGAATAGACATCTGTGGAGACACACAAAGCTCGTGGAGAATGCATCCGTGACAAAAAAAGATATTGCAATCCTTATAATTAGTATCATAATGCTTTCGTCAATGTAAAGTACATAGGTTAATTGATCTATTAAAGCAATTAGATTCTTGGACAATACAACCATTGAGCAATTTAAACCAATAAGTATATAGGAGTAGATAAATTGGATCCTATAAGAGTAGTATACTGATAATTATGACAGTTATATATTTGATTCATAAATAAATAATTTACCCATCATTTTCCATTTCAATTTTATACCAACCTAATTATTTTTTGCATTTTAATATTATATCGTAACTACTAGACTGTTAGGGGTGAAAATGCAAAATTACAACTTAAGATGAGCATTTGATCCCCTTTCTCCCCCATTTCCATGCACAACTATTATATATATATATATATATATATATATATTATATAGTTAGAGGTTTTTGTGTAACTCGTATAACGATTCTTGGTATATGTGAATTTGCAAAACTTATGAAATGAGTGGAGTCAATTCCCTCTCTTCTGTTGGAAATTTGTTTCAATCCAGGGGTTGTTGAAGAAGTCACTTGAATAAAAAAGGCAAGTGGAGTAATTTTATCATATAAATGATATGTTATAGGCCCCATCTTATTTCCATACAACTTATCCCTTACACCAACCCCTCACGACCCCTCTCCCTCTCTTTATTATATATCTCTCTGTCTCGATCTTTATCTATGTTCATCCTCTTTCTCTCAATCACTTTTAAGCATACATATAGAATGATTCCCTCCTTCGCGAAACATCATGGATCCGGCATCCCGCAACAGATCCTGCACCTTATACAAACAACACTCAATGCATGACCACGGATGTAGCACCTCACACGGATCCGGAAACACCACACAAGCACAACCACGGAACGGTTGGCATCTCACACTCTATATATTGTCTCTTCAACTATGAGTGGACTGACTTGCTAGTTTGCAAGACTCACAATCTTGAGGTAAGTGCATCAAATCTCAACAAATTAATTCTGATATATATGGGGATTCTTAGTGAACAACTACAAAGGGTGAACATCTTTCCTGGAGAGAACCATGAAGAAACATTTCTCCATATATGTTTCTTTTAAACTCTACTTATTTTGGTCATTTGAAGTAATAAAAAATAAGCCTATATTTAATAGAATCGGAGTATTTAGCATTGTAATGAAACATAGTTAGAACAACTACTGAAGAGGAGAAAAAATGAGATAATATTGCAGTTTGATGTTACCACAGTGAGTTCTAGGTGGATAATAAGAAAACCGCTACCAACATAATTGGAGAAAATTTTAGGATGATTTGAAATGTAGGAGAGAATGAATTGGTTTAGAAGACGGATAAAAGTTCCATATAAATCATACGCAGTACAAATTAAACCAACACCATGGTCTTCCGAACCAACCTGAGCTTTGCTTAGCAACAACCGATTAATCGATTGCAATGAACCCATGAATCCCTACAAATTGGAACGACCCTGCACTATCTCATGTGAAACCCAGGCATCTGTGCCCAAGGGATCCAGTGCTCGAGCCAAAGACAAAAAGTTTCAACACCCGGTGCAACTACTCCTAATTTACTAGACATTTAGATTATGATTCTCAAAAGATCCAAAATGTAGGAAACTTTTTCATCCAAATTTTCAGACTAAAATTGATGTCTAAAACACCACAAATATATGTGTACCTAGATCATTTAAATGTAACTTCAGTAGCTTCATGTAACAAAAGTGAACGATGGTGAGATTTATATCTAGTAGGTATGGATTTGATGAAATGAAGAAACTGGAATTCTCTTTCGTTTCAACAATAATAAGATCGGAGTAAAAAATGAATGGTCATAAATGTGCTTTAGTTTCCAGATGCATTTCTATTTCCAATGCTACAGTTGCAGCCTACTAAATCTAGTCTATACTTCCAAGAATTAAATTATTGTCCATTCAAGTTCTCACAATCTAATTACATAGTGTTTAGAAGTAAGTTGGATTATGTTCAAACAACCTCGACAGAACAGGTTACTACTATAAACTCAAACCAAAATTTTTTAAAAGCAAAATACCATTTGAGAAGTCGATTTTGATCAACCCTCAACAGTTGCACGGATCCCATAATCGTTTTGACACTCTGCATGCATAACCCACTCAACCCTAACGTGATCGGACATGAAATCAAAATCCAACCCATGGGAAATTAAAAGTAGAAAAGTACTGCAAGGAGGGGAGATCTGAACCTCGTAAAAGTGAGAACCGAGCTCCCCGCAGCAAGATCTATGCGGGCGGAGCTCCAGTTAGCCAAGCTTGGAAAATAGGGTATGGTTTGTTAAATTCACACTCATCCCCTTATATATCCGGGTTCTCTTAGCTGGACTTGGTTCGAGTTCAGATTTGTTTATTGACTCATGACCATAAAACAATTGTAACTCCTTCATACGATGTCGAATTTAGACATTCTTGACACTGTTGGAATGGTATCAACGAGTATTACAATAAAATATTTAAATTTGGATATTGGATCAGGTCTGAAATTCAAAGAAGTGAATTCAAAGAAGTGAATACAAATGTATGAGAGTTTTGTCAAAAAGCTGTATCTCAAACCGTATCGAGACCATATTTCTATGGGCATCCGAAACATATACCGTATTTGGTATTTTAACGCATACATAAGTCTTAAGATATCACAATTATAAAAATCTCAAAGGAAGTCCCATCCTCGACACTTGACGTGTGTTTCTACCCGGTCTCATATTCGTACGATGCATAAGAATCTCAAATGAAATATTCCCATAAAAATCTCAAAGAAAAAGGACGAAACCCATAAAATCTCAAAAAGAAATAAAATAGGATTTCGGACTTTTATACCTAGAAACAAGTGAGGTACTTATCCCAAATGTCAGTCTTTTGTTCTCATGTAGCCTCCTCAATATTGTGCATATGTCTAACTACTTCAATTAGTGGAATATCTTCCTAATGCAAGGTCTTATCCATAATGATGTCAAAATCATTTATTCAATGAATAAAGAGGATGTAGTCATAAGTTATCCTCTGATATGTATTGGCGCGTCCTCTACTATATGTCTTATGATGAATACCTAGCCCTTAGGCCCTTGATATGGTAAGAAGATTTGATACTCGTGAAACTTGCCTAGTGCAGGTACTAAGTGACACACTGAATAAAAGTGTGACACCAAAGTTAAATAAAGTATGAAACAAAATTCAATATATAGAAATCATACCTCTGACAACTGAACCTGAGGCATGGGACTGCTCTTGAGTAACGGCATCCAGCTGTCGTCACTATTTCAGTGAAGAATTGGATCCTGTTGCACTATATATTTGTTGCAATGGAGGAAGCTAGAAACCTCTGTCTCTACAACGAAATCTTGATCCATGTGTATATGATGAACCGCTGGGCCCTGCGCTCTGCTAAGGTGTACCCGAACCATTAGCATGTCGGGGACACTGTGCTATGATGTGGATGGGTTGCACTTCGTCACATTCATCGTCACCTCCTTGATGGAGGTAAGGTCCAAAGTGGAGAACCTGTCCTGAACATCCTCATGCATCCCTCAGATGAACTTCTGCAAGTTCTCTTATGGATAACTATAGTAGCAGGGGAATAGAGAGACAAGTCTGTGTAACGCATGAGGTACTCCTAGGTTTTCATCGAACCTTGGGTCAGCTCGACAAAGTCTCTCCTCTGATCCTCTATCCAATGGTCAGGGTATAACTCTGTGCGGAACTCATCAAAAAAAACCTCCCTAGTGATGGTCTCAATCTTATGCTCTTTAGTGGCATTCCACCATCGCTCTGCATACCATGCCATTGAGTACTCTGCAAAATACACCCAAGTGTCCTTAAGCATATGGATTATCTTGATACCGACGCATGTTGATAAGCTACATAGGTGTTTTGATGCTTCTGCTAAGCATCAACATCCTCCATCTGCTCAGGCTCTAGAGCGAAGATTGACACTCTCCTCCCCATCATGAGAGGGATGGTAAGAGGGATCGTCATGTTGATGTAGTCATTGCTCGATCGCCTCTTGACGTTGTCGGATGCCATATACGACCTATACAATTAAGGCCAGTTGCTACGCCACATTTGGATCCACGCGATACAGCATGGTTCTGCAAACCAAACCATGACATTGATAGTTGTTGTAACACTTTGAGAGACATGGACATGGAAATTAACCTAATAATCTATCACGACTCCTGTATGCAACAAAAGACGTGCACTATCCATATTTTGAATACCATAAAAGAATTGTATGTGTGGATTTTACTGGAATATCCTTACACTGATACCAAACTATGATGCCCTCGGGATTTGGATACTCAGCAATGCACATTTACGACATGTGATTCTACATTAAAAATACCCAGTTGTATAATACACACGGAGAGTAGTAAGGAAAGAAAAACCAAGTATATTTTTCTATTTATTTCCATTCACACCAGTGTCCATAAAAGATGTTCAATTTACCAGAATGTAAACCAACATGTACATACACGTCATGTCTCTCACAGCAATAAGCATATGTACAGTAATACAAAGAACATGCACCAATAGTACCATAAAAAGATCTGAGAAAGTCTACCACAAGTTGCCTACAGCTGCAATTGCTTCTTCTGCAAACCTGTTGAGTTCACACAGACAGGTTTATGAGCAAAGCACCCAGTACATATGTATAACATCAGCTAAAAATGGTAAAAGGTGTGTATAAGAAATCGACTATAAGGAAAGGAACTACTCATAAGAAACAAAATGACTACTAACAAGTACTCAATGGAAAGTGAACAACTTACAATATAGCTCTATCGTTTAGTTAATCACTTTAAATTATTTAAAGACTATCATTGTTATTATATGCCTCCTAATTAATTTCCATACATTACATGTGAGATAAGATAATTGTTTGAACCATGATCCATTTACCTCAACTTCTTGTCGATAAGAGTCCATGAAAGTAAGGAGCAAGGTAGTATTAGGAATAGAAATAAGTTGTGGTCTTGACCACGAGGGTCTCACGCTATGACTTTAAGATACATCGTATCTTAGGATTGGGAGCCTCCGCAGGCATGTGTGAAATAATACACCCTAAATAAGTTCCCAACAATTTCCTTTACTAACATCCATACTTTCTTACTATATTATTATTCTCATTCCATTGATAGTTCTCTTGTCTTCGGAAATTATCACATTCAAATATATTGATCTAATGTACAACCTGATGAGATAAGTTGCTTGATTAAAAACATAATTAACTAGTATCCACTACTCATCGGTAAGAGTCCATGATAATAGTGCACAAGGTAGAGCTCAAGATCTGATTATAGGATCTGATCTAGCACTCATCACTGCAGTCAGAAAGTCCTACGACTACCTTCCATATTTCTCTAGCTACAGGGAAAATCGATAAAACACCGCATTCTCTAACTATATCAAGGAACTCCCTTCATATAACCAATACGAGGAACCAACTTGAGTGATCGACTCTCCTTGACATCTCTATGATCGAAAGTGAAGACAAAACTACTAGCCGCGTGTCCTCGAACATCGTTGCACAACCACCAGAAAAACATCGTGGCATGGTCAGACTATGTGTCTCCCAGCCAACACAACTGTTGGGGTTGCGGTCATCTAGTCATCTACCCGAGAACCCAAAGGTGCATGCCCATTTCTTGTGGTTGTTATCTCTGAATACACCTTGGTAATACGGTAACTCCATCCATATGTGAAATCTTAACACGGAAATGGACATTCGTGGAGACACACAAAGCTCGGGGGGAATGCATTCATGACAAAAAAGATACATCAATCTTTATAATCAGTATCATATCACTTTCGTCATCACCTCAAAAGATTCCAGAGCAATGAAGGCACATGGGTTAATTGATCAATTAAAGCATATAAATTTCTGGATAATCCAACTGATGAGAAATTTAAACCAACAATTATAGAGGATTGGATAAATTGAATCTTATAAGATTATGCTAGTATACCGATAATTATGGCAATTATATATTTGATTCATAAATAAATAGTTTACATATCATTTTTCCATTTCGATTTTTATACGTACTTTATTATTTTTCATTTCAAGATTCTATCGTAACTAGTAGCCTGCTAGGGGTAAAAATTGCAAAATCACAGCTTAAGACGAGCATTTGGTCCCCTTTTTCCCATTTCCATGCACAACTATTTTTATTATATATATAATATATTATAGTTAGCGGTTTTTATGTAACCCGTATAACGACTCTTGGTATTTGTAAAATGGCACAACCTATGAAATGAGAGGAGTCAAGTCCCTCTCTTTTGTTAGAAATTTGTTTCAATCCGGGGATTGTTGAAGAAGTTATTTGAATCAAAAAGGTGAGTGAAATTGTTTTACCACATGAATGACATGTTACAGCTCTCGCCCCCTCTTATTTCCATGCAACTTCTCCCACACACCCACCCCTGATGACCCCTCTCCCTCTGTTTATTCTCCATCTCTCTATCTCGATCTCAATCTCTCTACATCCTCTTTCTCTCAATCGCTTTAAAGCATACAAATAGAATGATTCCCTCCTTTGTGAATAATCACGAATCCAACTTCCCGTAGTAGATCTGGCTCCTTATACAAATAACACTCAATGCATGATAATAGATCCGGCACCTTGCATAGATCCAGAAACACTACACATGCACGACCACATAACGGATGGTATCTCACACTCTAGATATTGTCTCTTCAACTACGGGTGGATTGACTTAGTAGCTCTCAAGACTCACAATATTGAGGTCCGTGCATCAAATCTCAACAAATTAAATTGGCCGAAAAATAGGGTTTCTCAGTAAAAATCTACAAAGGGTGAATATCTTTCCTGGAGAGAACCATGAAGAAAATTCCTTTAGATAAGTATCTCTTAAATTATCTTTATTTATTAAAAGTAGGTCCAGAAATTTTGAGGGTCTGGAGCATCCCTCTTGAGATTCGAATCTGGGTCCTTTAAGGTGTAGGCACGGTACACTATCATCAGACCAGTCCTTGGGTTCAAATTCTATTTAATTTGATAATTTGGAGTAATAAAAAACAAAGTTATATTTAATTGAACCAGAGGAGAAAATTTTGACCATTGAGTTCTGGGTGGATAATGAGAAAACGGCTGCCAACATAGTAAAAGCAAGTTTTAGGATGATTTGAAATGTAAGAGAGAATGAATTGA
The DNA here is from genome assembly GCA_037367405.1 of Ottelia alismoides. NCBI lineage: Eukaryota > Viridiplantae > Streptophyta > Magnoliopsida > Alismatales > Hydrocharitaceae > Ottelia > Ottelia alismoides. Next base: position 345,235 of record JAZKJV010010091.1, read on the forward strand.
TATAGAAGACTGACAAACATTACTATAAATCATGCACGGTACCAATTAACCCAACACCATAGTCTTCTGAACCAACGTGCGCTTGCTTAGGAGCAACCGATCAACCACCTGCAATGAACCAGGAATCCCTGCAAACTAGAACAACCCTGCACTATCTCATACGAAATCCAGACATTTAAGCCCAAGGGATCCAATGTCCGGGCCACAAACAAAAAAGTTCCATCACATTATGCAACTCCACTTAATTTACTAAACATTTAGAATAAGATTCTTAAATGATCCAAAATGCAGAAAACCAAATTTTCAGACTGAAATTGATGCCTAAAACACCACAAATGTGTGTATGTGTGTGTGCATGTATCTATGTATGTAGATCATTTAAATGTAACTTTAGTAGCATCTAAATCTAAAATTGAACGATGGTGAGATTTGTATATAATAGGTATGTATTTGATGAAAGAAAGAAACTTGAATTCCCATTCATTTCAAAAATATAATAAGATCATAGTAAAAAAAACGAATGGTCAGAAATGTGCCTTAGTTTCCAGATGCATTTCTATTCCAGAGCTATGGTTGCAGCCTCTTAAATCTAGTCCATACTTCCATGAATTAAATTATTGTCCTTTTAAGTTCTCACAATCTAATTTCGGAGCATCTAGAACTAACTAGGATTGGTTTCAAACAACCTTGCAGATCAAATTACTACCTTAAACTCAAACCTAACCATTTTTAAATCAAGATCCCATTTGGAAAGTCGATTTTGATCAACCATCAACAGCTGTATGGATCCCATAATCATTTTGACACTCTGCATGCATAATCCTACGCAACCCCAATGCGATCCGACATAAAATCAAAATAAATCCATAGGAAATAAAAAACGGAAAAGGGAAGCAAGGAAGGGGTGATCTGTACCTCGCAAATGTGAGAAACGAGCTCTCCACAGCGAAATCTACATGTGGACGCCTTCGGCTTCATGATCAATCGCTCCGGCGCCTCTCCAGCGAGCTCTGGTGTGGAGCTCCGACGAACCAAGCTTGGAAAATGAGGTATGGTTCGTCAAACGAGCTCCCCACAACTTTATTTTTAGCGACTTATTCATTAGTATATGTTATTTATATACTTAATGTACATGTATTTATAATTATATACTTTATATTTATTATTTTTATACATAATGTTATATTTACATAATTTATTTATGTAAAATATTTTTAATATATATCTATAAATTTTTGTAGGGTTTTTATTGTTTGCGTATATATAAATAAATATGTATAATTAGAATATAGACATTTTATACATGTGTATTTAGTGTTTATTAATTATTTTGATATTTTGGATGATTTTAATTTTATTTATATTTTATATGGTTGTTAAATGATATGTGCAATTGATAAAAAAATAAAAAAGTTATGGCTTTATATACATATGTACAAGCACCATAATACCCCCATTAGCCGGCTTTTGTATTTTGACTCCAAATTAAATGAAACCACCTTCATTTTATAGATAATTTGATTTGAAATACAATGGATGTGAGTTTGATGAATTTCGAGTTCGTGTGAGGAGATATTGATCAATGAAATTCTATTTACGGTGTTTCTAATTGAGTGTACATAGTGACTTGTGCATGATTTATTTGTGCTATTATTCTTATTATTTTCTCAACATTATTATGTGCAAGTTTCTATATTGGAAATATTTTTATTTATATGAGTATGAATAAAATAGTGTAAGAATAAACTATGCATAGTATACTGGACATTTAGGGTTTCTATGTATTATTTTATACATTATTTTACCATGATCTCCTCCTACTTTATTTCCGTTGACCTAATCAATGTTTGACTAGGTCTCGTGTTTAGGGTCAGTTAGTATTTTGATACCTCTTTTATTTATTTTATTTTTTTATTATTTTATTTTAAATTAAATATGGGTACTTACATGTTAATTACGTATTAGTGTTGTGCGTTAATTCATTCAAGTTAGTGGAATTTACATGTCTTTTACTAGGGATTTAAAACCAAAATAGGAGATTAAAGGTGAATGAATGGCTATTCATCACCTCCTATACTTAACTTTACTTTTCCATAGCAACACTTATTATGATAATGAGTAATGAAAGAGAAAATAAAGAAAAAGAAAATAAATAACTTAGAATGCTTATGATGTTTTAAACTTATCTTCATAAAATCAGAATTTGGAGCTTAGTCAAACCTTTGGAGTGTTAGTTTGTCGGAACCTTATGGAGAATAGGATTTAAAATCTAACAACCCTCAAGTTCCATGGTCCTCTCTTCAGTTCACCTCAATAGTCAGGTGATGATCTACGATTCTCATTCTTTATTCTTTTATTTTAGCTTATCTTTTAGCAAAACTACCTGTAGTTATATGTAAATACAATAATTTATCATTGTATATGTTCGTGTTAATATTGCATAACTAGCACTTATTTCCCAAAAAAATAAATAGAAATAAAAAAAGAAAGAGGTATTTATAATAAATACAGATTGGCCTAAACCGCGAGAGAAGGTCAAATATTGACTTGATCGACAAGAAATAAGTAGAGAGATAGGGTACCTTACCTGTACTTGTAAATATAATTATTTATATTTATTTTACATTTTGTGAAAACCATATTATTTTTTAACACTTGTATATAGCCCTAATAATAAAATAAAAATAAAAATAATCAGAAAACACAAAATAAAAGAAAAAAATAATATTCAAAGTTAATTGTACATAGGTCACATGTGCATATATACAATACTTATTTATTTAGTACCCATAATTAATTTATAAAAATAGATTAAAAATCATTTTATAACCCTTAAATTATTTTGTAAATAAATAAAATATAAAATAAAATTTATTCTTGTAAAAATGATATAATAAAAATACATGTATAGAATACAACGGTATATTATACCTATACATAACATTATATACTATATATACCTTAATAAATTAATTTATAAAAATAATTTAAAATCACATAACATTTTCATTTTTATTCAATTTCTATTTTAAAATCATTTACCATTTTATACTTAATATTCTTTTATTTTGTAGATCTTATTTCTGATTGGTCCGGGAAGATTGTTGACCGTGGTCAACCCTTCCTCCAACTAACCTGACCCGACACCAATCACCGGACCTGGTTTCTCCCTATTTTCCCGATCAAACCTGGCATCCATTCACCTCGATTTCACCGCTCGACTACGCTATTAGGATCCGTGATCCTCACGGATCCCTAGGCGCAGCCGGATCTGCCAAGGGTTTTGCTTTCTAGACCACCAGGCTTCTCTATAAATTCTCTCTTCCACCTTTCGAGAGAGGTATCTCATTCCTCGCGCCACCATAGACCCCTAGACAGCTTATGGAGAATGACAGCTCCTCGAAGAGCCCTTCGGAGCCTTGTTTGGTGGTCCGATTGAGCGAAACTCATCGTGTGGTCAGAGAGCCACCATGAAAGCCTTCTTCGCCTGCCACAGCCTAGTTGAGTCCATAACCCCCTTTATCCACTTAGCCATAAGACCCTGAGTTCTTTAGTAGCTCCATGTAACCTTCATTTCTCTTATCTTTCACGATTCACTCTATTTCTTTCGATTCCACCACCGCCAGTCCACCAGCTCCGACCACTGGGTCTGGAGCTTCGTTCTGCACTCTTCCCTGCACAGATCGATATGCCAGTTCACCCTTCGTCTCTTAGTGCAACCTGACCCCCTTGAATCCTTCTCATCGGAGCAAGATCAAGCCTAGACTTCCATCTCCCATGTACGTTGGAGGTCAAACCCACTCCCCCATCGCTTCTCTTCACAAATCCAAGCAATAACGTGATCGGAGCTACGCCTCTGAGTCTTCCTTCTCTATACAGGTACCCTCGCACACAAAGACACCCAATTCAAGCTTCATCTTGGGCGGCGGAGCTCCACCGTGTTGATAATCCGACCATCAGTCCATCCATCGGAGTCACACACTTGATGCAGAACCCTTCCACGATCGTGCTGGACCCTTTAGCTTCTTCATTAGAGTACCGGATCTCCCTCCATGCTCGGTTGAAGTTCGCCAGACCCATGTTCATCCAGCCACCTCCTTAGCCGTCCGGTCAGGAGCTGAGCCCCAGATATTATCAGGACCGTACGAGTATGCCTTATTCCTAATGGTATGATCAGATTCTGGAGCGAATCTGAGCCGCATGCCACCGCCAGCTTTTTCAGCCGTCATATCCTTACAGGCATGGCAGTTCTAAGCCGCATGTATCCGACCGTATCAGAGTCGTCAAATCCTTTTCCATGGGATTATCATAGCTGTCGGAGACCTCTTGCGGGAGGCACGTGCTTCGAGGGTATCTTGCACTTATTTTCTGTTGTTTTACTTATTTAGCTTTAGTCCAATAAATTTAAAGTGTATTTAAGAACAATTGTAGTTTGGACCTTCTAATTTTCTATATTTGCACTTTAGTCCAATCGAGTCTGAGCCGCGTGCGTCCGCACGCTTATTTTGGGTTATTTGCATTATCTGGTATGAATTACTTATTGGCTATGGAATGAACTTTATGTTTTGATATTTGCACTTATACCCATGCTTGTCTAGATCACGTGTTGCGCATGATTTGTGTGGACAATTTCATCTGTGACTCTTGAACTTCTAGTGCGTGATATGCTTTGTCCCTTAAACTGAAAACATTTGCAACTTGGATCCTATTGCACCATTTTTAACTCTTGTCTTTTATTGGATGCTATAAATAGCAAATTCACCCTAAAAATTCTACGAAAATACATGTTAGTTCATGCTTGCTTGTTATTTTCCTGGTAATTTTAGTTTGCCAAATTAATTTTATTTTATTTTATTAAACATTCAAAAACCCCTAAAAAGTGTCATGTTTGTCTCAGAAAAATTATAAAATTTCGAAAAATCACTTAAACTTTCCACCAAAATTCATATAGTTGTATTTTATTGTCTTTTATCTCCAATATAGATTTTGCTTAAAACACTTTATAAAAACCATAAAAATTGCAAAACACTCAAAAACTTATATAAAGTTGTAGAAAATCCAAAAATAGTTTTTTAGTCTTTTTTGTAGATTTTTACTTCTATTTTATCATAAAAATCACTCCTATGAGTTTTGGGCATTTTAACTATTTTTAACTTGCAAATTACTTCTGGTTGTGCACTATTTGTTATTTTTGCCACTGTTTGATTTTTAGAAAATCTTAAAAATATTTAAAAATTCTATAAAAAAATATCAAAAATAATTTAAAACCTATAAAAACCAAAAATATTTTATTACAATTTTTGGGTATTTTTGACATATTAGAAAATTAAAAAAGATTGTGTGAGTGCTTTGTTTTTATTGCTTCTATATTGAAAATTAAAATTTTGAAAAGTTAAAAACCATTAAAAAGATTTTTTATTTCCGAAACTCGGCCACTAAGTTTTTAAATCGTGCTCCTTGTGTTCGACCATGGTCGCTATACCATGTAAATAAAATAGCGAAGCCGATTACATTGCTTACCTTATCTTAGAGTGGTTTAATATTCTTGTTGACCGATTTGATCGATTGAGGATAACGACAATTAGCCTTTATTCCACCTTAGTCGATTTTTAAATCCGTGTCATCCAAATGGCGTCGTTGTCGGGGAGCACGGCTTAGTAGTGTGATTTAAGCTTTTCCTATTTTTGTATCTATCTATTATAAATATTTTCTAACCATCATATGTTTCACTTTTTGTGCGAGGAACCGCCTAGAGGACAACACATTTCGCTTCGGAGGGACCCGCATCTGAGGAGGAGCAGAAGAGTAGAGGAAATAGTTATCGTAGATAGATTTATTTATGCAAATATTATTGCAATAATTTAGAGACTCTTGAACACGTTTGGACCCTCTTAACATCTGGGGTCTGTTTCGTCGAGTGTCGGTGCACTCGAGGGACCTCATTGAGTTTTTCGTTGTTTCTTGACGATTTTTTGATTTTATTTTCTATTTGATTCCCGGGGATTTGGCCCCTAGATTTAGGATTTTTATTTGATTGAGTTAGGTAATTAGATAAGGTCCAAACACCCCAACAGAATATATGTTCCTATAGAACGTACTTGGACTTAGTCAAACAAAGAAAAAAGTTAATTTAATTGGTTCAGAGACCACGTGCTGAGAGAGATCATATACAGCGCTTGCAGGACACACTACAATGAGCACCAATCGGACTCTAAGATCGGACTCAGATCTCTTTTCTGATTGATTAACCACCATCTCTTCCCGCTAATAGAAGTTGCTCATCTTAGGGATGATTTCCTAGTGCATCATATAGATTAGTTTTATTTCCATATTTAAATTATGCGCATATCACCCTGCATGTAGAGTGCTGGAGCAAGGTACGCATTTGTATCTCTGCATGCATCATAGTGTTTGATCGCGCATCGGCTTTTCCGTCTTCCTCCCCCAATTTTCTTGGACTTAAATAAAAAGGAAATCGGAAATTTTGTTAGACGTTGCATTTATTCAGAAAAATGCCTAAAAAAAGATAATCAATAAAATCTGGGACTGTTAAAGAAATTTTGACCTAAAACCATACTTCGCTAAAAATCTTTGTTTTAGGGAGAGTAACCCTCTCATTGTCTGATTTATCTGCAGAGAGAGCTACTCGCACACTAGGATAGAGTCATGCCTGATCTCTTTTCAGACTACCAGTTCTAATGATTAGTTGTTCTCCAGTGAGGATTTCACTGGGTAGCCGGTAATCGGTCCGGACTTCCATAGTAGATTGGGTAAGATTGAGTAGTTGATAAACGGTCCGCATCCCATACTGACTGGAAATAATTAGTTGTAAGAACTTGGGCCAGTCTCCTGGGTGAATCGGGCTCCTAACAGCTCGCTTAACCGCTCTGATAGATTGGATGTTCACTTGATAAAATTTTAAAAGATAAATGATCGAGCCTTTACAGTCATCACATTACGTAGCGTAGGTGAACTGGGGGTTTGATTTCTCATCTTGCTTGCGTCCAAGATCTACTCTTCATAAATCCCCACATCACGATGATGGGAAGGAGGTCTCTTAGGCTGCCTTTGGCAGCACCGCTTTCCATCACTCCTCCCCATTCATCTAGGGTGGCTTGAAAGAGCTCAGACCCACTCTTTGAACCTGAATTCGCCTCCACCCTGTTCCCCCTTGACCACCCTTCTTCCACTCCTAAGATTCAGCCAGACAGTCCAACATAGCTCTTTGTTCACTTGACAACACCTGATCTAGGGTCTTTTAACTTTGCAAAGATTGGAGAGATAGCGAGCATTGAGAACAGAATTGATGAGCAACCACAGACCTCATCCTGTGTACTAGATCAGGATGCCATCAACAATACACTGCTATCTTCCCTGGAGACTATGCAGCGACATATTTGGGACCAGTGAGTGTTCGTGGCTGAGGTGATGAGAGAGCTCATGCAGATGAGAGCTGGACGAGAGGAGTTGTAGAGACCAGTAGCCAGTGGAAAGATACCTAGAGACGAGGGCCAAGACGGATGCAAGGACGAGCCGCAGAAGCCAGCCAGACCACCATGCACCATGAGGCAGTTGCACAATCCTGGTGCAACTCTCACCCACAGATGGATCCAGCTGCCCAAAATCCTTGATGACTTTTAGCTGCACCCCCAGACCATTCAGTTACCGCATAAGTTCCATGGGCTAGACACTGAGGAGCCCCATCTCCATCTGTAGGAGTTTGAGATGATCTGTAGTACCGTCCACGACAGATTTGTAGATGAAGATACCATTAAGTTGATTGCCTTCCCCTTTTCCTTAGTAGACAGAGCAGCCTACTGGCTGAAGCATCTAAAGAAGATCGTCACCATTAGGGAGAAACTCCGGACCGAGTACTCGAATAAGTACTATCCACTCGGTCGGACCAACGTAGCAAGAGCCATGATTAGTAATTCACTATGAAACCCAAATGAATAGTTCCATGAAGCATGGGATCGTTTTAGAGAGCTCATCAACAGGTGTCCTCGCCATGAGATAAGCAAGCCCAACCTCATCCAGAGTTTCTTTTGTGGGCTAACACCTGAGCTGTAGGAGCTTGTGAACGCCTCGTGCGAAGGTTCCTAGTTCGCCAAGGATGAAGACTAGGTTTAGGACATCTATGAGGAGATGGCAGAGAACTACACAGTGATGTCCCAGACCCGTGTCTACACTCAGGGGAAGCCTCTCCCACATGCAATTTATTAACAAAGGATTGCATGCGCCGATGTCGGTCCTTCCACATCTTCTTTGGCAGCAGCACAAGCAGAGTCTTTGGCCACGGATATGGGCATCATTAGCTAGAAGTTGGACCGGATAGAGATCATTGAGAAGAAGCAGTACCAGGGCCTAGATAAGCTCAACAAGATTGATGAGATGGACCAAACCTTGAGTGACCTGAAGACCCGGATCATGTGTCTCCAAGAGGCATAGACGGCTTCTCAACCCCATTTCAGGTCCTGAACTGATCCAGGGAGCAGCTCTTCCCAGGCCTTTGCCTCGTATCACCAGGTTCACCGCATTCAGGAAAAGTCAGTCTTGTCGCTCCAGCAGTACCAGTTGCCACGACCATCTTCAGACACAGATGTGGGTATACCAGTCGGATCAGCCCTTGCCCTTGGCATCCCTTCCCCACAACTCCACGAGCAACGGAAATCGTTGATGGAAGTCAACGGGATCTGGCACTCCCAGTACCAACCACAACTCGAGATCCATCGAGACCACCCTGGCTTCTGATGGTCTACTGAAGGTACTTCATCCCAGCAGCAGCCTCCGCACTGCATGGCTCTCGTCCCCAGTATCAGGGATAGCAGTGCAGGCAGCCTCATCAGTAGTACTCCCAACCCCCTCCCCACTACCAGGAGTAGTCTTATCCATATTCCAGCGAGGCAACTCATCCGGTTCTCATGCACTGGTTTATGAGAACCCAGCACTTGATGATCTCGCCCGCCTACTCTCTAATCAGCAGGCCTCCTTCTAGCGAGAGATGAACGAGTTCTGACAGGAGATGAGGGAGATAATAAAGGGCAAAGCTGTCATACCCGCTCATATTGAACCTAACCCGAATAATCTGAAGAGGAAATCTGAGTAGGTACAGCTTACAGAGACCACCACTCCTAGTGATATTTTTGATAACCTCTTATTCTTCTATATTTGATAATGAATTTGTGACACTTAGGAGCGGTAGGAAGCTAGTCGGCGACGAATCATCTAGGCGACAGCCCAATGTAGATTCCAGGGCACTAGATGAGGTCAAGAGTGCTACTGATGTCGCTCAACATGAGGATGATGATGGTGGTGCTGAAGCCACCAAGGATGTTGATCAAGACGACGGTGGTGAGGTCGTCGTATTTCCAGTTCCAGATGGTGGTGTCGATGCCACTTATATTCCAGATGCTAGGCTAGAGCACGGTACTGATGCCCAAAGTTCATGTTTTGTCAGTGGTATTGATGCCACCAAGATTCCTTCTGTTGTGTTGACTCATCTTGTACCAGAGGAGTCTTATAGAAAATACCAAAAATGGAAAAATGGCAAAAATAAAAAATATGAATGCACAGGAACCTACTCATGACCCTCATCTCTTTGGAGAGGGTCCTCCTATCCCTTTCTCTCAAGCACCCTGCTTAGGAAAAGGGCCAAAATGGAAAATCCAAAAAAGAGGCATGATGAATCTGTGATTCATCACTCTTAAAGTTGAAAATAGAGCCTTGTTCCTGAATAATTAGGAACATATTTACACCAAAATTTCATAATTAGCATTCATGCATGCAGTGATAACATTTGCATTTTAGCATTCGCATCTGCATTAAATAAGAAGCCCAATTCACTTGTAATAATCAATCATCTGTATATATTTTATACTAACTCTAAATCCAATAAAATCAACTCTATAGTGTATATATTACTAACAATAATACAAGAAAAATACCAAAAATTGCTAACTTAAATAATTGCCCAAAAAAATCCCAACCCCAGTTGGAGACCTTAGACCTTAGAATGCACATATCCATCTCATAAATCCTCCGATCTAGGTCTACTTACTTTTAAATCAATACACATTCAGAGACCTTCAAAATGAGACTAATTTCATTTAAATCGAAGCTCGAATGCAAAACTTGGGTTTTGGGACCCTATTGTACACTATATGCATGTATATTTGTACACTTACATTTTATTACTTTATTTGACCTCGTTTCCGTTTTTGGTCAAATAAAACTTGTAGATCTCATCGAGATCTACAACTTTCATGTTTTGAATTTTTCCAAATTCGGCCATCTTCTTCCTCTTATCTCATATTTCATCATATTTAATTTCTAAAAATTGCATGGTGTAGTTAACTTGTCATCTATCTTGTGTGACATGTGTCTTATTTTTGTGAGCCACCTTGATTTTAATAATATCATTTTGGTGAAATTTGACATATTTTTCCCACTGTGTGCCTTTTAATTAATAGTAAATTCTTTGTTCCTCCAAAAATACCCATAAAATCACATTAGACCTAGGATAAATTACTCTCCAATGTGCCAAACAATCATTGCATTTACATGCATCACGAGGCCTGAATAAATCAAATAGTGATTTGCTTAATTAATTTTTAATAAATCAAATTCACATAGAGTTTTAGGTTTATTCATTTTCCTGGATTCCTCTTACTTATACATATCTTGAATAATTTTTATATCTAAAAATAATGTCTTTTGGTATTTATTAGAATTAATTTTGTAAAAACTGCCATGCATTCATATTTTATTCTTAGTTAGCATTCCATCATCTGGCCAAGTTTCGTTAATTTTGGACCTTATTTGACTATATTTCTCGTTTAAACTTGCAAATTTGGCCTGAAATTGCATTGTTTTTCCTTGATTGCATAAAAATTCCTAAAAAAGACCAAAAATATTCTCTGAAAATATGATCTCAAATTTGACTGAAAATTTACCTAAGGAGAAAGTTGCCTCCCTGAGTTCGACCTTGGGCTTGCCCAAGTAAAATAAAAATATACCGCTCACATTTAATTAAATATTAATTGAAGTGGTTTTTGATAAGTCTTGATTTACCCGACTACAACGAATGACAACATTCAATTCGATCATTAACCCAGTTGAATTAGGTAGGGTATATCGTGGCCCGTCAAATGACGTCGTTGCCAGGGAGGCACGGTTTAGGTTAATTTTTAGAGAATTTTGAGTTTAGATTTTCCATCCATGGGTAATCTGATTCCTGGTTTTTCTTGTTAATATTCCTCTGTCATTTCTTTTTGTTTATTTTTTGTGTCATCCTTTATTTTACCTCCATTTATTTTCTTGCGAGGAAAATGAGGAGTCGAAGGAGCTTTGCCAAGCAAACTGAGGACTTGCATTTAAATATTTTGAGTGATTGTGAGGACTTGTAATTGTTGTCATTTTCATTATTTTTTGCATTTTTCCAGTGGTTCCCGTTTGGGTTCTCACGCGTGTAAAGATAGTGGAAACGTGTCCCCGTGTGCTATGTGGATTGCTTTTACGTAGAATATGCTTGTACTTGCAGCTCTTAGAGATACTTTAGGACTTGTCTGTGCTCGTAAAATTCTAGGACAACACTTAGCACATAAAAGACGCAGTTAGACCGCAGATCTAGCCAAATTCAACTTGTACTTCATTCGCTAATAGAACTGCATGTCTAGGAGCAGCTTTTATCGCTTGCATTGCATGTAGAATAAAGTTTTCAATTCTGTTTTGCATCCTGCATAAAAAGCGAAGGGATCACTGTAAGTCTTCTCAACTTTGCATACCATCATTATTTTATCTTGCATCGGCATCGACTCCTCCCCCTTGGTTTTTCAAACTTAGGATAAAAAGGAAATTGGGATTGGATGATAGGCGTGCTTTGTGGTTGGACTAAACCAGTGGTCACTTAACTTAAAAATCGGGACTGCTAAACAAAATTGACCAAAAAATCAATAAAATCAGAAATTGTGCTTGCGGGAAATTAACCCCGTCCTTATTTTCAGGATGAGTGAGGGTACTAGAGTGTGTGAGCACCCTACGGCAGAGCCAAAAATCCCCGCCTTCCATATCGCGTACCCCAACCTGAGCAAATATCATCGGTTGAGCTTTGGGTTCAACTGACCAGTGCCAAGTAGCCTCCGCCTACTCCGGTAGGTAGATAGGGGTGAAATTGCGGTGCACCGCGACAAGTTGCTAGTAGCCTCTTCCTACTCCGACAGGTAGATAAGGGTAAAGTTTAAGCCTTGTCAGCCTCTGCCTACTCTGTAAGTAGATAGGGGCAGGTCCTTGAACTTTTGGCTGGTGATAGGAGCGGAGAAAGGAAGGGCGTTGGTATCTTAGGCGATAGGTTAAACCGGGGAGACGCATCTAGCTTTTAGCCGACTCCCCTATAGGACGCGTAACCTTTGCTACATGTCTGAGAAATTCAAACTTAAAATCAACCAGATAAATCAGACTCGGTTTTGAGTCCTTCACCGTGTTGAGTGTGAAAAAAAATAGGGTTTGGATTCATTTGCTTGCTTCAGGTAGGAGTAAAATCCTATCTTACACTTAGAACTCCTGATTCTTCTTCTCGCCATCCAAGATGACTGATTGTGGGGATATCTACTCTCGATTCACCAATCTTTCTTTGAACCCCCCATAAAGCTCATCTTCACCGGTCCAAGCACAACTTGGGCCAACCCGAGCTCATGACCCTCTTGAGTTCGGGATCCCTCAACCCCAGGGTGGTTACTCATAAACCAACCCTTTTCTCTCCTCTGATCTCACCAAGGAAGACCATCACCTCGGTAAGAATCTCTTCCTTGATATGTCCTCTAACCTAGACCATCTTCTTTACCCAGGAGAAGAGGACAAAATGCCGAAGAAAAACCCTGACGAGGAAGAACCCAGAGAAGACTCCATGCTCCAAGTCCTGTCCCGGCTAGCTAGAGCCGAACAATTGAATACAGAACTGATTGCTAGGATGGGACAGGTGATCGAGGATGAAGGAATTGACTGACCCATGGTAGCCGCATACAATCCCGCAGAAAATGAAATACATAGCTAGCTAGTACCTGAGGTTCCCCCTGAAGCATTCGAGTTGAAGCCCCACTTTCTGAGCTTGCTACCAAAGTTCAACGGAAACGCCAATGAAGAACCTTATGCTTTCCTTAGAGACTTCGAGCTGGTTTGCAACAACCATAGTCACCCTAGGGTTGGGCAAGACTACATCATGCTGAAGGCCACCCTCTTTGCCTTAGGAGATAAGGCCGCACATTGGTTGAAAAATCTCAGTGTGAGATGTACGACCTGGATGCAGTTCAAGGACCTTTTCTTGAAGAAGTTCTACCCATTCAGTAGGACTAATCATATGAGAACCAAGATTGCGAGTTTCTCCCAAGGACCCAATGAACCATTCCATGAAGCTTGGGACAGATTCAATGACTTAACACAGAAATGCCCTTGCCACGGTATTACAAAAGTGATCTTAGTCCAGACCTTGTTCTGTGGCATGACCCCAGAGATGCAGGGGTTAGTGAGTACCGCATGTGGAGGAAGCTATCTGAACAAGAATGAAGATGTTGTATGGAAGATCCTGGAGCAGATGGCAGAAACAGGCAGATCTCAAGCCACCAGGGCCTATCAGTTGTCTCCCTCAAGCCTATCCAACGAGACAGCCAGGAGGACTATAGCGGATCTGACGGACGACCTCATCCCCAGCATGGGGATAATAGCTGACAAGTTAACCATGGTCGAGCAGATTCACAAGAGGGTCACTGACCTTGAGACACTCTCGTGATTGTCGAAACAAGTGGAGGAACTGACTGAGAAGGTAGCCAAGATACAGCTACCTGCCCCTTCTGCACCACCTGTACCTATACAACGAGTTCATCTTGTATAGGAACAGGCTCTGGGGCCTCAGAGTAGCAGGGTAAAGGAGCAAAAATATGATCAGCATGAACAGCACGCACCCCCACAAGTGGAGACAGGATACGAGGAGCCTCCGCAGGTGTTTGAGATCAATGGGATGTGGTATAGCCATGACCCCATCGGTAGACAGTTAGGGATAGGGAACGGTCAGCCACACCGACCTTCCCTAACTTACCAGGAAAACAACTCCGTCCTTGCACCGCGCTTCATACAGTTCCGGCCCGGACAGGGGTACCAGCCTCAGCAGCACCAGCAGCAGCGCATGTTTCACTCGGGCCAGCAGGGCCCTCCACCACCTTCCCATCAGCAGCAGTACCGGTATGGCCAGCATGGCCAATATAAGAACTCATCCTCGAGTTAGCAGCAACAAGCCCCGCCCACAAGCGAATTGGAGTCCCTTACCTTGGCGATCCAGACCCTGACTGATAGGGTCCAACAGATTCAGAATGACTACCTGGATATGAGAACAGATTTGAATCGTGTTTCTCATACCCAGGACCAACAGATGACGCCAAAGACCCCAATTCCCACCCAGGTTTAGGCCAACCCAAATAACCTGAATCAAGATCAGAACCGACCACGAGATCAGGTATACTATTCAGATAACTCTTTATCTGAACATGAGATCCTTTCGTGCGATAATATAAATCATATGTCCCTCAGGAGCAAAATGACCGTGATCGTACCTGATCGAGCACGGGCACCGGAGGAAGATGTCACCAAGTCTCTACCTAAGGAGAACTTGGAGGTAGAGGAGCACCACCACCACCACCGCCGTCAGAAGAAGAGGACTTCCAAGTCCTCAAAGAAGAAGGAGAACATCACCAGCAGTGAGTCCGACGAGACCGATGAGGAGCCCACACCTCCATCTGAGGAGGATGTCCAGCAGTCGCGGAAGGCGCATCACCGATTTTGAAGCAGAAATTTTCTTTCAGTCAGAGTCAGAGTCAGTGTCAGAGTCATGTACAAAACTCAGTTCCTCAGTTCAATGAAAATCTTTCAGTTTCGGAATCTGAGTTAGCATCAATAATTCCTTTCCCCCGAACTCTTAAGGGTGGAAAGAAGAAAGTCAAAAAAAATACAAAATGATGACCCTGAGATGGTAGAATTCTGTAACAAATACATCAAGGTCACAATCCCTTTGGATAAGTATGTGGAAATGACACCTGCATTCCAGAAATACCTTAAGGTGAAATGCACACCTACTAGGGTTAGCAGGAAGTCCAAAAGCCGTGTTGAGAAACATGTTCTGTCAGTAGCCACTACTTGTGCAATAAAGAATGTGTTTCCAAGGAAACGAAGAGACATGGGTGCACATTATGTGGTGAGTCATGTCAATGACACTGCATTTGCATGCACTCTCCTTGATAATGGCTCCTCAATTAACTTGATGCCTACAGCCCTCTACGAACGGCTTAATCTCGGACCTCTTAGGAAATCCAGAGCACTACTTTAGTTTGTAGATAAATCCACCAATAGGTCACTAGAAGAATTGAGAAACGTTATCATCAAAGTTGAGGGTCAGGAATACATGGTTGACTTCACAGTCCTTGATATGGAGACCCCTTAAAATTGAAGAGATTCCCATATCATATTAGGAAGGCCCTTCCTCAGAACAGCAGGAGCCTTATTTGATTACAAGATCGGGAAGATTCAATTCCAAACTCCATGCGGATATGAGGAACTTGAGATAAAGCATACCAGATGGTAGAGGCCGGATTCAGAATCTAGCACCAAATACTCTTCGTTTGAAGCAGATTGTATTCATGTAGACACAGTTGGGCCATGGAGACAGAACCCAGCTAGCATCAATGAGTCCCTCTCCTCCGGAGAAGATATTATGCATGAGTTAGTTTGCGAGATCCTTAGGGACGAGTACATCGCAGTATGTACATCCCCCTACATCTTCGATAACGTAGAGGCCAAGTTGGGCATGTCAGTCCTTCCCTCTTTAGGACAATCAGACGATGAGGATGGTGAGTCGGACGTGGCTTTTGCCGATTGTTTGGAGACCTTTGGCGATACGACTCCATAGTCGAATGAGTTGGTGGCATCAATTTCAAGGACAGATCCAGCCACTACTAGCACAGAGCTAGATTCGATTGAGCCAGACTTCCTTGATGATCACACCTTACCTGAGCTTAAACCTTTACCCACAACACTAAAATACGCCTTCCTTGCGGGACAAGAGAAGAAATATCCGGTCATCATCAGCTCGCGATTGACCGAGGAGCAAGAATCTCGCTTGCTAGAGATCCTAGAGAAAAACTGCAAGGCAATATGTTGGAGCATTTCTGATCTCCACGGGATAAATCCCGCTTTGTGTTCACACCATATCTACTTAGAGAATGAGGCCAAACCCTCTCGTGACTTCCAACGTCGGTTGAATCCAAATTTATGAGAGGTGGTGAAGAAGGAGATAGAGAAATGGTGCGACATGGGTTTTATTTATCACATATTTGATTCTAAATGGGTGGTACCAATCCATGTTGTCCCGAAAAATCAGAAATTCAAACGACCACCAATGAGGACGGAGAGGAAATCGTGACACGAGTTCCCACGTCGTGGCGCGTCTGTGTGGATTACAGACGCTTGAATGTCGCGATGAAAAAGGATCATTTCCCCCTGTCGTTCTTTGATCAGATCTTAGAGAGATTAATGGGGAAAGAATTCTTCTGCTTTTTAGACGGGTTATCTGGCTACAATCAAGTAGCCATAGCTCCTGAGGACCAGGAGAAAACCATGTTTACAGGCCCCTTTGATACCTACGCTTTCAGGTGCATGCCCTTTGGGTTATACAATGCTCCTGGTACTTTTAAAAGGTGCATGATTGTTGTATTCTCCGAAATGGTCTGCGAATTTCTGGAAGTCTTCATGGATGACTTCTCGGTCCACGACGATTCCTATCTTAGGAATTTGGACTGAGTCCTCAAGCGGTGTTGTGAAGTCAATCTGGTGCTCTCCTGGGAGAAAAGTTGCTTCAGGGTGACAGAGGACATTGTGTTGGGGCACGTCATCTCCAAGAGAGGAATGGAGGTTGACCCTGCCAAGGTGGACGTGATCAGATGACTCCAGCCACCAACCAACGTAAAACAGTTGCGGTCCTTCCTCGGACATGTTGGATTTTATCGAAGATTTATCAAGGACTTCTCTAAGATTGCCCGACCACTAACCGATCTTTTAGGAAAGGACATGGAGTTCATTGTTGATCACAAATATCTTGAAGCCTTTAAGAAATTACAAAGGATGATAATGGACGCCCTGATCCTACAAGCCCCAGATTGGTCTCTTCCTTTTGAGATCATGATGGACGTCTCAGACTTTATTGTTGGGGATGTGTTAGGACAGAGGAGGGATGGTGTCCCGTTCGCCATACACTACGCAAGCAAAGTGCTTGATACTGCTCAGCGTAACTATACAGTTACGGAAAAGGAGATGCTTGCGGTAGTGTTTGTCTTGGATAAGTTCAGATCTCACTTAATTGGATCCAATGTAGTTGCGTTCACGGACCATACAGCGCTACGATATTTAATGGAAAAGAAGGACGCGAAGGCACGTCTTCTTAGGTGGATTCTGCTTATCCAGGAGTTTGATTTGGACATTCGTGATAAACCTGTAAAGAAGAATGTAGTAGCTGATCACCTTTCCCATCTCGAGGATCTTAATGCTTCTGATGATACGCCAATTCGAGACTCCTTCCTTGACGAGTCGATTTTTGTTGTCGACTCACTCCCACGGTACGCCAATATCATGAACTATATTGTCTCCAAGAAGGTTCCCGAAGATTGGCCCAAGAGCCACATAGACCGACTGAAGTTGGATTCGAGACATTACCATTGGGAGGACCCGATCCTTTTCTTTGAATGACCGGATTGTGTTTGGAGACGGTGTATTTCTTAGGAGGAATATCAGAGTGTCCTTACTTTATGCCACAATCTGTAGGCAGGAGGACACCACTCCGAGAAGAGGACCGCATGAAAGGTACTTCAGTGTGGCTTATACTGGCCGACTCTGTTTCGCGATGCAATCAACTTTGCGAAGTCGTCCCCAGTATGACAGAGAATGGGAGGAATCGTTGGTTCCAAGGATGAGATGCTGATGCAGCCTGTCATCATTTGTGATATCTTTGATGCCTGGGGCATCGACTTCATGGGCCCATTCCCTGTTAGCCACGGATTCGAATACATCCTTCTGGCGGTAGACTATCTGTCAAGGTGGGTAGAGGCTATCCCTACCCAAGCCGTAGACAGTAGGACTGTTAGTAAATTCATTAGAGATCACATCATCTCTAGGTGTAGGATCCCCAAAATGTTGATATCAGATGGGGGTACCCACTTTGTGAACAGAGATGTGAAAAAGCTCTTGAAGGATTACAGCATCGAACACCGTGTCGCTAGTCCTTACCACCCACAGACCAATGGCATGGTTGAGGTGTCGAATAGGGAGGTGAAAACCATACTGCAAAAGCTTATCCGTCCAGACATGAAGGACTGGTCTCAGCTCCTGGATCAAGTCCTATGGGCTTATAGGACATCTTACAAGACACCATTAGGAACCTCCCCATTCAGAATGGTATTTGGGAAGCCGTACCATTTGCCCGCAGAATTAGTGCACAAATCAGAATGGACAATCAAGAAGGTCAACTAGAACACACATCTAGGGCAGAAACAAAGAGAGATGGATTTGAATGAGCTTGTGGAAGTCAGAAACCGAGCATCTGACAATAATTGGTGTACAAGGACAAAGTAAAGCGTTGGCATGATAGATATATCAGACGAAAGACCTTTATTCCTAGACAGAAGGTATGGTTGTTCAATGCAAGGCTGAAGGTTTTCCAATGCAAGCTGAAATCCAAGTGGACGGGCCCATTCATAGTCTGTGTTGTACATGATAGTGGATGTGTTGAGATCTCACAGATGAAGCACAGACATTCCTAGTCAATGGACAACTGCTGAAGCACTTCGTCGAACCCAATGAACAGTTAGTCCATGTTGAGGAGATTGTATTCATGCGCGAGACAGACTCAGCAGATACACATACAGCCACGCATGAGACCTTGCAGCAGTGAGCTCTCACCATCAGCAGCATCTAGAAAGATTCAGACCACGATCCTTGTATATACCCACCATTCTTGTATATTCTCCCCTCCCTCCCGTGACTCTAATCACTCGCCCCATCTCTATATATTTCATCTATGACTACACTTAGGATAACCGGATCCTAAGTTTACGGGGGAGAGTCACCTGAGTCCATTCACTGTACATCCTCCATATCACATCGGTCCTCGTACTCACTCCCGTCCTATACTTAGGCTGACCTGAGCCTAAGTATAGGGGGGACCGATGCCCGTCTTGTATACTCATCCACTTCCCCTCTTAACCTTGTCCGCCCCATTTTTTATTCTCTTCTACACTTATGCTGCCAGAGCCTAAGTATAGGGGGGCAGGACGACTTCTATACATTTTTGTTCCTTTTACTGTCCTATGCTTAGCACTAGCTATGTCTTCTTCCTCGCTTTTCATGCTCTGAAGATATAGCACACGCTAAGTATAGGGGGCGTGTATATATTACATATATACTTTACCCATAGCTCATACTTTCATGTATTTTTGTATATACTATACATTAATTACGGGGTGGGTAAAAATGGAGAAATTTTTTTTGTAAAATACAAAGATATTTGTAATATGCTTGTATATTTTGTCATAAAAAATGGAAAAAATCAAAATCAAAGGCTTCTTATTTACTCGTGCATATCATCTCTGCATCTGAAAAGAAAGAAAAAGAGTCTTGCATTCACATATCATGTCATCTACATCTCATCTACATATCTTGCATATGCAAGGTGAAAAGCTAGTGGGTTCTGAACCAAGTAATGAGTAGATGTTGAGGAAGGACTTGACTTGACCTTAATCCACCGAATTTCAGAGGAACCTTATAGGAACTGGAGTTAAGATTTCTCAGGTCAAGTGACTTAATTCTTTGAGTCCGCAAGTCTATGTTCACATGTCATCTTGATTAGCCTAAGTAGAATATCTTGTACACACGCATGATTCTTTTAGATAATGACCTAACTTGGACAAGCACAATGCACGTAGCTCTTCATTGATGAGGTGGTGAGGAGGTATAATCCTTTAGCTTGGAGTAGCACACCGGTGGAAACATCCGTCCTTCTTTAGGGAGGGTAGTGCATCTCAACCTAGTCCGGTGGTGTTGACGTCTAAAGACGGGATGCTGTGGGTTATAATAATGCTTCAAAAGAGGGATAGTCTACAAGCTCAAGAGGAAAAACTCCTGATGTACATGCTGCACCTTGTATATAGTTCAAAAAAATTGCAAGAACTCCAAAAAATAAGATAGGTCAAAGTGAAAATAAAATACCTGTCGGAGTATGTATATTAGCAAGAAGTCTGCAGCTGGATGACTTGGCTACACTGGTCATGCATCCTGGGATAGGTAGCTACATTGGCTACCGTCCATTCTTCTCTCTACCCCCTCCTCTTGAGCTGGTCGCACTTGAACTTAGAAGGGAATACCCCGCTCCTCGAGGAAAGAGTCACTGGCTCGGGTAATTAGAGTTACCTTGTTAGAGGAGGCTGCTTCTTAGCCAATTTTGATGTGGAGAGTTATTTTACACTTACATGGTACAAGTAAGAATCATAGTCATCAGAAATTTACGTTTGAGGATTTGTTCTGACCTGACTATTGAGGAGTCTTGAATAGAAGACTTGTGGAACTTGAAGTCTGTTAGGTCTTAAGTTCAGGTCCCATTGAGATTCTGCCACACAATTAATCCCAAGATCGAATCAAGCTCCATTTTAGCTTTTGTTCATGACCTTGGTATGGAACCCAAAATCATTTCACTCTTGCATTTCATTTTAGTTACTCGCGGACGAGCAAGATTTAAGTATAGGGGGTTGATGAATCTTGAATCACTCTTAAAGTTTAAAATAGAGCCTTGTTCCCGAATAATTAGGAGCATATTTCCACCAAAATTGCATAATTAGCATTCATGCATGCAGTGATAACATTTGCATTTTAGCATTCGCATCTGCATTAAATAAGAAGCCCAATTCACTTGAAAAAATCACTCATCTGTATATATTTTATACTAACTCCAAATCCAATAAAATCAACTCTATAGTGTATATATTACTAACAATAACACAAGAAAAATACCAAAAATTGCTAACTTAAATAATTGCCCATTAAAACCCCAAACCCAGTTGGAGACCTTAGACCTTAGAATGCATAATCCATCTCATTCAGCCTCCGATCTAAGGCTACTCACTTTTAAATTAATACACATTTAGAGACCTTCAAACTGAGACTAATTTCATTTAAATTGGAGCTCGTATGCAAAACTTGGGTTTCGGGACCCCATTGTACAATATATGTATGTGTATTTGTACACTTGTATTTTATTAATTTATTCGACCTCGTTTCCATTTTTGGTCAACATGAAACTTGTAGATCTCATCGAGATCTACAACTTTCATGTTTTAGTTTTTCCAAACTCCGCCATCTTCTCCCTCTTATCTCACATTTTCTTTCAGCCAACCAAATTGGGCCACGTGGCGCCCTCTAGTTGCGTTGCGCGACCCACTCCATTGCCCTCCACGCGCCTCGCCTCTGGGCCGTTAGATCGCCTTCGCCTCCTTCAGATCTCAGCCCTCCATACTGCATCATCCCTCAACCGTCTGATCCATCCATAGATCTCATCAAGACCGCACGTCAGCGCCTTACTCTCCGCTCTCCACTTAGCACGCTCGTGGCCATTGGATCGTTGCCTTAATGATTAGATCTCACACGCTCGCTCCCGCTCAATCACAACCCTTCGATCCTACTCCAGATCTGATCCCCACCATTCTTCAGCACCACGCTCTCATGCTGCCACGTGGCTACATTACATCCCTCCGATCGCATTGCTCCGATCTGATCTGAACCGTCTCCTCACGCCCAACTCCTAGTCGTTGGATCACTAGATCCAACGGTTGGGGCGTCGTCTCCTACCTCCGGCCCTCTCTCTTTCCCACGATCTCCACCCCGCAATGGCTCCGCCCCCTTTCTATTTCTAGCGCCACTCCAGTCACCATCTCCGCCCTCTATCACCTCCACGACGTAGCTCATGCTTCCCTCTTCCTCGCCGACCTCCATGACCTCCATGAACTCACCACATCACTCCACAAACCCCACGAGCACTAAGCCTCCATCGCCTGACCTCCACTGTCTTCCTTTAAATACCCCGCCTCCGGCCACTTTCACGATCA
This sequence comes from Ottelia alismoides, assembly GCA_037367405.1. NCBI lineage: Eukaryota > Viridiplantae > Streptophyta > Magnoliopsida > Alismatales > Hydrocharitaceae > Ottelia > Ottelia alismoides. The sequence continues at coordinate 367,416 of JAZKJV010010091.1, forward strand.
TCCGCCATAGCAGAAGGTACCCTAGAGCTCTCCTCTCCTCATCGGTGACAGCGATTAGGCACGACATCGAGCGAAGAAGGTGGACTACCTCTGGCGAGATCTGCAGCGCACCTCTGCCGTGTAGCAGCTCCTCCGATGAGCTGCACGAGCGCGGGCCGCTACCAACCCTTGAGTGAAAACCAGGAGCTCCTCTCCGAGCTTCTATCCCCAGGTAGACCCCTCCATCCTCCTCCGATCACCCTTCTTCTTTCCTCACATTTTTCTTGGAATTTATTCCGCTTCACCTTGCATCCTCACGCTTCTCCTAGCATCCACCGAGCTCCGCCTTGGAGCTCCCATCTTCGCGCGCTACTCCATTAACTCCGACAACACCTCACATCCCTCTTCCGACCAACGCTCTGCCGCCACTGCGGAGGAAGACCATCGGCCGCCTATTTTCGCTTCCAGACCTCTCCTCACATTCCTAGTACTCCCACGAGTACGAGCATTTGTTCTTTTGGCACAGTCTAACCCTGCAGGTACATCCCTCTTCACTGATCGGAACTTCGCTGGAGCTTCATTCGAGCTTCAACGTCTCTGTCCTGAGGACCTCCCCAGCTACTTCTAGGACCTCCGTAGCTCCCTAACACTTCCACAACCGATCCGAGCGTACCAGGAGCTATCGACGAGCTTCATCAAGCCTAAGGGAGGGCGACGGAGCAGGACCCTCTTCACCGGAGCCCCTCCAAGTCCGCAGCAGGAGGCGGCAGACCAGAGGAACACGACATACATCTACCGTCCGATCCCCTTGATCGGACGGTCCTGATCGAGCCACATCACCCACCTCCAGCCCCCATTGGATCACGGGGATCCAACGGCCAGCACTCTGCCATGTCGACTTCATCAGCCACCGTTAGATCTACCTTGATCTAACAGTCCCGAGGTGCGCCACGACAGCAGCTCCAGCCTCCGTTGGATACATCTTGATCCATCAGCCTACATCGCACCATGTTGCGAGCTCCGAGCCTCATCCTCGACCTTTGGCCTGGAGTATCCGAAGCTAACACGAACCTCAGGTGCTATCCGAGACTCTTCCCGAGCCTCCAACTCCGTCCGAGCCGATCCCCCTCATGCATCTGTCACGTGAGGGCTGGGCAAATTGAATAGAGCCCCCATAATATTTCAGAAATTGCAAGTTGGTCCCTACCAGGCGCGTCATGCGAGGAGCGTGTGTCTTTGTGGGAATTTTGCATCCATCCCCCCTACATTATAGGTAATTACATTTAAGTCCATGTCAGCGCGTTTTATTTTGAAGAAAAATTCCATTTTCTGTATTTGCACTTGGACCCTTGTCTTTGCACGCATAATTAGGTGTCCATATTTCACCATATTTAATTTCTAAAAATTGCATGGTGTAGTTTAACTTGTACTCTATCTTGTGTGACACGTGTCTTATTTTTGTGAGCCACCTTGATTTTAATAATATTATTTTCGTGAAATTTGACATATTTTGCCCACTGTGTGCCTTTTAATTATTATTAAATTCTTTGTTGCTCCAAAAATACCCATAAAATCACATTAGACCTAGGATGAATTACTCTCCAATGTGCCCAAAAATCATTGCATTTACATGCATCACGAGGCCTGAATAAATCAAACAGTGATTTGCTTAATTAATTTTAAATAGATCCAATTCACATAGATTTTTAGGTTTATTAATTTTCCTAGATTCCTCTTACTTAGACATATCTAGGATAATTTTTATTATCTAAAAATAATTTCTTATGGTATTTATTAGAATTAATTTTGTAAAAACTGCCCTGCATTCATATTTTATTCTTAGCTAATCCATCCAGAGTCCAAAAAGTCCAAAACAATTGTAGACACTTAGGTTCATAGCACTCCATCATCTGGCCAAGTTTCGTTAATTATGGACCATATTTGAATATATTTCTCATTTAAACTTGCAAATTTGGCCTGAAATTGCATTGTTTTTCCTTAATTGCGTAAAAATACCTAAAAAAGACCAAAAATATTTTTCTAAAAATCTGATCTCAAAAGTGACTGAAAATTTACCTAAGGAGAAAGCTCCATCCCTGAGTTCGACCTTGGAATTTCCCAAGTAAAATAAAAATCCGTCACTCGCATTTAATTAAATATTAATTGAAGTGGTTTTTGATAAGTCTCGATTTATCCGACTACAACGAACGACAACATTTAATTCGATCATTAACCCGGTTCAATTAGGTAGGGTATATTGTGGCCCGTCAAGGCACCAATTAGAGTTCAATGTGCAGATGATAGACATATTCCAAATCCAGCTGACTCTTCAGGAGACACTTGAGCACATCCCTCTATTCCAGAAAAACTTGAGAGAAAAGACTACCATTCGTAGGAAGAAGAGGAACCATAGTGCAAAAATCCATATGCTCACATGTTACACCTACTTTGCTATCCATAACTGATTGCCAACAAAGAAACCCGATGCAAGAGCTCCTTATGTCAGATGCCATATCCATGACCAGTGGTTCGATCGTACTCTATTAGACAGCGGTTCCTTGATTAACCTCCTTCGGGTTGCCTTATTCGATCGACTCGAGTTTGGCCCTCTTAAACAGAGTAGGACAATCCTTCAGTTTGTTGATAGATCTGTTAAGAGGGTGAAGGGGTTACTAAAGGACGTTGTCGTCACAATTCAGGGCATGAAATTCCCGTGGACTTTGTTGTGCTGGACATGGAGATCCATGAATCTGTGACAGATACCCCCATCATCTTAGGACAACCTTTCTTGGCCACAGCCAAGGCAGTGTCCAATCATGATAGCGGGAAGGTATACTTCGCGTCAAGGGCGAAAGTGTAAAAATAGAGACGGTTGAGGAAATTAGAGCCAGAGACTCGGCTTGCTCATAGCAGATCACCGACTTAGAGCACATGACATATGCAAAGCTAGAAGTCCACCAGGAGTGTGATTTTGTGATTATAGATGATGAAGCAGTTTGGGCAGATCCAGCATCATGATCTCTTGTCACACATTCAAACAATGCAGAGTCATAGATGACAACTGATGGGAGTTTGGAGAGAACACTTATGGCACATGACACTTTAGAGGCTGATGATCGCGATCAGGGTAGCGAAGCATACTATATATCTTGTAATTTGAACTCAGATCCCTCAGGCTCAGACATTGATTTTGATTGGCAGGATCTGATGATTATTTACTATGTCTGATGTCCACAGAGACACCATCTAGGATGGAGAGCGAGCCTGTACAGTTGACAGATACACCAGCAGAGCCATCTTTGCTAGATATGCAGATTCAGCGAGAGTTCTCACATGCAAATTTGGCAGCCTTCACGTAGACTTTTCAGAAGCCATATTTGCCGGCTGCCACTTGTCCTGAGTTGAAGATATTGTCGCAGAGCATGAAATATAGATTCCTTGTGGGTGAGCCAGATATATTCCCACTCATTATCTCAACAAATTTGACTGAAGACCAAGAATCTCATTTTATGGAGGTTCTTGAAAGAAACTGCAAGGCAATAGGATGGAGTGTAGCTAATCTCCAGGGGATAAGTCCGGTCTTGTGGTCCCACCACATCTATCTTGAAGAAGACACCAAGCCATCACGTAAGTTCTAGCAAAGGTTGAACTCGAACCTTCGAGATGTGGTCATGAAGGAAATATCTAAGTGGTGGAGCGCCAATTTTATCTACCCCATCTCTGACTCCAAATGGGTTAGTCTGTTGCATGTGGTACCCAAGAAGATGGGTATCACCACAATTGTGAGCGAGTCTAGAGAGGAGATAGCTACCCGAGTACCCACTTATTGGAGGGTTTGTGCGGATACAAATGATTGAATCAGGCCACCAAGAAGGATCATTTCCCCTACCATTTATTGATCAGATTATCGCGAGGTTAGCTGGGAAGAGTCACTATTGTTTTCTTGACAAGTACTCAGGGTACAATCAGGTGGAAATAGCGCCCGAAGACCAAGATAAAATGACGTTCACATGTCAGTTCGGAATGTATGCTTTTATACGGATGCCTTTTGGTTTATGTAATGCCCCGACTACAGTCCAAAGGTTCAAGCTTTCCATCTTCTCAGACATGGTGAGCGAATGTTTAGAGGTCATCATGGATGACTTTTTGGTATACGACGATGGGTTTGATGCTTGTCTTGACTGCCTAGACCGAGTACTTTAGCGTTGCATCGAGGTCAACCTTGTTCTATATTAAAATCAATTCACGATGACTCAAGGGAGGTTCCTTGGCCACATCATCTCCAACAGGGGCATGGAGGCTGATCCGGCCAAGGTGGATATCATCAAGAAGCTCAATCCACCGTCCAATTTGTGATAGTTGCGGTCTTTTCTAGGGTATGTCGGTTTCTACCAACGGTTCAATCGGATTGCCCGACCGCTTATTGATCTACTGACAAAATACATCGAGTTCATTGTAGATGATAAGTGTCTTGCATCATTTGAGACTCTCAAAGGACTAGTTGTGTAGGCTCCTGTCCTTCAGCCACCCGATTGGTCTTTCCCATTCGAGATCATGATGGACGCTTCTGATTGTGCCATAGGGGTTGTGCTTGGATAGAGGAGGGATGGCTTACCTTCTGTCATTCACTACGCTAGCCAGACTTTGGATGTCTCTCAGTGGAACTATATCGTGACTAAGAAGGAGATGCTAGCCGTAGTTTTTACGTTAGATAAGTTTCGATCTTACATTCTTGGATCTAGAGTGACGATTTACACAGATTACACGACCATCTGATACCTCATGGCAAAGAAGGATGCCAAAGCCAGATTGACAATATGGATCCTTCTACTATAGGAATATGACATAGAGAGATTAAGGATAAACCTGGAGTCAAGAATGTGGTGGAGGATTACCCCTTCCGATTAGAGCACCTTGAGGATTCAGAGCAGACCACACCTACCATAGAGACTTTCCCAAACGAGATGATTTTTGCTATCACCTTGCTTCCATGGTACGCTAGCATTGTGAATTATCTTGTTGACAAGAAAGTTCCACAAGGTTGGCCCAGATAGAGACTTGAGACCTTCCTCGTGAAGGCCAAGTCATACCATTGGGAGGATCCCACCCTTTACCATGAGGAGGGGATGGTGTCTAGCGTCGGTGTATTCCTCAGGAGGAGCACCATAGTATCCTCACCTACTGCCACAAGCTTGAGGCAGGAAGACATCACTCTGGGAGACGGACAACATAGAAAGTTCTCCAATCTGGCCTTTGGTGGCCTACCCTCTTTAAGGATTCAGATGAATTCGTGAAGAGTTGCACTGACTATTAAAGTATGGCACTTGTGGACAGAGAGATATGATGCCAATGCAGCCCATTCACTCTGTGAGGTTTTTGACGTATGGGGCATCGATTTCATGGGTCCATTCCCTAAGAGTCAGGGGTTTGAGTACATTCTGCTTGTTGTGGATTATGTTAGTCGTTGGGTTGAGGTCATCCCCTCCCGAGCCGCAGATGCAAATACTGTTTGCAAATTTTTGAGGAAGAATATCATTTCATGGTTCGGAGTACCTAGAGTCTTGATTTCTGAGGGGGGGCTCATTTTATCAATGATAAGGTAAGGGCCCTTGCTAACGAGTTCAACATTGACCATAGAGTTGCCAGTCCATACCATCCACAGATTAATGGTCTTTCTGAGGTTCCAAACAGTGAGATTAAGACTAATTTGCAGAAGGTTGTCTGCCCAGACCGAAAGGATTGGTCATAGCTTTTGGACTCGGTCTTGTGGGCCTATAGGGCTTCCTTCAAGACACCTTTGGGCACATCTCCCTTTCAACTTGTTTTATGGTAAGCCATGCCACTTATCAGTGGAGACCAAGCACAAGTCACTTTGGGCAGTCTCGGAGCTACTATTGGATCCTAAGAATGTAGGAGATCAAAGGAAAGTAGAATTGGAAGCCCCGGAGGAGTTGAGAGACACAACATTCTCAAGTAGCCTACAGTAGAATAGAGTAAAGATATGGCATGATTCTCACATCAGCCATAAACAGTTTGAACCAAACTAGAGAGTATGGCGATTTGATGCTAGGTTGAGATTATTTCTAGGGAAATTACATAGTAAATGGACCATACTTGGTCGGAAAAGTGCACGACGATGGAAGCATTGATATATCTGAGTTGTCATCTGATTCCACCTTTCAAGTCAACTGTCAGCGCCCGAAGCCATATCTTGATCATGATCCGCTGATCATTAACGTTGCCCCAATTCATTTTGTATGAGATGTGATCTTTGACTCGCATCACCTTACATCTCATACCCGATTATTACCTCTACTCCGCGGTTGTATAGATCCATATTGTCCATGTCATTCATTCTTTTATTTGATACTCCGTCTTCATCTCATGATTATGATATACTTAGGGGATACTTTGCCCTAAGTATGGGGGATTGTCAGACCTGTGACTATCCATTTGATTTGATTACCTTTGTTTTCCTGCCTATACCCTAGGGATATTTTACCCTAAGATAGGGGAGGTATTATCTGTACATTTCACTCTTCGGTTTTCCCCTTTTGTACAGTCTTCTATAGTTAAGATTATTTGATCCTAAGTATAGGGGGATCACCGACCTCTATTCAGTTGATTCTTTTATTTCTTTTATTCACCGTTGTAGTATAGTATTCTTTTCACTTCCTCATACTCAGAACGAGCTATGTCTTCTTCCATCGCCCTTTTATCACTCTGAGGACACCGTTCGAGCTAAATATAGGGGGTGTCTTATATATTGTATATATACTTTAGCCATAATTCGTACTTTGTTTGTTAATAACAGGGCTATTATTAATAACAAGAATAAAAATCATTGCAAAAAAATATTTTTGTACAAATTTTGTAAAAATGTGTTGTTTTCAAAAATGTTTGTAAATTATTTTCTGTATAAAAACTATATATATAGCACAAAAATTTTTGAAAACTATGTGAAAATAAAAGTTTTCAAAAATAGTTTGAAAATTTATATTTATAAACTATTTTGCAAAACTATTTTACCACATAAAGGAATAAGTAAGGGGTATAAAAACTACTTGTATATATGTGTACGTTAAAAACATGAATCTACCCCTAAACTCCCTGTATATATGTATCATGTACATAAAACCTGTAATAAAGAACTCTTGTGTAGATTTGTACATATTTTTAAAAAATATTTCCTTATTATTCAAAATACTAAAAATCAAAATTTCCATAAAAAATCTCATATTTTCGAAAAATCCCTACAAAAATAATTTTGTACGTACTTACATTCTTCAGAATCTTGGTTGACATTTAAACTAGTCCGGAATTAAATTGAAAAATGGAGCTTGGTACCTTAATCCACTTAACTTCAGAGGAACCTTATAGGATTTGGGGTTAAGACTTTTCAGGTCCATAGTGACTTAATTCTTTGAGTCCACTAGGCTATGTTCAAATGTCATCTTGATAATCCTAAGTAGAACACTTAACAACGCACGCATGACTCTCAGAGACAATGGCTTGACTTGGACACGCACCTTACACGTAGCTCAATATGGATGAGGTGGTGAGGAGGCGGAATCCTTTGGCTTGGAATAGCATACGAGGGTAGTACAGCTAGCCAGAACCTCTCGTCTTCCTCTAGGGAGGGATGTGCACCTCAACCCTATCGAGTAGCATTGAGGTCTAAAGACATGAGACTATGGGTTGCAATAATGCTTCAAAAGAGGGATAGTGTACCTGCTTAGGAAGAAAAACTCCTTATGTATATGTTGCACCATGTATATATGTTGTATGTATGCACATCAAAAAAATGTGCAAAAAATATGAAAACTCCAAAAAAGGGGATATGTCTGGTTGAAAATAAAATGCATGCCAGAGTGTATATAGTGAATAAGCAAAGCTTGTGTTTTCCACCGTCTCATCTCAGGGAAGCTTGCAGCTGGAGACTTAGCTACACTAGTTAAGTTCCAAGGGATACATGGCTCCACTGGCCACGATCCATTATCTTCTTTCCCCCTCTTCTTGAGTTGTTTGTACTTGAACTTAGAAGGGAATACCCCACTCATCGAGGAAAGAGTTGCTAGACTGGGGGATTAGAGTTACCTTGTTGAGGGATGTTGTTTCTTTGCCATTTCCAAGGTGGGGAGCTACATATCACTTACACAGTACACGGAAAGATTCATCGTCATTAGAGCTTGTGTATGTAGACTTGTTCTGACCTGGTTATTAAGGAGTCATGACCATAGAACTGTGGAACTTGGAGATTGTTGGGTCTTAAACATATTTCCTAATAAGGTTCCGCCAAACTAATAATCCAAAGGTCTGACTAAGTTGCATACTCCAATTTAATGAAGATAAGTTTAATAATCAACTTTGATTCTTTTTCTTTTCTTCTTTGAAGTATTTGCTAAGGGACTAGCAAAAGTAAAGTATAGGGGGATGATGAATCTATTATTCTCATTCTTTATTCTTTTATTTTAGCTTTATCTTTTAACAAAACTACCTATAATTATATGTAAATATAATAATTTATCAATGTATATGATTGTGTTCATATTGCATAATTTGCACTTATTTTCCAAAAATAAGAGAATAAAGAGAAAAGGAAAAAAGAACGATGTATTTAGAATAAATGCATATTGGCCTAAATCGAGAAAAGGTCAAATATTGACCTGATCGACAAGAAATAAGTAGAGAGAGATATGGTACCTTACATATACTTGTAAATATAATTATTTATATTTATTTTACATTTTGTGAAAACCATATTAGTTTTGAACACTTGTATATAACTATAATAATAAAATAAAAATAAAATAAAAATCAGAAAATACAAAATAAAATAAAAATAAAATTCAAAGCTCATTGTACATGTGCCGCATGTGCATATATACAATACATATTTATTTAATACCCTTATTAATTTATAAAAAAATCGAATAAAAATAATTTTATATCCCTCAAATTATTTTGTAAATAAATTAAATATAAAATAAAATTTATTTTTGTAAAAATAATAAAATAAAAATACATGTATATAATACAAATGTATATTATACATATACTTAATACTATGAATTGTATATACCTTAATAAATTAATTTATAAAAATAATTAAAAATCACGGAAAATGGATTACAAAATAATAAACATTTTTAATTTTTTTTCAATTTTTATTTTAAAATCATTTATTATTTTATACTTAATATTGTTTTATAATGTAAATCCTAATTTCTGATTGGTCCACGAGGATTATTGATCGTGGTCAACCCTTCCTCCCAGCTAACCCGACCCAACACCACCATTGTCGGACCCAGTTTCTTCTTGTTTTCCCGATCGAACTCGACATCATTCACCTCGATTTTATCGCCCGACTGCACTCCTAGGATCCGTGATCCTCACGGATCTCTAGGCGTAGCCGGATCTACCTAGGGTTTTACGGTAGCTTCTGATCTTTCTAGAACCTCGAGCTCCTCTATAAATTCTCTCTTCCACCTCCCGAGCGAGGTAGCTCATTCCTCGTGTCACCACAGACCCCTAGACACCTTCAGGAGAGTGACAACTCCTTGGAGAGCCCTTCGGAGCCTTGTTTGGTGGTCTGATTGAGCGAATTTCATCGCGTGGCCAGAGAGCCGCTGCGAGAAGCCTCCTTCACCTGCCACAGCCTAGTCGAGGCCATAACCCCCTCTGTTCACTTTGCCGGAAGGCCTTGAGTTCTTTAGTAGCTCTAGGTAACCTTCATTCTGCTTATCTTTCACGGTTCACTCCATTTATTTCGATTTCGCCACCGCTAGTCCACCAGCTCCGACCACCAGGTCTGGAGCTTCTTTTTGCACTCTTCCATGCACAAATCGATATGCCAGTTCACCCTTCATCTCTCGGCGCAACCTGACCCCCTTGAATCTTGCTCATCGGAGTGAGATCAAGCCTAGACCTCCATCTCCCATGTACGCAAGAGGTCAAACCCGCTCCCCCATCGCTTCTCTTCACGAATCCGAGCAATAACATGACCGAAGCTATGCCTCCGAATCTGCCTTCCTTTCTAGGTAACCTCGTGTGTGAAGACACCCGATTCGAGCTTCATCTTGAGTAGCGGAGCATCTCTAGATGGAGCTCCATTGTACCAATCATCCGGCCATCAATCCATCAATCGAAGCTGCCCACTCGACATGGAACCCTTCCATGACAGTGATAGACCCTTTAGATTCTTCATCAGAGCAGCGGATCTCCCTCCATGCTCGGTTGAAGTTTGCCTGACCCATGTTCATCCAGCCACCTCCTTAGGTGTCCGATCAGGAACTGAGCCCCAGATCTGATCAGGACTGTACGAGCACGCCTTATTCCTAACAGTTTGATCAGATTCTAGTGCGAATCTGAGCCGCACGCCACCGCCAGCTTTTTCAGTCATCAGATCCGTACTGGCATGGCAGATCTAAGCTGCACGTCCCTGACCTTATCAGATCCGTCAAATCCTTTTCTAGGGGATTATCAGAGCCATCAGAGACCTCATGCGGGAGGCACGTGCTTCGAGGGTATCTTGCACTTCTTTTATTGTTGTTTTCCTTATTTAGCTTTAGTCTAATAAATTTAAAGTGTAGTTAAGAACAATTGCAGTTTGGACCTTCTAGTTTTCCGTATTTGCACTTTAGTCCAATCGAGTCTGAGCCGATGCGTCCGCACGCTTATTTTGGGTTATTTGCACTATCTGGTATGAACTACTTACTAGCTGTGGAATGAACTTTATGTTTTGATATTTGCACTTATACCCATGCCTGACTGGATCACGTGTTGCCCACGATTTGTGTCGACAGATTACATCTCTGGCCTTTGAACTTCTATTGTGTGTTATGCTTTGGCCCTGAAATTGAAAATATTTGCAACTAGGTCCCTATTGCACTATTTTTAACTCTTATCTTTTATTGGATATGATAAATAGCAAATTGGTCCTAAAAATTCTACTAAAAATACATGTTAGCTCTTGCTTGCTTGTTATTTACGTGGTAATTTTAGATTGCCTAATTAATTTTATTTTCTTTTATTAAAAATTCAAAAACCCCTACAAAGTGTCATGTTTATCTTAGAAAATTATAAAAATTTAAAAAAAATAATTTAAAATTCCACAAATTCTTTTATTTGTATTTTATTGTCTTTTATCTGTAATATAGATTTTGCTTAAAAACACTTTATAAAAACCATAAAAATTGCAAAAACTCAAAAACTTATAAAAATTGTATAAAATTGTAGAAAAAAATCCAAAAATAGTGTTTTCAGTCTCTTTTTGTAGAATTTTATTTCTATTTTATAATAGAAATCACTCCTAGGAGTTTTGGGCGTTTAAGTATTTTTAACTTGCAAATTACTTGTGGTTGTGCACTATTTGCTATTTTTGCCACTATTTCATTTTTAGAAAATCTCAAAAATATTTAAAAAATCTAAAAAATTACCAAAAACGATTTAAAACCTATAAAAATTGAAAATATTTTTATTACAATTTTCTAGGTATTTTTGACATAGTAGAAAATTACAAAATAGTGTGTGAGTGCTTTGTGTTTATTGCTTCTATATTGAAAATTAAAAATTTGAAAAGAAAAAAACTACTAAAAAGATTTTTTTATTTCTATAACCCAACTACTAAGTTTTAAATCGTGCTCCTTTTGTTCGACCCTGGTCGCTATACCAGGTAAATAAAATAGCGAAGTCGCTTACATTAATTGCCTTATCTTAGAGTAGTTTGATTTTCTTGTTGACCGATTTGATCGATTGAGGACAACGACACTTAGCCTTTTTATTCCATCTTAGTCGATCTTGAAATCCATGTCATCATCAGGTCCGAACTAGTATTTTCGTACACAAACTTTTATGACTATGAGACTCACTTGTACAAGGTATGTGAATTGTAGCTCTCCACATCTGAAGTTGCAAAGAAATAGTCTTCCTTAGCAAGGTAACCCTAATTCCCCAATCTAGCTATCGTTTTCTCGAGGAGTATGGTATTCCTTTCTAAGTTTATGTGCAATACGCTCAAATAAGAGGGGTTAAAGAAAGAAGAATGGATTGTGACCACTATAGTCGCATATCTTATGAAGCTTGACCAGTGTAGACAAGTCTCTGGCTACAACAACCTTGTAACTTTGACTTTAAAGCATAAGCCTTGCTCATTGATACATACTCCGACGGGAATGGTTTTTCATTAATTTTTTGCCCGCCTATTTTTTTGGAGGTCTTGTTTTATACTTTTTAATATATATATATAAGGAAATTTTCTTCTTGATCCAATAGATTATCCCTCTTTTGAAACCTTATTACAAGTCATAGCATCCTATATTTAGACGTCCATGCCACTAGATCAAGTTGGGGTGCATTGGCCTCCTATTGGGGCGACGTATGTTTCCACACGTGTGCTTCTCAAGCTAAAGAATTCTTCCCTCCACCACTTCATCTGAGTTGAGCTATGCAGATTGCTTTGTCCAAGTTAGACCACTGTCGACAAGAGTCATGTATGTGTCTCGAAATATTCTACTTAGGTTATTCAAGATGACATGTAAACATAGTCTGGTGGACTCAAAGAATTAAGTCATATTAACCTGAAAAGTATACATTCCAGATTCTATAAGGTTCATGAAATTAAGGTCTAAACAAGCACCGATATTCAGATTTTATTCCAGATCATTTTAATTGTCAACATCATTTTGAAAAATACAAATACAGATGCAAAGATATTTTTGTGAAGTAAATTTTCTGATTTTGAACTTTTATGTTGGTTTGGACAAGTTTTGCAAATTTTTATGGATTTTAAAAATATTTTTTAAATTTTACGGATTTTAAAAAGGGTTAGTAAATTACAAACATTCACTAACATTTATAAAGGAATATTTTTCGAAGGTTTGAAAGATATTTCACAAAGATTTTTTTCAGAATTTTTCAAAAGATTTTTCATTTTTTTCAAAATATTTTTCAAAGCAATTCACAGCCATTTTCAAAGTCATTTTAAAAACTTTTTCAAACCAATTTTTACAAAAAAAAAAACTCGCATATATTTACAAGAATTTTTAATCTTTTTATTCGTTACCCAAACCTAGTGTATATTAGCCATATTAGTTGAAAAAACAATAAATTATGAGTTATGACTAACGTATATATACTACATATACGACCCCGTATACTTAGCTCGAACTATGTTCGCATAGTGATTAAGGAGGAATAAAAGAAGATATAACTCGTGCTAAGTATAGAAAAGTCTATACTACAATGACTCGATAAATTAATAAGAAGTTGATCGTCCAGCCTGTACTTAGGATCAACTAATCCTAAATATAAAAGAGTGTACACTAAGAGGGGAAGATCGAGGATGAGAATGTATGAACTCAATGACTCGGCTTGTCTCTCCTTGTACTTAAGGTAAAATATTCCTAAGTATAGAACAAAATATCAACAATTTGAGAGACAAACAAGGAAACAAGGAAAACTCGAATCACTCATCCCTCCATACTTAGGATGAAGTATATCCTAAGTATAACACTAATGAAAAGGGATGAATGTGTAAAACATAAGAATGAAAGAATTGAAAAAGAACAGTCCAAGAAAAAATATTTTTAGGCAGCTCATTGTCTGAATCTGTTGATGATGTAAGCTCTTCTTGAAATGCCACTTCAATTGAGTCAGCAACGGACATAAACGTGTCATTCTCTATGCATGGCTTTAGCCATTGTCCATTGACTATGAATCTTATGAAGCTTGACTAGTGTAGCTAAGTCTATGGCTACAAGCAACCTTGTAACTTTGACTTTAAAGCATAAACCTTGCTTATTGATACATACTCTGACAGGAATGATTTTTCATTGACCTTTTGCCCATCTATTTTTTGGAGGTTTTGTTTTATACTTTTTAATATATATATAAGGAATTTTTCTTCTTGATCCAATAGATTATCCCTCTTTTGAAACCTTATTACAAGTCATAACATCATGTCGTTAGACGTCCATGCCACTAGATCGAGTTGGGGTGCACTGACCTCCTATTGGGACGACATATGATTCAACACGTGTGCTTCTCAAGCTAAAGAATTATGCCCTCCACCATCTCATCTGAGTTGAGATATGTGCAGAGTGCTTTGTCCAAGTTAGACCACTGTCGACAAGAGTCATGTATGTGTCTCAGAATATTCTACTTAGGTTATTCAAGATGACATGTAAACATAATCTAGTGGACTCAAAGAATTAAACTATATTAACCTGAAAAGTCTTAATTCCAGATTCTTTAAGGTTCATGAAATTAACTGAATTAAGGTCTAAACAAGCTCCGATATTCAGATTTTATTCCAGATTAGTTTAATTGTCAACATCATTTTGAAAAATACAAATACAAATGCAAAGATATTTTTGTGAAGTAAATTTTTTGGTTTTGAACTTTTTATGTTGTTTTGGACAAGTTTTGCAAATTTTTATGGGTTTTGTAAATATTTTAAACTTTTACGGATTTTGAAAAAGGTTAGTAAATTACAAACATTCACCAACATTTATAAAGGAATATTTTCCAAAGGTTTGAAAGATATTTCACAAAGATTTTTCAAAATTTTTCAAAAGTTTCTTCAAAACAATTCACAACCATTTTTCAAAGTCATTTGCAAAACATTTTCAAACCATTTTTTGCAAAAAAAATCTTGCACGTATTTACAAGAGCTTTTAATATTTTTATTCGTTACCCTTACCTAGTGTTTATTAGCCATATTATTTAAATATACAAGAAATTACGAGTTATGACTAACGTGTATATACCAAATATAGGACCCCCCCCCATACTTAGCTCGAACTATGTTCTCATAGTGATTAAGGAACAATAAAGGAAGACATAACTAGTGCTATGTATAGAAAAGTCTATACTACAATGACACGATAAATTAATAAGAAGTTGATCATCCAGCCTATACTTAGGTCAACTAATCCTAAATATAAAAGAGCGTACACTAAGAGGGGACGATCGAGGATGAGAATGTATGAACTCAATGACTCGGCTTGTCTCTCTCGGTACTTAGGGTAAAATATTCATAAGTATAGAACAAAATATCAACAATTTGAGAGACGGACAAGGGAACAAAAAGGAAAACTCAAATCACTCATCCCTCCATACTTAGGATGAAGTATATTCTAAGTATAACATTGATGAAAAGGGATGAATGTGTAAAATAGAAGAATGAAAGAATTGAAAAAGAATGAAAAAGAACAATCCAAGAAAAATATATTTTTAGGCAGCTCATTGTCTGAATCTGTTGATGATGTAAGCTCTTCTTGAAATGCCACTTCAATTGAGTCAGCAACGGACATAAATTTGTGATGCTCTATGCATGGCTTTAGCAATTGTCCATTGACTATAAACGGATGCACGTCGGATGATAATTCAGATATTAGAATGCTACCATCATCACATGTAGTCATCACCAAAAACGACCCTCTCCGCTTGCTTTTTAATTTATCCGGGAAAATTTTCAACTTTGTGTCAAATATCTATAACTTCTGACCATGCTCGAAAGTCTTTCGTCTGATATGCGTGTTATGCCATCTTTTGACTTTCTTCTTAAACATCAGGTTGTTATCATAGGCATGGTCTCAGAATTCTAGGAGTTTATTTAGATCAAACTTTTAGTTCTTACCACTTACATGTGAGTCCAAGTTGCAGATGTTGACTATCGAAAGTGATATATAAATTAACTCAACGAGAAGATGGTATGGCTTCCCATAGACAAGACGATATCGAGACATACTCAATGGGGACTTGCAGGCATCTCGATAAGCCCATGCAACGGAATTAATAAGTTGAGATCAGTTCTTCATACCCGATCGTACAAGTTTCTACAAAATCATTTTGATCTCTCTGTTTGAAAGTTCAACCAAACCATTAGACTGCAGGTGGTAAAGAGATGCTATACGATGTTCTATGTTGTATTCATTCATAAGTTTCTTAACTTCTTTGTTTATTAAATGACTAACCCCATCTAAGATTAAAATTTTAGTTATTTTGAGCCGTGAAATAATGTTTTCCTTAAGAAAGCGACAAATCGTACGACTATCTACGGAACGAGCTCACTTAGCCTCCACCCAGCAACTCACATAATCAAACGCAAGCGGGATGTATTCCTATTGCTAACTATTAGAAAATGAGCCCATAAAGTCGATGCCTCGAGCATCAAATACATCAGAATTTTGTATGAATTTGAGTAGCATTGAACCTTTGGAACCAATGGTTCCTCTCAGTTTCTATTAGTCAATGCAACCTTTCACATATGTTGCAGCATCCTTGAGTAGTGTAGGCCACCATATGTCACATTACAATACTTTTAATGCAGTTCTACTTCTAGTATCTGACAGATCGCAGATCGCCCTTGTTAAAATGCGTGGATTATCGTTCGCTTAAAAATAATGTGTCGTTTCGTTGTAGGAGGGCAATCGGAATCGGTCAAGAAATAACCACAATAAAATTTAGTCATGTTTCAATCACGTGGTTTAATATTTATTTTACTTGGGCAAGTCCCAAGGTCGAACACAAGGAGGTAAAGGAACAACCTAGAATTTTGTCTATCGAAGTTCGTGCATGATTTTCAAGGTGATTTTTTGCTTGTAATTTTTTTAATGCAATTAGGGATGCAATATGCAACTTTGGCCTATTTTAGGGATTAAAATGTAAATATCGATCAAACAATGTTCAAAAAATATGAAACTTGGCCAAGATGATAAGTATGATGAAATGAATGCATTGTAATTTTTTTTGGAATTTTTGGACGCAAGATGAATTTTTTTATGAATTTTTAAATGCAAACAAAGTGAATTTCAATATTTAATTATAGTAAATATTAAAACTAATTATTTTCAAGGGATAAAATTATCCCAGATCTATCACTAGGAGATTGATCTCAGAATTATCCTAAACCTTAAAAATATCAGATATAATCCCTATTAAAAATTAAAGATCGAAATATGCAAGATGATTTTTACAAGGCAAACATGCATGCAAAGTAATTCTTTTGGGGGCACAATGTTAAACACAACTAATTCTACAATTCGTGATTTTTCGGTAATTTTTAAAGTAACGGTTAATCAATTATAAATTTCAGAGCTCAAAATGGGCAAAGTATGCAATTTTCCACAAAATAATTAATTATTAATTAACCATTGATCACAAAAATGTCGAGCATATTCCATAATGTAGAGAATTAATCATAGAACAAGTACCTATTTTTGAATAATAAAATAATGTAACGGAGAGGTCCAAAACTGAGGGGGAATACATGGGTATTTCTGCAATATATAAATATATAAAATAAAATGCAAAAGGACCAAGATGTAATTACCGTAAGTTTGGAGGATATTTTGAAAAATTTCCACAGGTCACATGCCAAGCACGTGACCTTGGAGCTGCTTTAATGATCTGCGATATGGGCCAACCTCCGGGGGCTTTCTGTAATATTCCCAAGGTCACGTGCGAAGCACGCGACCTCAGGGGAAGGTAGGCATCCTCCCTCAGCGCACGTGCCTCGCACGTGTGTGGGGAGCCTCGGACCTTACGCCTGGTGGGTGGTAGGGATCGACGGGGAAAGATGTAGCGCCGACGAATGTTGGCGTTGGGGCGCGATGCTCCTAGAGGTCGAAGATGTCGGTGGGGAAAGCTGGAGCGCCGACGAGGCTTCTGGCGGAATGGCGGAGAAGGGCACTGGCGAAAGGATGAGATGGAACCCCACGAAGGCGATGGATTGGTCGACACACGGTCTGTTGACGTTGGGGCGCGATGCCGGTGGAGAAGACGTGCAGGTGGAGCAGCAGTCCGGTGAAGATGCTAGGCAAAGTCGTGGGTGGAGCAGCATGGTCCGGTGGAGGCGTTGGAGTTATTGGACTATGTCATTGACGAATGTGGAAGTTATCGGGGGGAAGATGGTAGCGAGAGTAGTCGTTGGCTCAATGGCGAGTTGCCGGAGCGGAGCAGCTACGCGCGAGGACGATGGTGGTGCTGCAATGGTGGGCTAAGCCCCCGGACCTCGCTGAGGAAGGAGGAGATGACGGTCTGTCACCCCGTAGCTCCTCCTCACCGTGCAATCGGCGGATGGTTGCTATGGGGGGCGGAGGAGCTCGTTAAATAGGGTTTGCGTTATCACCAGAGATGGAAATTGGGGATCTGATTAGATCAAGGTCTGCGATTTGATATAGAAGGAGGCAGTTGTTGGCGAACGGATCGCGAGATTGGCAGAATCGAGGATGCAGTTGATCTTGGAGAAGGCGGCACCGGCGAAATTTGCGGAGGCGACACAAGATTCACGGCGGAGAGATCGCATGTTGAGGCGGAGACCATCCAAAGGGGAAGGCAGCTAGAGGAAGGTGACGATCTGGGACCGTCCGATCGGCCGAGATCGTACGACCCAGGACACGCCACGTGGTGGGTCGATGGGAGCCCAAGGACGCATGTGCGTGGCACGTGCGCGGGAGGCACGTGCCCCGCACGTGTAACGTATCCGATTATTCGCTTGTTAAAAAGAGATGTTTTAATTTATTTATGCCAAAAATATGGTGTTGTCGTTCATTGTAGGCGGCGATTGGAATCGGTTAAGAAATAACCATAAAGACTATTCAATTTCAATCAAGTGGTTTTATGTTTATTTTACTTGGGCAAGTACCAAGGTCGATCACAAGGAGGCAAAGGAATAACCTAAAGATATGTCTATCAAGATTCGTGTACGGTTTTTCAGGCGATCTTTTTTTGGAATTTTTAATGCAAATAAGGGATGCAAGATGCAATTTCGGCCTATTTTAGGGACTAAAATGCAAATTACATTCAAATGATGTCCGAAAAATATGAAACTTGGCCACAATGTAAAGTATGATGAAATGAATGCACCGTAATTTTTTTAGAATTTTTGGATGCAGAATAAATTTTATGAATTTTTGAATGCAAACAAAATGATTTTCAATATTTAATTATAATAAATATTAAGCCTACTTGTTTTTAAGAGATAAAATTATCTAAGATCTATCACTAAGTGATGGATCTCAGAAAAATCCTAAACCTCGAAAATGTGGGGTTTAATACCTTTTAAAAATTAAATACTGAAATATGCAAAATGACTTTTACAGGGCAAATTATGCATGCAGATGCAAATCTTTTTGGGTACAATGTCAAGCAAAATCAACTCTACAATATGTGATTTTTGGGGAATTTTTAGAGCAATGATTAATCAATGGCAAATTTAAGAGCATATATGGGTAAAGTTCGCAATTTTCCACAAAATAATTGATTATTAATTAACCAATGATCATAAAAATATCCACAATATGTCAAGATGTAAGGAATTAAATGAGGAACATCATGCCAATTTTTGATAAATAAAATAGTGCAACGTAGAGGACTAACATGAAGGATAAATACAGGGGTACAGATGCAATTAGCAATAAATATAAACTTTGCAGTGGGGGACCTAATGTTAATTACCAATAAATGAAGGGAGGATCTGCAAATTCACCAGGGGTCACGTGCTGAACACGTGATCCTGGAGCTCTTGAACTTTGGCGCAATTATGGGAATGGCTGGGGGAGTCCTTGCAAATTACCCACGGTCACGTGCTAGGCACGTGACACTGGGGCACCTTCTCTGCTGACGTTGTTCCCCCTAAGCATGTGTCGTACACGTATGTGGGGGCCTCGAGTCTGAAGCCCGACTGCACGGTGGAGGGCGAGCAATGCGGTGGAGCTTGGGTAGTCGTTGGCTGGAGACATTGATACTTGGGTGGAGCACGTTTGTCGGAGAAGAAACGTTGAGGTGGAGCAGGAGGCGAGGTCGGTGTCGCAGTCGTTGTTGGCCTGGAGATCAGCCAAGGAGGTGGAGGGCCGGTCGTCCTCTGGCCGACACACGGCCAAGGGGGCGGCGATGTGTAGTCAGAGGAGGGCCGAGTCTGAGTTGATGGAGACGAGGCTCCTGGCATGGTGGAGCTGCGGAGGTCGGTCGGTGCGTCCGTGGTGCTTGAGAAGATATGAAGGCGAAGGAACCTCTGATGGTTGTTGACTGGTGAAGTCGATGACGGTGGAGAAAGCGAAGGCCGAAGAGGTCGGAGAAGTGTTGGCTCGAGCGGCGATGGTGTTGTCGGAGACGGTGGCACGTTGATCGAGGTGACATTGTCGGAGATGGTGCTAGCGGTGAAGAAGAAGGCGAAGGCGTAGCACGATGGCGGAGCTTTCGCGAAAAGCTCGGAGGTGAATGGCGGCGTGGGTGAGGATGATGGTGGAGAAAGAGAGATAAAGAGGGAGATCGGAGATGGAGCTTGGGAAGGAGGTGAAGCAAAGGGGGATGTACCTGGGGAACGAAGGGGGACTCGACGGCGTACTGGAGCAAGGCAGCAGCTCACGGGCGGGGCTGCAACGAAGTTCGAGAACCTCGGATCACGCCGGCGGCAGGGGCTGTCACGACCTGATGAGAAGAACGGCGGATATCGGGGCAAGTGTGCGACGATGCCCCTTAAATAGGATGAGGGTGAGCGGCCGGTGAGGGAAAGTGCGAGAAGTGCGGAGGAGGTTTGGTGGTTGCGAGGATAGAGGGGCGGCGGCTGGAGGCGAAGTCAGAGGCGGAGGAACAGGGGGGGCGTTGGGGAAGACGACGAGTCACGGGCCGTTCGATCGGCCGCTGATCGAACAGCCGTGGAGGCGCCACGTGGCGACAGGCAGAGAGAGGGCGCGGCACGTGTGGAGCATGTGCCTGGGGGCACGTGCGGAGCATGTGCCTGGGGGCAAGTGCGATGCACGTGCGGTTATTTATTTATTATTAATTTTTTAAGAAAACAAAAAAATAAAAAGCTCAAAAAATGCTGACACGTGGCGGCCCCTGGGGCAGCTACGTGTCATCACCAGAAAAATCAAAGAAAAAGATTTTGTAAAATCAAAAAGAAATAGTAAACGACCTCTGATCAAAAAAATTCCTCATGAAAAATGCTTGTCTCAAAAAGATCTACAACTTTCATGAATACATCAAAGCCAGAATCGATCAAATGCACAAAGTGAATTTTTGGGGTATCCCATATACATTGAATACCTAGATTTTTCGGTTTTGTAATTTTTTTGTCATTTTTAAACCAGATAAAAATCCGAAAAAATCAAAGATAAATAAAGACACCTTAATCTATTTTTTTTATTAATAGGAAAATATGTACAAAAATATCGGGTCAAAAACTACTAAAATACACAATGTACAAAAGAGGCCCAAAACCCAACTTTCACATACGAGCTCCGATAAACTTGAAATTGATCTTGTTTTGAAGGTAATTGAATGTGCATTAGTTCAAAAGTGAGTAGGATCAAATCGGACACTGGATGGGAAAGATATGGGGCTTTTAGTCCGAAAATCCTGAAACTAGGGTTTGGGTTTTTGGTCCACTTAACAGGGTTAGTGATTTTTTTTTGTATTTTTCATTTATTCATGTTAGTGATATGTACACAGTGGAAGTAGTTTGTGTCATTCGGAGTTAGCATGAAGGAGTTAAAAATCCGGGAAATTAGGCTATTTAGAGGTCAACTTTGGCTTGGATTTTTGGCTTCTTATTTTGTGCAAACATGATGGATAAAATGCAATTCTTATGAAAATATGCATGAATGCTAATTATGAAGAATAAATGCATAAATACTGATGATTTTGAGGGGATTGAGCTTAATGAATGAGATTTAGAGTGATGAATCTGAGATTCATCATCCCCCTATACTTAAACCGTGGTCGTCCCTGAGCATTAAAAAGAAATGCCATGAGGTGAAATGAGATTGGGTTCCATACCAAGACCATGAGCTGAAGGTGAAAATGAAACTAAACTCGACCTTTGGATTAATAATGTGGCAGAACTTATGTGAGACTTTAAATTTTAAAATCAACAACCCTTAAGTTCTACATATCATTGTCACAGTTTCGGCTCAGAAATCATCTTAGATCAATCCTCTTCCCAAAGTATATCCTATGAACATTGAATAACCGACTCATGTGTGTGAAGGGTTTTAGCTCTTCCCATCCAAAATGCCGGACTACCATGCTCCTCTCCTCTCCAGTAACTCGTCCTCGGGGAGTTAGGTACTTCCTTCTAAGGTCTGTCGCGCTGTGTTCACAATCGAATGAGGGAGAAGTTAGAAGAAGGGGAAAAGAACTGGAGGGTGGCCAGTGTATTCACCTCTCCTTGTGAAGATGGCCAGTGTAGCCGAGTCTCCACCAAGATCTGCAGGTTTTCTTAAAGCTTGGACCTTTTTGGTCAGATTTTTTGGTAGAATGCTTCTTTGTATTTGGAATTTTTTGGTGGTTCTGCTTGGATCTTATTGTGCCCCTACTGATATAGAATCTTTTTGTTCCGTACATTTTTTGGGGTCTTAGAAAAAAATTGTGCCCAGCCGTCCATCCCTTTTCTGAAGCTTTATTTCAACCTGTACTCCGGTCTTTAGATTTCCACGCTACCAGAAAAGAGACTCACACAGTCTTCCAACATCCCGTCTGAGTTGAGCTAAGTGCATAGTGCGAGAGTACAAATTAATTCCCTATTCCAGAGTTGTACCCAGAATGAAGAGACCAGGTTAGACACTAAGAGTCAAGCGTTGTACATTGTCATGTGGAACTTAAAGAATTAAGTCAAAGACCTGAAGCTCTCAAAATCCTATTTCTCGGTGAAGTTCCTCTGAAAATTAGGTGGATTAAGGTCAAGTCCAGACCACTCTCGGTTTCTGCTCACAACTCGGTTCAGAACCCGATGACTTTTCACAGATGCAAATGCATGTGATGTTGGATGAAGTGCAGGTGTGTGAAATGCTGACGTTTTTTTGATGCAAAAATGAAATAAGAAGCCTTTTTTTTCAAAATTTTTGGGCAAGGTTAGTGTTAGTAGCAAATTTTTTTTTTCTTTTTGTGTGCTTTTTTTTCAAAAAAGTTACCCACCCCGTAAATGCATATAGACTTACGCGAAAGTACGAGATATGGGTAAAATATATACGAAGTATATACACAGACCCCCCTATACTTAGCAAGTGATGTGTCCTCAGAGCACAAGAAGCGTAAAGAAGACATAGCTCGGGCTAAGCGTAAGAGAGTGAAAAAGAAACA
This sequence comes from Ottelia alismoides, assembly GCA_037367405.1. Classification (NCBI taxonomy): domain Eukaryota; kingdom Viridiplantae; phylum Streptophyta; class Magnoliopsida; order Alismatales; family Hydrocharitaceae; genus Ottelia; species Ottelia alismoides. The sequence continues at coordinate 390,480 of JAZKJV010010091.1, forward strand.
GAACAAGATTTATAGAACCACCCCCCTATACTTAGACTGTGAACAGTCTAAGTATAGAAGAAGAGCGGGAAAAATGAAGTGGTTGGGGTGTGTGAATGAAGAGAATATATACAGGTGGATGTCGGTTCCCCCTATACTTAGGCTCTGGTCAGCCTAAGTATGGAAGAAGGGTGGAAGTGAAGTGATCGAGAGAAGGGGAAGGATGGTATATACAGATGTCATCGGTCCCCCCTATACTTAGGCCTTGGCCTAAGTAAAGGAAGAAGTTGTACAAGGAGGCCGATGTGGTCGGGAGGGAGGGTGGGAATGATCTGATAAATCTTCAATGTCCTCGTTCTGCATGAAGTAGATGACCTCAACTTGAACTGTCTGCTCTTTGGGTGATTCAATATATGGCTTCAGCATTTGTCCATTTACTAAGAAAGGTTGTGCACCATCTTTGAGTTCGGCAATATCCATGCTTCCATTGGTATGCACATCGATGACAATGTAGGGACCCGTCCATTTTGATTTTAGTTTCCCATGAAAAATCTTCAACCGAGCATTAAACAACCATACTTTTTGCCTAGGGACAAAGGTTTTATCTCGAATGTGTCTATCATGCCATCTCTTGACCTTGTCCTTATAAATCACACTGTTGTCGTATGCCCGATTTCGAATTTCAATTAGCTCATTCAGATTTAAGTCTCGACATAGTTTCCCAAGGTGACAACTCCAATTCAACTTTTTGATCGCCCATTCTGGTTTGTGAATCAATTCTGCAGGTAGATGGCATGGCTTGCCATAGATCATCCCAAAAGGTGAAGTACCGAGTGGAGTCTTATAGGATGTCCTATAGGCTTATAGAACTTGGTCCAATAGTTTCGACCAATTCTTCCTATATGGACGAACCAACTTCTGAAGAATACCCTTCACCTCTCTATCAGAAACCTCTGCCATGCCATTAGATTGTGGATGATATGGGTTGGCTATTCTATGCTCAAATTTGTACTCCTTAGCCAAAGATCTCATCTCCCTGTTCACAAAATGACTACCTCCATCAGAAATCAACACTTTTGGTATCCCGAACCTTGCAATGATATTATCCTTGATAAAAGAGCAGACGATTTTGCTATCTGCGGTTCGGGTTGGAATAGCCTCTACCCATCTTGATAAATAGTCAACCGCTAACAAGATGTACTCAAATCCATTGTTGTTGGGAAAGGAACCCATAAAATCAATCCCCCATGCATCAAAAACATCATAGAAAATCATTGGTTGCATGGGCATTTCATCTCTATATCCCACAGTCCCTCCCATTCTTTGATAAATCGGGCATGACCATACAAATTCATTAGCATCCTGAAATAAGGTCCGCCAGTAAAATCCACATTGGAGTACCTTATGCGCAGTTCTCTTTCTCGAATGGTGTCCTCCAACCTCAAGAGAATGACAATGTGTGAGGACACTCTAATATTTCTCCTGAGGAATACATCTTCTCCATACACAATCCGTCCTTCATAGAAAAGGAAAGGATCATCCCAATGGTATTTTCTCGAATCTGACTTCAATCGATCAATCATTCTCTTGGTCCAACCAAAGGGAACCTTCTTGGAGAAAAGATAGTTCACTATGTTGGAATACCACAGGGTTGAATCAATAACGCAAACTGATTCGTCTGGAAAAGTCTCCTTAATTGGTCCAGCGTCAGGATAATCGTTTTGCTCAATTCGGGAAAGGTGATCAGCAACAACATTCTTTATTTCAGGTTTATCCTTGATCTCCAAATTAAATTCCTGGATTAACAAGATCCATCTCAAAAGTCGTGCCTTAGCATCCATTTTATCCATGAGATATCTAATTGTCGTGTGATCTGTGAAAATTGTAACCTTGGAGCCCAATATGTATGATCTGAATTTTTCAAGGGCCCAAACAACCGCGAGCATTTCCTTTTCAGTTACTGTATAATTTCTCTGTGCATGATCCAATACTTTGCTCGTGTAGTGAATCGCATAAGGAATTCCATCTCTTCTTTGTCCAAGTACCGCTCCGACAGCAAAATCCGATGCATCAGTCATGATCTCGAAGGGAAGAGACCAGTCGGGAGCTTGTAATATCGGCGATTCACATATTTTCTTTTTCAAGAGCTCGAAGGCCTCTAGACACCTGTGATTTACAATAAACTCAGTGTCTTTTCCTAAGAGCTCAGTCAGTGGGAGGGCGATCTTTGAAAAATCTGGGATAAACCTTCGATAAAATCCAACATGCCCTACGAACGACCTCACTGACTTGACGTTGGTTGGTGGCTCAAGTTTCTTGATCACATCCACCTTGGCAGGGTCGACCTCCATTCCCTTTTTGGAGATGACGTTCCCCAACACGATACCCTCAGTCACCATAAAGTGACTTTTCTCCCAAGAGAGTACCAAATTAACCTCCCTGCATCTCTGAGGACTCGGTCCAAGTGTGCTAAACATGTATCAAATGAATCACCATGAACCGAGAAGTCATCCATGAAGACTTCCAGGAAATCACCAACCATTTCGGCAAATACGGCAATCATGCTCCGTTGAAATGTGCCTGGGGCATTACAAAGCCCAAATGGCATGCGCTTGAATGCGTAGGTACCAAAGGGACATGTGAACGTGGTCTTTTCCTGATCCTCAGGAGCGATAGCTACTTGACTGTAGCCGGAGTACCCATCAAGAAAACAGAAGAATGCTTTCCCTGCAAGTCTCTCCAAGATTTGATCAATAAATGGCAGTGGAAAATAATCTTTCTTGGTCGCAACATTCAGGCGTCTGTAATCGACACAGATGCGCCACGACGTGGGTACTCGAGTCGCGATCTCTACCCCCTCCTCGTTGGTGACCATCTAGATTCCCGACTTCTTCGGGACGACATAAAGGGGGGCCACCCACTTGGAGTCAGAAATGGGGTATATAAATCCTGCTTTGCACAATTTCATTATCTCTTTCTTAACCACTTCCCAAATATTGGGGTTTAATCTTCTCTGAAATTCACGGGAAGGCATTGCATTATCCTCAACATAAATTTGGTGCGAGCAGAGAGCGGGGTTTATTCCTACGAGATCCGACACAGTCCAACCGATGGCTTTTCAATTTCGCTCAAGGACTTCGACTAGTCTGGATTCCTGGTCCATAGTTAATGATGAGCTAATGATCACAGGGAATTTTTCTTTGGGTCCATTTAGAAATGCATACTTCAGTGTGGAAGGTAGTGGCTTTAGCCTGGCAATTCTGAATCATCAATCAAGTCTGGCTAAATGACTTTTGCATCTGGCTCAGTGTCGGTTGGTGGTGAATCACTCTAGGATGTGTTGGCTACCAATTCCGAAGAAAGTTGAGTCAAATCGCTAAAGTAGCGCGGTAATTCAGCCAAAGCTGCGTTCGACTCGTCATCAATATTTCTTGATTGTCCTGAAGACGATGGGACTGACAAATCCGAAAGGATTTCTGTGTCATCAAGACTGTAGTGATCTGGGTGACTAGATATGTTTGGCAATATCTCGCAAACTGCACTGTACATTGTTTCTTCTTCTGAGGATGTGCTTTCAATCAGCATGTCTGGCAGTTGGTCCCACGGTCCAGTAGTGCTGAGGAGATTGCATTCTGATGTTTAGGCATATTCGGTGGTGGATTCGAAGTTTGGCATTTGCCACTTTGTTTGTTTCATCTCCAAGTCTACTTCTCCGCCTGGAGAACGAAACTTCATTATTCCGGTGCCGTAATCGAATACAGCTTTGGCGGTTCTTAGGAATCGTCTTCTAAAAATGATTTGTGATTCCTTCCAATGGTTTGGGGTCTCCATATCAAGGACAGTGAAGTCCACTTTGTATTACGTACCCTCGATCATGATGATAACATTTTTCACTTCTCCCTTAGGCCTTTTAGTGGATTTATCAGCAAATTGGAGTAAAGATAATGATTTCTTGAGAGGGCCTAACTCCAATCTATAATATAAGGCTAAGGGTAGAAGATTTATGGAAGAACCATTGTCGAGAAGTGTGCGTGCGAACGCAATGCTGCCAATGCGACTCTCCACATAATGGGCACCCAGATCCCTTTTCTTTCTTAGCAAATGCTGATTTTTGACACATTTGGTAGTGGCAATTGTCAAGATATGAGTCTCCACGAATTGACTTGTTTTCATTGTACGAGTCCTGGTGGGAGTGCATTTCACCTTCAAGTATTTCTGAAAGGCTGGATTACTGGCCATATACTGATCAAAGGATACTTTGACTGTGATATTTTGCTGGCAGAACCTTTCCATCACCGGGTCATCCTGAATGTTTTTCTTTTGTTTTCCTTTCTTAAGAGCATGGGGAAAAGGGATAGAAGCATTTGAGACAGGAGATAGAGAGCCAGAATCATAAATAAGAGCATCTTTATTAGATTTGGAGTTCTTATTACAATCATAAGATTTTTGATAATAATCAAAATCAGGTTGCTGGAAAGGTAACAAAGGTATTTTGCAACAACTAGAGGTTCAAGGTCCTCTGCTGACTCCATAGATGCTTTTCCTTTATCTTGCGCTGGGATCTTCAGGCGTCCTTCTTCTTCCTCCTCAGAAACATCCTACAATTGATCTTCCGAGTCTTCATGGTCCGATTCCCTTGCCCGGTCAGGTACGACCACGGTCCTTCTGCTCCTGAGTGGCATGGCATTGATTTTGTCAAACGAAAGGATCTCATGTTCAGATGTGGAAAAATCTGAATAGGATACCTGGCCATTGTGTTGAGATGATTGAAATTTGTTCATGCTATTGGGGTTAGCTTGAACTTGGACGGGAATGGTTGTGGCTGGGGCTGTCTGCTCATCCTTCCAACAGGACAAGCGATTGACATCAACCCGTAGATCGTGCAGCTCATTTCAGAAGTTCCAAATCTCTTTAAGCATTTGCCTTTGGATGTCGATCGGTTCTTCTGGAGGATTGGACGATTGAGCCGATTGTCTGGGAGCTTGATATTGCTGACATATTGTTGAGGTTGGTTCTGGAGATTGTAGGGCTGCTGCTACTTTGGCTGCTGGAAAGATGCAGTGTTCTGAGTGTGCTGTGGAGAAAATACGACATTATAGAAAGTGGGTGGACGTTGATAAGGCTGACGATCCCCCATATTACCCTGTCGGGTAGTGTCTTGTGTGTACCAAATGCCATTTACTTCGAATGTTAGAGGCGGGGCTTCCTTGACTATTTCGGTCGGTGGGGGTGGCTGTTGGGAAGGGTGGGCATAGGATTGGTCCTGAGCCCACGGTTGTTGTTGTTCTGCTCCTGGCTACTCCTGGACATGATGCACATGATAGATCGGGACAGTATGTGCAATAGGCATCCCCATCTTGGACACATTCTCAGTGAGCTCCTCCATCTGCTTTGGGAATTGGGAAATCCTGTTGTCGATGTCGTTCATTCTCTTATGAATTTGATCCACCACGGTCAATTTATCGGCGATGATGTTCATGTTTGGAATCAAATCCTCTGCTATCTCTGCGACAGTTTGCTTTCCTCCTTTGACTTGAAAGGTGTTCAAGGAATCAGTGTAGGCTCTACTAGCGATTTGTGAACGGCTTGTCTCTGCCATCTGCTCCAGTACCTTCCAGATGGTCTCAGCTCCACATGATGTGTAATTCCCTCCGCAGGCAGCGCTAACTAACCCTTGAGTCTCATGGTTGAGGCCAGAGTAGAGTGACTGACCTAGGATGTTATTATCCAGGTCATGGCAGGGACATTTCTGTGACAGGTCTTTAAACCTATCTCAAGCCTCACAGAGTGGTTCATTGGGCATCTGAGAGAAACCGGTGATGCAGGTCCTTATTTGGTTGGTCTGACTCAAAGGGTAGAATTTCTTCAAAAACAGGTTTTTAAACCTTTCATAAGTGTCCACAATCACTCCTAAGTTCTTCACCCAGTAATCTCCCTTCCTTTTCAGGGCGAAAGGTAGAGCAGTGATACGAATGTAGTCATGGCTGACTTGTTGGTGCCTCAGATTAGAACATATCAGCTCCAAGTCTCGCAAGAATTCATATGGCTCTTCAGTCGTATTACCATAGAATTGTGGTAATTGACTTATGAAATGTGGCTTCAGTTCATAGTTTATCTCTGGCTGAGGTGGCTGCAAATAATTCCTCACTCTGTATTGTCCAGGGTTGTATGTGGCTTCTGTTGGCAGTTCTTCCCCAGCATTCAACTGTTCTAGTTGCTCCCTCAGTAACTGTTGTTGCTGCTCAGATGTAGCCAGTCTTGCAAAAATCATCTGTATTGGGTCTTCATTAGGTTCTTCTCCTGGTTCCTTTCTGGGGGGCAACTTGGGAGGCATTTCTTCTTCTTCACCTTCAGAATAGAACGGGTTTGAGTTAATAGTGTAGAAAGCATTAGAGTTTTCTATGATCTGCTTTGGTGAGAGAGAGACAGTGTGGGTTCTTTCCTCCAGGAAGCTGAGAGAATCGTAAGAGGAGGATTCATGGGAAGGGTGTCCATGAACCTGAGGTGATCCTGAGTAAGAGTGCCTTGGAAAATTTGTGGAGGTCAGAGAAGGGTTCGCGGAGCCCGAACCATAATTTTCCATTCTCGATTCAAAAGGATTAGCAAGAGATTTATGGTTCATGATCTAGGCACAAGTGTGTGGTATTCGTTGATTATCTATTTTCTACGCACAATCCAAACACAATACAAGGGTTTGTTTCATCAACTCAACTCAAAGTGAAGACCGTGAAGGTTCGGTCAATTATCTTATCAATTTTAGAGTTTGGTGATAATACAATATATCAGAGCGGTTAAAGCGAGCTGTTAGGAACCCAATGCTCTCAGGAGATTGGCCTATCCCAAATTAGATCTTTCCCAACCAGTATGAATTGCGGACCGTTTACCAGCTACCCGATCAACTCAATCTGTTAAGGACATCACATGTCGCTTTACCGGCTACCGGAGAGATCCTCACTGGAGAACGACTAACCCAAGATAGTAGTCTGAAAAGAGTTAGGGTATGGCTCTATCCTAATGTATGGCCGCTCTCTCGCTCAAGCAAACCAAATAATGATGGGGTTGCTCTCCCGCAAAAATTCTTGATTTATGGGCTCTTAAGATCGGCTATATTTAGTAGTCCCAATTTTAATTAGGTGATCACTGAAGAATTTAAATGAGCACAAATACATGTCTACCGTCCAGTCCCAAATTCCTTTAGAATTATGTGATAAAACAAGAGGGAGAAATTCGAGAAAAGCTGATGCATGCAGAAAACTATGATGAATGCTCAGTTAGAAGACTTACAGTGAATCCTCGCAATCTCCATGTGGGATGATAGACAGAACTTAAAAATTATTCTAAATGAATGCAAGCCGATGAAAAACCGCACCTAAGCAGAAAGTTCTATTAGCGGGAAAGACTTGAGTTAAATTTTTGGCTAAATTTAACGATCTATGTGCATCTCAGTTAATAGTGCAGTGTGGCTTAAGATCCCACGAGCACAACAAACCCCAAAATATGTACGGAAACAAAAAGATTCTATATCTGTAGGGGCACAACAAGATCCAAGCAGAATCACTAAAAATCCAAATATAAAGAAACATTCTACCAAATAAATATCTGACCAAAAAAGGTCCAAGCTTCAAGAAAACCTGCAGATCTTGGTGGAGACTCGACTATACTGGCCAGCTTCACAAGGAGAGGTGACTACACTGACCACCCTCCAGTTCTTTTCTCCTTCTAACTTCTTCCCCATTTCGACTGTGAACACAATGCGACAGACCTTAGAAGGAAATACCGGACTCCCCAAGGACGAGTTACTGGAGAGGAGGTTTGCATGGTAGTCCGGCATTCTGGATGGGAAGAGCTAAAACCTTTCACACACATGAGTCGATTGTTCAATGTTCAAAGGGTATGCTTCGGGAAGAGGATTGATCTAAGATGACTTCTGAGCTGAAACTGTGACAATGATGTGTAGAACTTGAAGGCTGTTGATTTTAAAATTCTAAGTCTCACAGAAGTTCCACCAAACTAATAATCCAAAGGTCGAGTCTAGTTTCATTTTCACTTTCAGCTCATGGTCTTGGTATGGAACCCAATCTCATTTCACTTCATGGCATTTCTTTTGATGCTCAGGGACGAGCATGGTTTAAGTATAAGGGGATGATGAATCTCATATTCATCACTCTAAATCTCATTAATTAAGCTAAAATCCCTCAAAATCATTAGTATTTCTATATTTATTCTGATAATTAGCATTCATGCATGTTTTAATAAGAATTGCATTTTGTCACTCATTTTTGCACAAAATAAGAAGCTAAAAGTCCCAGCCAAAATTGACATGTAAATAGCCTAACTTCCCTGATTTTTAACTAATTCATGTTAACTTCAAATAACCCAAAACCACTCCACTGTGTACATATCACTAACAAGAATAAATAAAAATTACAAAAAAAAAATCACTAACCCAAATAAGTGGACCAAAAACGCAAACCCTAGTACTACGATTTCTGAACTAAAACCCTCATATCTTCCTCATCCAGTGTCAGTTTTAATCCTACTCTCTTTTGAACTAATGTGCATTCAATTACCTTCAAAACAAGACCAAGTTCAAGTGAATCGGAGCTCATATGTGAAAGTTGGGTTTTGGGCATCTTTTGTACATTTTGCATTTTAGCGGTTTTTGACCTATTATTTTATGCACATAATTAACCTATTTTATTTTATTTCTTTTTTATTTGTCTTATTTGATGAAAGTTTTATTAAAATGCACAAAAATCCAAATCCAAACTGAGCTTGAAATCAAAGAAACACACTGAGTCCGAGTCTTCACTAACTATCTGTATAAAGTTGGTCTTTTTAGTGTTTTATTTTATTTCTTCTTTTTCTTACTCAATAAAAATCCAAAAAAAATAGATTAATGTGTAAATATTTATCTTTAATTTTATCATATTTTTTCTGGATTTTTATCTGGTTTAAAAATGATAAAAAATTATAAAACCCAAAATTCAAGGTATTCTATGTTACATGGGTAGGGGTGTCTATCGAGTTCAACGAGCCGAGTTGGCCTCAACTCGGACTCGAACTCGATAAGAAACTTAAGGCTCGAACTCGGGCTTGATAAGGATCGAGTCCTGGATCACCAACTCGAACTCGAACTCATCGAGTTCGAGCTGACTCACGAGCCTCTTATCGAGTCACGAGTTTCTGAGCTAGCTCACGAACGTCAAAATGAGCTGGCTCACGAGCCTCTTATCGAGTCATGAGTTATTGAGCTAGCTCACGATCCTCAAAATGAGAAGGCTCATGAACCTCTTAAGAGTCATTGTTCCATTTTATACATAAAATTATGCAAATGCCGGCTTTTTGGGTAAGCAACATGTTAACCTCTATTTTATATCAAACTCAATGTGGAAGTTTCGGTATATATGTTTTCAACTTTTATTAAGAGGGGAAATGAGTTATCAAGTCGAGTTTCCGAGTTGAACAATGCCCAACTCGGACTCGACTCGATAAGCTAACAAGCCATAAAACCCAACTCAGGCTCGGGCTCATTAAGGTTTTGAGTCCGGCTCGTGAGCCCTTAACGAGCCGAGCCTGAGTTGAACTCATCGACCTCGAGCTTTCCTGACAGCCCTATACATGGGATACCCCAAAAATATCACTTTGTGCAAATGATCGATTTTGATTTTGATGTCTTCATGAAAGTTGTAGATCTCATTGAGACGAGCAATTTTCGTGAAGAAACTTTTTCGATTTGAGTTGTTTGCTATATCTTTTCGATTTTTCTTTGTTTTTATTTTTCGATTTTTGCAGGGCTGATACGTGGTGGCTCCAGGAGCCGCCACGTGTCACCCATTTTTTGATTTATTTTTATTCGTTTTTATAAAAAAAAACTTAAAGGGACCGCACGTTGATGAATCTCGGATTCATCACTCTAAATCTCATTCATTAAGCTCAATCCCCTCAAAATCATCAGCATTTATGCATTTATTCTGCATAATTAGCATTCTTGCATATTTTCATAAGAATTGCATTTTATCCATCATGTTTGCACAAAATAAGAAGCCAAAAATCCAAGCCAAAGTTGACCTGTAAATAGCTTAATTTCCCGGATTTTTAACTCGTTCATGCTAACTCTGAATGACACAAAACCACTTCCACTGTGTACATATCACTAACATGAATAAATGAAAAATACAAAAAAAATCACTAACCCTGTTAAGTGGACTAAAAACCCAAACCCTAGTTTCAGGATTTTTAGACTAAAAGCCCCATATCCTCCCCATCCAGTGTTTGATTTGATCCTACTCACTTTTGAACTAATGCACATTCAATTACCTTCAAAACAAGATCAAGTTCAAGTGAATCGGAGCTCGTATGTGAAAGTTGGGTTTTGGGCCTCTTTTGTACATTGTGTATTTTAGCTCTTTTTGACCCGATATTTTTGTACATATCTTCCTATTAGTAAAAATAAAAAAAATTAGATTAAGGTGTCTTTATTTATCTTTGATTTTTCTGGATTTTTATCTGATTTAAAAATGATAAAAAAATTACAAAACCCAAAAATCTAGGTATTCAATATATATGGGATACCCCAAAAATTCACTTTGTGCATTTGATCGATTTTGGCTTTGATGTCTTATGAAAGTTGTAGATCTCTTTGAGACGAGCATTTCTTGTGAAGGAATTTTTTTGATCCGAGGTCGTTTACTATTTCTTTTTGATTTTACAAAATCTTTTTTCTTCGATTTTTCTGGTGATGACACGTGGCAGCCCCTGGGGCCGCCATGTGTCAGCGTTTTTGAGCTTTTTGTTTATTCATTTTTCTTAAAAAAAATAATAATAAATAAATAACCGCACGTGCGTCGCACATGCCCCTAGGCCCGTGCTCCGCACGTGTCGTGCCCTCTCTCCGCCCGTCGCCACGTGGCGCCTCCACGGCCGTTCGATCAGCGGCCGATTGAACGGCATGTAACCCGTCGTCTTCCCCAACGGTCCCCCGGTTCCTTCGCCTCTGACTTCGCCTCCAGCTGCCGCCCCACTATTCTCGCAACCACCAAACCTCCTCCGCACTTCTTGCACTTCCCCTCACCGGCCGCTCACCCTCATCCTATTTAAGGGGCATCACCGCACCGTTGCCCCGATATCCGCCGTTCTTCTCATCAGGTCATGACAGCCCCTGCCGCCAGGCGTGATCCGAGGTTCTTGAACTTCGTTGCAGCCCTGCCCGCGAGCCGCTGCCTTGCTCCGGTACGCCATCGAGCCCCCCTTTGTTCCCTAGATACATCCCCCTTTGCTTCACCTCCTTCCCAAGCTCCATCTCCGATCTCCCTCTCTATCTCTCTTTCTCCTCCATCATCCTCACCCACGTCGTCGTTCACCTCCGAGCTTTTCGCGAAAGCTCCGCCATCGCGCTACGCCTTCACCTTCTTCTTTGCCGCTAGTACGATCTCCGATAACGCCACCTCGACTAACGCGCCACCGTCTCCGACAACGCCGTCGCCGCTCGAGCCAACACTTCTACGACCTCTTCGGTCTCTGCTTTCTCCACCATCATCAACTTCACCAGTTAACAACCACCGGAGGTTCCTTCGCCTTCATATCTCCTCAAGCACCACGGACGTGCCGACCGACCTTCGCAGCTCCACCGCGCTAGGAGCCTCGTCTCCAGCAACTCGGACTCGGCCCTCCTCCGACTACACCTCGTCGCCCATTGGCCGTGTGTCGGCCAAAGGACGGCCAGCCCTCCACCTCCTTGGCCGATCTCCAGGCCAACAATGACTACGACACCGACCTCGCCTCCTGCTCCGTCTCAACGTTTCTTCTCCGACAAACATGCTCCGCCCAAGCATCAACGTCTCCAACCAACGACTACCCAAGCTCCATCGCCTTGCTCGCCCTCCACCGTGCGGCTGGGCTCCAGACCCGAGGCCCCCACACACGTGTACGGCACATGCTTAGGGGGAACGACGTCAGCAGAGAAGGTGCCCCAGGGTCACGTGCGTAGCACGTGACCGTGGGTAATTTGCATGGACACCCCCAACCATTCCCATAATTGCGCCAAAGTTCAAGAGCTCCAGGATCACGTGTTCAGCACGTGACCCCTGGTGAATTTGCATATCCGCCCTTCATTTATTGGTAATTAACATTAGGTCCCCCATTGCATATTTTATATTTATTGCTAATTGCATCTGTACCCCTGTCTTTATCCTTCATGTTAGACCTCTACATTGCACTATTTTATTTATCAAAAATTGGCATGATGTTCCTCATTTAATTCTTTACATCTTGACATATTGTGGATATTTTTATGATCGTTGGTTAATTAATAATCAATTATTTTGTGGAAAATTGTGAACTTTACCCATATATGCTCTTAAATTTGCCATTGATTAACCATTGCTATAAAAAATCCCCAAAAATCACATATTGTAGAGTTGATTTTGCTTGACATTGTGCCCAAAAAGATTTGCATCTGCATACATAATTTGCCCTGTAAAAATCATTTTGCATATTTCAGTATTTAATTTTTAATAGGTATTATACCCCGCATTTTCGAGGTTTAGGATTTTTCTGCGATAGATCTTAGATAATTTTATCTCTTGAAAATAAATATTGAAAATCATTTTGTTTGCATTTAAAAATTCATAAAAAATCATTCTGCATTCAAAAATTCTAAAAAATTTACGGTGCATTCATTTCATCATACTTTACATTGTGGCCAAGTTTCATATTTTTCGGACATCATTTGAATGTAATTTGCATTTTAGTCCCTAAAATAGGCTGAAATTGCATCTTGCATCCCTTATTTGCATTAAAAATTCCAAAAAAAGATCGCCTTGAAAAACGTGCACGAATCTTGATAGACATAACTCTATATTGTTCCTTTGCCTCCTTGTGATCGACCTTGGGACTTGCCCAAGTAAAATAAACATAAAACCACTTGATTGAAATTGAATAATTTTTGTGATTATTTCTTGACCGATTCCGATCGCCGCCTACAACGAACGACAACTCCATATTTTTGGCACAAACAAATTAAAACATCTCTTTTTAACAAGCGAATAATTGGATATGTCAGATGGCGCCGTTGTCGGGGAGGCTAACAGATTAGTTTTGTGTTTTGAAATTTCTTGTTCGGTTTTCTGCATTCGGGTAGTCTGACCCCCAAATTTTTTCATTGTAAATTCCATTTTATTTCCTGCATTTATTTTTCAGCATTTATTTTTCTTATTTTATTTTTGATTATTTTTTGAGTAACTCTCTTAAATCTTCTCTCTTATTTTTCTTACGAGATACCCGACGTACGTGGAGCGGTTTTTCAAGAAATCGGTGTATCTTCACCGACTTCCGAAAAGCTGAAATTAATTTAAGATCGAGTTGAGTCGTGAGAGAGCGTAGAGTCTAGGTTTTAAATTTATGCAAATTTCAATTTCTGCTCATTTATAGCGGTGTACGTTTGTACTCTCGCGTGCGTAAAAAGACTCTGAATTCTTGTGGTGTGTCGTGGCCTGCTTCACTCTCCGATGAGGGTGGGGCTCGACTTGAGTGGCGATTAGGATAGACCTGCACATACGACTCTCAGAGCATTAGAAAAAATTATGCCCAGCCAGCCGTCCATCCCTTTTCTGAAGATTTATTTCAACCTGTACTCCGGTCTTTAGATTTCCACGCTACCAAAAAAGAAACTCACATAGTCTTCCAACATCCCGTCTTAGTTAAGTTAAGTGCATAGTGCGAGAGTACAAATTAATTCCCTATTCCAGAGTCGTACCCGGAATGAAGAGACCATGTTAGACACTAAGAGTCAAATGCTGCACATTGTCATGTTGAACTTAAATAATTAAGTCAAAGACCTGAAGCTTCTAAAATCCTAGTTCTCGGTGAAGTTCCTCTGAAAATTAGATGGAAGGTCAAGTCCATACCACTCTCGGTTTCTGCTCATAACTCGGCTCAGAACCCAAAGACTTTTCACGGATGCAAATGAATGAAATGTTGGATGTATGAAATGAAGACACGTTTTTTGTGATATATTTTTTTATTTTTTATGCAAGGGATTTTTTAAAACCCCCCATTTTTTATGCAAAAATGAATAAGAAGCCATTTTTTCAAAAAAATGGGTTGGACACAGTCAGTGTTAGTAACAATTTTTTTTTCAAATTAATTACCCACCCCGTAAATACATATAGACTTATGCGAAAGTACGAGATATGGGTAAAATATACACAGTATATATACAGACCCCCTATACTTAGAGAGTGTTGTGTCCTCATAGCACAAGAAGCGTAAAGAAGACATAGCTCGGGCTAAGCGTAAGAGAGTGAAAAAAGAAAAAGAACAAGGTACATTGGTCTGCCCCCATATACTTAGACTGTAAACAGTCTAAGTATAGAAGAAGAGCGAAAAAATGAGGCGGTCGAGATATGTGAATGAGGAGAGTATATACAGATGGGCATCGGTTCCCCCTATACTTAGGCTCTGGTCAAACTAAGTACAGAAGAAGGGTGGAAATGAGGTGTCCGTGAAATGGGGAGAGTGGTATGTACAGATGGCATCGGTCCCCCCTATACTTAGGCCTTGGCCTAAGTAGAGGAAGAAGATGTACAAGGAGACCGATGTGTTCGGGAGGGAGGGTGGGTAGCCGATGATTAAGGCGATTTTCGGTCGATCTTTTTGTGAGCCTGCGGTGGGCGATCGTAATGACGAGAAGGAGATGAAGCATATGATTCCTAGCTATTATTAGAGTTATCCTCAGAAAAATCGTGATGGATAGTAGATGAAGCGCATGAGTCAGATGAAAGGTAACCATCATCAGAGTTATCCTCAAAGGAATAGTATTTGAAAGTGGACATGCTCCATGTATTCTTGTCTTTTTGTTTCTTCAGTTGTTTTCTCAGCTTTCGTTCCTTTTCGAGATCAAGCGTTTTATCCTCGGATGAATACTCTGAAGCACCAGTCTCAGTCAGCTCATAAGAAATAATTCCAGTGTATTTGATGAGAGTAGGAGCATCGACTTTTGATGAATAATAATGAGGAACGGGAGTCGTCCAATGGAAATCGAAGTCTGGATCCTTGCGAAGATATGGTTTTAGAATTGTCGAGCAGACCTCACTCATGTAGATTACCTTTTTCCGGACCTAATGAGGGATCATAAGCTGATTCCTCTTCCGGAAGGTGAAAGGTGACTTTTTTTTTCGATGAAGGAGTAGTCATTTTGATTCGTGAAGATGTTGGTCCACTTGAGTCTCCAGATGAATAACCATTGGAATTCTTCTTCTTGGTCGGTGTTCGTCTTGCGTGTTTGTTCTTAGTCTTCTTAATGTTGGCGCACTCATGATTTGGGATGATTTGGTCAAGGTATTCAGAATAAGTTGCCCCAGGGTGCGACCATGCATATGTCTCAGGATCATATAAGAAACATTCTTCTATTGTGAGATCTGCAGGAACCAAAATATTGGGGATAGTCTATGCATGTTCGTTCTCAATTAATTTGATATTGGAGAATTCCTGTGTCGAGCTAATGTGATCAAGGTAGTCAGAATAGGTTGACCTAGGGTACGACCATGCATAAGTCTCTGGATCATATGATTCATATATTTGATTTTCCATGGTGAGAGCAGCTGGGAATGGAGCAGGGGGAGATTCTCTAATCCAATAGCCTCATCAACAACCGCTATCTCAGATGTAGCAACGGGTTAGGGCTCTTCTACCGCTAGAGGTTACGGTTGTCGAGGACTTCGTGGGTTGCCTCAGAAAATCATGGTTCCTCAAAGACTGGGTGAGATCGAAGTGCTTCCAATGCTGAAAAATTGATTTCCCGATCTCACACTCAATAATTGCCTTAGCCAATGCCAAGAATGGCTTTTCGAAAATAATTAAAGATTGGGTGAATTCTCCTTGATGCTCAATATCAATGATCATGAATTCCACTGTGAGCGGAGCACCTTGGAATGTCATGATGACAGAAATGATTCCTCTTGGCCTCTTTATCGATCGGTCAACCAATTGAACAATCTCTCGTATCATCCTAATCGGTCCGAGTTTGAGTTTGTGAAATACAGAGGTCGGGAGGATATTGAATAGTGAATCGTCATCAATTCGAGCATGGGTAAAAATTGTATCCTTGATTATACCGACAAAATCTGGGCAACCGCTTCAATATGCGGCTCTTGGTTTTTCTCCTCAACACCAAGAAGGAGGTCATTGACAAGATATGTCTTTTAGACTTTGTTCTTATCCTACCCAACTTTTTCATCATCAATTTGTCTATTACAAATACTTTAAGGTCGGGGAAGTTTTCAACGACATGTATAAAGGGAAGTTCAAAAATCAATCTTTTCTCCAGTACTTCCCGTAAAGTAGGATCCAAATTCTTCAGATCTTCTTCAGTTTCAATTTTTATGTATTTTTCAAGATTTTCAAATTTTTTGTTGTTTTCTACTATTTCAAATTTTTGGTATTTTCTGTGTGGTGTGATGATGTGGTGTTTTCCGTAGATGAGCAGGGGCTTTGATGTTCTGAGTAGGAGTCAGAAGCATAGTCATCCCTAGAGGAGTAGTATGCAGAAGTGTCGCTGTCAGAATCATCCCTAGGTTTTTGAATATCCTCAAAATTTCAACATGAGATCCAAGCTTTTCCTCATTCATTTTTATATCCGAGCCACCAGAGAGGGAAACTAATTGGTCGGCAAACCTTCTAAATATATCCTCCATTAAATCAAATCTCTTGTTTATCCCTGAAATATCATCTTCCAAAATCTTTTCATGACCAATCATGGGAGCAGTCGGGGTGTGTTGTTGAGATTCAATAATTTCATCTTCCATTTTCCTGTATGTGCTAGGAGAAGAGTCTCTTAAATTATCAAATATATGATCGTTATTTTCTGAAAATTTCTCCTCAAAAATTATGGAAGGAGGCTGCTCATGTGATCCATGCACGTGGAGTTGGTCTGAGTAGAGTTCAATCCTTTGATCATGATTGGTCGGATCTTGATATTGTGGAGTCAACATACAGGGGTTATGTGTTTCTATGTTGTCAGTCCAGTCCTCTGTATGAGTGTCATGTCTGAAGATGGGGTTGTCATAGTCAATCCAAGATTATGGTTGCTCATTTGTGTTCAAGGGTGGGGAAGATGGAAGATGTGAAGAAGTGTTAAATTCGATCATGTGGTTATAATCTCCCATGAATGATGGATTGACATTTACCGAATATGAAGGATGAATTGTATGATCGGAGTAGAGTGGATTCGACATATGAAGAAGTGGAGACTCAGTCGGTTGTTGGTTTGTATGACCCGAATACTAAGGGTTGCCATTCATGAAGTAGATCGGATTTGTAGAGAGTGTTGGATCTATTGGTGGTTGAGAGTCTCTTGTGGAAGTTGGAATGTGTGTAGTTGGAGGAGGTTTGAAGTTTTGGGTCTAGTAACCGATACGAATTCATTTTCATAATATAGCTCTAATGGATTCTCGGATAAATGTTCCGCCATTTTTGAAAGAGCTGAAATGAATGACGATTTGGGTTTGTTCGAGATGAGTTGATTTTCATGATATGGATCTGGAGAGTTCTTGGACAAAAGTTCCATGATTTCCGAATGAGGTTTATTGGTTGACAAATCAAGAAAGGGAAGAGATGGCATAATTGTGCGGCTTTTGATTTTCGAAATTGGTTTACGTGCGCAAATCAAACACAAATAAAACCTCAGGTTCAATAACTCATACAATGAAGCCATAAGAGTTCGGTAATTATCTTTTCAATTTTAAGTTGGTGATAAATAATCTTGGAAAGAATTTAGCAAGCTGTTAGGTGCTGGCAATTTTCGTAATGATTGACCCGAATTCTTACGGCTAGTGGCACCTACTTTCAGCCAGTATGGGTGTAAGTATGGACCGTAAAACAGCTACCTGTGTTACTTAAGGATGGAGCCTTACGCAGTGTCCTTTAAACCACCCACTCTGCTAAGGAAATCCGGACCGTTTATCGGCTACCCGTAGATCCTCACTAATAAGTAGCTAATCATTTGTGGTAGAATTAGTAGTCAATGTGAAATTCCAGGTTTGGGCTCTAGCCTTAAGTGTCGTCTCTCGCTCACTCAGAAAAATAAAAGAATCCAAGGTCGGGGTTGCTCTCCTGCAAAAATTCTTGATTTTATGAGTCATTTAAAGTCAACTATATTTAGCAGTCTCGATTTTAATTAGGCGATCCGTGAAGAATTAAATGAGCACAAATACACGTCTACCATCCAGTCCCAATTTCCTTTAAAATTATGTGACAAAATAAGGGGAGAAATTCGGGAAAAGCCGATGCACGCGAAAAACTATGATGTATGCTCAGTTAGAAGACTTACAATGAATCCTCGCAATCTCCATGTGGGGTGCAAAACAAGAATAGAAAAATTATTCAAAATGAATGCAAGCCGATGAAAAACCGCACATAGCAGAAAGTTCTATTAGCGGGGAAGAATTGAGTTGAGTTTGGCTAAATTGAACGATCTATTGTGTGTTTCAATTAAAGTGAAGTGTGGCCTTAGGTCCTACGAGCACAATCAAAAAATTTAAATGCTTTAAGAGCCGTAAGTGCAGGTCTATCCTAAGCGCCACTCAAGTCGGGCCCCATCCTCACCAGAGAGTGAAACAAGCCACGACACACCACAGAAAAAGTTCAAGGTTTTTTTACACATGCGAGAGTCCAAATGGACACCGCTATAAATGAGCAATTAATTACAAAAATTTAAAAATTGTAGAAAATAAAATCCTAGACTGTACGCTCTCTCACGACTCGACTCGATCTTAATTTAATTGTGGCTTTTTCGGAAGTCATTGAAGATGCTTCGGTTTCTAAAAACTGCTCCATGTACACCGAGTACCTCGCAAGAAAAATAAGAGAGAGAAAGTAAGAGAGTGAATCAAAAATAATATAAGAAAAATAAGTGCTAAAAATGAAATAAATGCAAGAAAAAAATGGAATTTACAATGAAAATTTCGGGGGTCAGACTACCCGAATGCGGAAAATCAAACGAAACTTTTTAGACAAAAAACTAAGTCGTTTGCCTCCCCGGCAACAATGCCATCTGACGGATCGCGGATTGTCCTCTCTAAAATGCGTGGATTATCGTTCGCTTAAAAATAATGTGTCGTTTTTGTTGTAGACGGGCAATCAAAATCGATCAAGAAATAACCATAATAAAATTTAGTCAAGTTTTAATCGCGTGGTTTTATGTTTATTTTACTTGAGCAAGTCCCAAAGTCAAACACAAGGAGGCAAAGGAACAACCTAGAATTTTGTCTATCAAAGTTCATGCACGGTTTTCTAGGCGGTTTTTTTTCTTGTAATTTTTTTAATGCAATTAGGGATGCAATATGCAACTTTGGCCTATTTTAGGGACTAAAATGTAAATATCGATCAAACGATGTCCAAAAAATATGAAACTTGGCCAAGATGATAAGTATGATGGAATGAATGCATTGTAATGTTTTTGGAATTTTTTTGATAAAAGATAAATTTTCTTATGAATTTTTAAATGCAAATAAAGTAAATTTCAATATTTAATTATAATAAATATTAAACCTAATTATTCTCAAGGGATAAAATTATCCCAGATCTATCACTAGGAGATGATCTCAGAAAAATCGTAAACCTTAAAAATATAAGACATAATACCTATTAAAAATTAAAGATCGAAATATGCAAAATGATTTTTACAAGGCAAACCATGTATGCAAATGTAATTCTTTTTTGGCACAATGTTAAGCACAACTAATTCTACAATTAGTGATTTTTTGACAATTTTTAGTGCAAAGGTTAATCAATTATAAATTTCAGAGCTCAAAATGGGCAAAGTATGCAATTTTCCACAAAACAATTAATTATCAATTAATCATTGATCACAAAAAATGTCAAGCATATGCCATAATGTAGAGAATTAATCGTAGAATAAAGTGCCTATTTTTGAATAATAAAATAATGTAAGGAGAGGTCCAAAACTGAGGGGGAATACAGGGGTATTTCTGCAATATATAAATATATAAAATAAAATACAAAAGGACCAAGATGTAATTACTGTAAGTCTGGGGGGATATTTTGCAAAATTTGCCGGATTGATCTGCGATATGGGCCAACCTTCGGGGGCTTTCTGTGATATTCCTAAGGTCACGTGCAAAGCACGTGACCTCAGGGGATGGCTGACGTCCTCCCCCGACGCACGTGCCTCGCACGTGCGTGGGGAGCCTCGGGCCTCACGCCCGATGGGTGGTAGGGATCGGCGGGGAAAGCTGTAGCATCGGCGAGTGTTGGCGTTGGGGCATGATGCTCAAGGAGGTCGAAGATGTCGGCGGGGAAAGCTGGAGCACCGACGAGGCTTCTAGCGAAACGTCGGAGAAGGGCACCGGTGAAAGGATGAGATGGAACCCCGCAAAGGTGATGGATTGGCCGACACACGGCCTGCTGATGTTGGGGCGTGACGCCGGTGGAGAAGACGTGCAGGTGGAGCAGCGGTCCGGTGAAGCTGCTGGGCGAAGTCGTGGGTGGAGCAGCAGGGTTTGCTGGAGGCGTTGGAGTTGTCGGAGCGATGTCGTTGATGAAGGTGGAAGGTATCAGGGGGAAGATGGTAGCGAGGGTAGTCGTTGGCTCAACAACGAGTTGCCAGAGCGGAGCAGCTCCGCACGAGGACGATGGTGGTGCTGCAACGGTGGGCTAAGCCCCCAGACCTCGCCGAGGAAGGAGGAGATGACAGTCTATCACCCCGTAGCTCCTCCCTCACCGTGTAATTAGCGGATGGTTGTAGAGAGGGGACGGAGGAGCTCATTAAATAGGGTTTGTGTTCTTGCTGGAGATGGAAATTGGAGATCTGATGAGATCGAGGTCTGCGATTTGATTTAGAAGGCGGCTGTCATTGGCGAACGGATTGCGAGATTGGTGGAATCGGGGATGCAGTTGATCTTAAAGAAGGCAGCGCCGACAAAATTTGCGGAGGCGGCGCGAGATTCATGACAGAGAGATCACGAGTTGAGGCGGTGATCGTCCAAAGGGGAAGGCGGCTGGAGGAAGGTGATGATCTTGGGACCATCCGATCGGCCGAGATCGGACGGCCTAGGATACACCACGTGGTGGGTCGATGGGAGCCCAAGGAAGCATGTGCGCGGCACGTCCGTGGGAGGCACGTGCCCCGCACGTGCGGTCCCTTTTAATTTTTTTGTAAAAACGAATAAAAATAAATCGAAAATTGGGTGACACGTGGTGGCTCCAGGAGCTGCCACGTGTTAGTCCCACAAAAATCGGAAAATAAATACAAAGAAAAATAGAAAAGAAATAGCAAACGACTCAGATCGAAAAAGCTTCTTCACAAAAATTGCTCATCTCAATGAGATCTACAACTTTAATGAAGACATCAAAACTAAAATCGATCATTTGCACAAAGTGATATTTTTGGGGTATCCCATGTACATAGAATACCTTGAATTTTAGATTTTATAATTTTGTCATTTTTAAACCAGATAAAAATCCGAACAAAATATGATAAAATTAAAGATAAATATTTACACATTAATCTATTTTTTTGGATTTTTATTGAGTAAGAAAAAGAAGAAATAAAATGAAACGCGAAAAAGACCAACTTTGTACAGATAGTTAGTGGACTCGGACTCAGTTTGTTTCTTTGATTTCAAGCTCAATTTGGATTTGGATTTTTACGTATTTTAATAAAACTTCCATCAAAGAAGACAAATGAAAAGGAAATAAAATAGGTTAATTATGTACATAAAATAATAGGTCAAAAACCGCTAAAATACAAAATGTACAAAAGAGACCCAAAACCCAACTTTCACATCTGAGCTTCGATTCACTTGAACTTGATCTTTTTTGAAGGTAATTGAATGTACATTAGTTCAAAAGAGAGAAGGATTAAAACGGATGCTGGACGAGGAAGATATGAGGGTTTTAGTCCGGAAATCCTAGAACTAGGGTTTGGGTTTTTGGTCCATTTATTTGGGTTAGTGATTTTTTTTATTTTTCGTTTATTCTTGTTAGTGATATGTACACAGTGGAAGTGGTTTTGGGTCATTTGGAGTTAACTTGAATTAGTTAAAAATCAGGGAAGTTAGGCTATTTACAGGTCAATTTTGGTTGGGATTTTTTGCTTCTTATTTTGTGCAAAAATGAGTGATAAAATGTGATTCTTATTAAAACATGCATGAATGCTAATTATGCAGAATAAATATAGAATTGCCAATGATTTTAAGGGATTTGAGCTTAATTAATGAGATTTAGAGTGGTGAATCTGAGATTCATTAGTGTCCTCCTGCTTCGAGTTTATGACAATGCTCGAGGATGCTAGTGTACTCCTCATGAGAATGCATCGATGCCAAATGCAATCCGTACCTTTCCTGAAAAGGTGAGGATTGACCCACTGGTAAAAATGAATATCGGACAAAAACTTGTCCTTCTTTACTCACGTCAAATCTTGTGAAACTTTCCCAGAAATTAGGTACTTCACAATATCAACATACCATGGGAGTGATATGACACTCAAAATGCATTCATCGATAAAGATTTTTATGATCGATACATTATTCGAGGGGATCTATGTGCTTTCAATTATGGATAAATGGTCTGCTATCGCATTCTTGACTCCATGTTTATCACTTATTTCCAAATAATATTCCTGGAACAGAATGATCCAATGGAGCAGATGTGATTTGGCATTCTTCTTTGTTGTAAGTATCAGATAGCATAGTGGTCGGTGAAGATGATAACTTTTGATCCTTGAAGTTGAGATATGAACTTCTCGAGGATGAAAACAATAGCCAACAACTCTTTCTCTATTATGGTATAGTTCTTCTCGGCCTCAACTAATGGTCTGTCGGCATAGTGGATAGCATAAGGAAGTTCATCATTGTGCTACCCTAACATAGCCCCAACGGCAAAGTTTGATGCATCCGTCATGATCTCAAATGAGAGGGACCAATCTGGTGGCTCTAGGACATGTGCCTGAATGACCAAATCTTTCAATTGATTGAAGGCTTGGAGGAACTTGTAATCAACAACGAAATCAGTCTCCTTGCCTATTAGTTTTGTAAAAGGTCGGACAATCCTACTGAAGTCTTGGATAAGTCGTCTGTAAAATTCGACATGTCCCAGAAAAGACATCGCATGATTCACTATTTTAGGTGTCTCAAGTTTAACAATGACATCCACCTTTGTTGGGTCGAGCTCCATACCTCGTTTGGAGACGGCACGACCCAATGCAATCCCTTCAGTCACCGTAAAGCGACTCTTCTCCCATGATAGCACTAAATTTACTTCACAGCATCTCTTCAGCACTCAATCTAGATGAGATAGACATGCATCAAAACTGTCACCGTAGACTGAGAAATCATCTATGAAGACCTCCAAAAACTACTCACCATATCAGTGAACACATCCAACATACACCTTTGACATGTAGTGTGCGCATTACACAGTCCAAAAGGCGTCCACTTAAAGGCATAGGTGCCAAACAGACAAGTGAAAGTGGTCTTCTCTTGATCCTCAGGGGCGATCGCCACTTGGTTGTAGCCAGAGTACCCATCCAAGAAGCAAAAGAACTCTTTCCCTATCAATCTTTTGAGAACTTGATCAATAAAGGGTATATGAAAGTGATCCTTCTTGGTAGCTGAGTTCAGACGCATGTACTAGGTATTTGGGTTGAGATCTCCTCACCTTGGTCATTTGTAACTATCATGATTCCGGATTTCTTTGAAACCACATGCAATGGACTTGCCCATTTTGATTCGAAAATTGGGATAAATAAAGACAACCTCACACGACTTCGTGATTTCTTTCATGATGGAGATTAGAATTCAGCCTGCGTTGGAAATCACGTGATGACTTGTTGTCATCCTCTAAGTAAATACGGTGTGAACACAAGATCGGATTTATCCCTAAGAGGTTTGAAATATTCCCATCAAGAGCCTTGTAATTTTTCTCTATAATCTCTAGCAAGCAAAATTATTGATCCATAGTAAATTATGAATTGATGATGACCATAAACTGTCCAGGTTCACATGCAAGGAAGGCATATATAAGATTTACAGGAAGCAGCTTTAGCTCTAAAGGAGTCTGAGTCGGCGTTTCAATGACATCAGATTCCGGGCTGGTGATTAGTGCATGATTTGTCAATAATTCGATGTCCACCTCAGTCACTCTTGGTTCATATAACAAAATGCCGAATATATCTACAATGGTTTCCTCTTATTTGGTTAGGATGGTTCTTCGTCAAACAACGTGATCAATCCATTTGTATCTACCTCCCTGTAGGAAAGGAGCAATGTTCGATTGTGCTTTCTAGGTCTTCTCTTGGGAAGAGGAATTTATGGTTTCCATGTCATTTAGTGACAAAACTGGATCTCTGATTTCTTCAATGCATATAAAATCAAATAAATATGTATTTTCGACTCAATTTATGATAAATTATTTAGTGGTTGTATTACAACGTACAATAATTAGATTAGTCATTTAACGGTTCATCAGACATTACCATCGTTGAGGAACCATGGATCTCACTGAGGCCTTCGATCGTCATGGCTCCCTCAATCCCCCACTCGCCTGTTACAGGAAGAGGGAGATGAGCTAGGCCTTGGCCCGCATGAAGGTAGAATCGAGTTCTGATGGAGGTGGAGGAGTATTTGAAGAGGAAACTTGGTGGTTCCATGTGGTTGTCGTTGACTTTTCAATAGCATCCAACTATTGGGAGTTAGATGGATAGGGAAGTTACATGTCGGGCGAGAGAGATGGAGGTTGAGGCTAGAGAATGGTGGTAGAGGTTAGTGGAGATGGCAACTGGAGGTGTTGGGGTATTAGGGAGAAGTTGGGCGGTTGCCATGGACACAACTCTTGGAGATTGAGTGCTGGAGGTTAGGGACGAGCTCACAGTCATATGATCATTTGATCATCTTAACTATAGCCAAATAGAGATTAATCAGATGACGCCATTTCCAGGAACACAACTTCTTCTTTATAATTAATTAGGTTTTAATATTTAGTTAAGTTTATTTTTATGTTATTTAGGTCATATTGTTTTGTTTATAACATTGCATTGTGTTATTGATTTGTATTATATATGTTATGTCTTGTTGTCATCTGTCTCTTTGGTCATGGACTAATCACATTTCTTTTGTAACAGGGCTGCAGTGATCGAGGATGCTTGGCAGACAATGGGACAAGGAGCCGCAAAAGAAGATTTGAAGAATTAAAGAGATGACTCGTTTATGTCGTAGATTTTGTCATATTTCTGTCTTTACAACAATTCTTGATCGAGAACTCGCAGTTGTAATCATGGACTATGGACTTTTATTATTTTATGTGTTGAGCATGTTTTATCCCTAACTCTGGCGGGGCTCAACTTTAGTGTTCAAAACCAGTGTTAAGTACACGGCTCTTAGAGCATTATTTAGGATATATCTTATGTGTGATTGGTCATAGTTTAGGACACACTAACTCATCTCATGAGATTCACTTAGTCTTATAATATTTATTAGACGTGCTTAAATACGTTTCACTTAGATCGGTTTTAATCAAATTCTATCATCGCTATTTAAAGCATGTTTAGGTGCAGTATTTTCAACTTGCATTCATATAGATATATTTTAGTATTCAATCTAGCATCTGCATGGATAGAGCTGTGATGCATTATAAGTATCTCTCAAAATGAGCATGCATCATGATTTATCGCTTGCATCGGCTTTTCTCAAATCCTCTCTTGATTTAAAAATTAAGTTAAAAAGGATTCAGGATTGCTCGATAGGAGGTTATCTTTACATGCTCATATTATTAATAGTGATAACCAAGTTTTCTAAAAATTGGGACTGATGATGCAAGTTGATTATAAATAAAATGGAGTAATAGTTGAACCTTGTATTATGGGAGAGCAACAACCACATTGTTCGCATGTACATTTTCTAGACAAAAGAGGGGTGAGGACACATCCATATGATATTGCCCAAATCCTAAATTATACATGTGCACAATGGACTTAAATTTGGACTATCACCAGTAAAAATGACAAGATAAAATGACCAATAGGTACGAGTCTTCGTGTGTGTGAGTTGGTGAATCAATTGGGTTTGCTTTGTGTTGATTGTTGTAACTTTTCAAAACCCTTCCATGACCTTTAAGCTCCATTACCATCTCTTAGATTCATTTCATCGTAATAGATTCATTTAATTGTAACCCTTTGTGTATCAGTTCCTCCATCATTAGGTCCACATTCTAAATACTCAAGTAACTCTTGAGTCTAAGTCTAAGGGGAACCAAACCTTCTCTGATTGTTCACCTCGGGTCCCTTCTTCTTCATTCTGCATCTATTTACTTAGGTTCTTCTCAGCCTAAGTATAGGGGGACCTGAGCCCTATACATTTATATTCATTACCCATAGACCCTCTTCTTGATTTCTTCTCATACTTATGTTATTTCTTAACCTAAGTACACGAGAAGGCTCGAGAGAGTTCATGCATGATCCTATGTATTTAGCATGAGCTATGACTTCACTTAGTTCTACGAGGACATAGCACAAGCTAAGTATAGGGGTGTACTGTATATATTTCATATGTACTTTTAGCAATAGCTCGTATTTTCAAAAAAAATCAAAACTTTTGGGCTAAGGGTCAAGTACATGTTAACTAATTTTGCAAAAACTTTGTAAAATGATTTGTGAAATGCTATACCCATGTTACATTTTTTTTGAAAAATGGTTTATAATGGTTGTAAAAATAGGGATTTGACTTGTTTTGAAAAATCAGCTACAAAATATTTGAAAAGTCTATATTTACATGATATGATTTGTAAAAAAAATTCAAATTATTTCAAGATAAGTTTGTAACATCTAAATCTAACTTTAAAAATAAAAAATAGAAAATAGAAAATAAAAAAATAAAAAAATCACAAAAACACTAACTGATAAGTTGGATGTATCCTTAACACTTACCCATTCACACAAGGCTTAAAGAGTTCATAACACCTAGTTCATGTGGTCCTTTGATTCAGAGTTAACCTGCGGTAGTCATTATGATCTATGACTTTTCACACTTCCGTAGCTATATTGCATTTCTAATCTCTACCTTAAAGAATATGACCAACACCTTACATGTACGATTTGTAAATATGATGTGATGAGTTGAGGTTTCACTTGAGGAAGTGGGATATGGGATTTGAGTTTGACATGATTTAATGATACTATAGGATGTGATAAAATCAATGTAGGCTTCGTGAAACCTGAGTGTCAACAACTTAATCGGTGTGAGAACAAGTTCTTATACTATCTTTGAATATAACCTAAGTGTCAGAGTGAGATAAACTTCATTAAAAATGTTGATCCGTGTGCGCCAATCTTGATAAAAGCAGTGGAGTTGGAGAAAAAGAAAAAAGAGAGAAAGAGAAAGAAAATCTCTTACACTACAAAGTCAAAGGCGCTCCCAAACTTTTTCAAAGTGTCCACTTGGACCGACATCTTAGGCTTTTATGAGTCGGGCTAGTATTATAAAAGTGCCACGCATCATATAGTAATACGAGTTTGGGTATTGAAGGTATAATAGATACTCAAAAGATACACACCCCGACGCATTCCTAGAAAAACAAATGCATATGACTCAACATCTTTTGACGGATACACTGATCAACACCCAAAAAATACATGTGTTGAGTTAATAAGGAACTTGAGAGGATCCTTGTTCCAATGAGAGGAAGAGAAGAAATGACACAGTCCTACTCTCGCCATAACCTGACCTTCCTTCTACCCTTTTAATACTGATAACAAAAGAGATGGTGGATTGAATGTAAGAATAGATTTATTCCCTAGTGTTGAGGATCGGATCCTTAAAAGAGTCTGTTGGACTGGAACCTTGGGTGTCGTTTCGATTCTACACTTATAAATGCAGTCTACACTAAAAGTCATACCTCTTACTATTTATGTACACACAGAGAATCAGATGATTGGGGAAGTTGAGTTCCTTATGATTAAGACTCGCTTAGCTTAGAATTTCAGCCTCAATAAGACCGAGAGTTCTGAATGACTCAAGGCTTGCACATTCACATTCACAGCCAGGGATTCAACCAACATTCATTCTTTATTTGCTCGAGGATGAGCAAAGTTTAAATATATGGAGCGATAAATCTCAGATTTATCATCTTTATTTGTATTTATTATCCCTCTAACTTAAATAATTTAATAAGATTCGTTGATAAATAACTCATATTGTTAATTAACCCTTTGTATATAATTAACCCCAATTATTCTACATAAATAAATGCCTTATTGTGCCCATTATTATATATATTTTATTATTATTAAAAATCAAATAAAATTAATTTAATAATATATATAATATAACACTATTTGTTAATTACAAATAAAATATATATCAAAAGAAAGAATAAGTATTTTTAATAACTTAGAAATACTTGCAAAAATATATCTATGTATATATGATGTATTTTAACTTTGGATTCTACATGAAATCGTATATAAATCTAAAAACTTCCATGTTGGATGCTTTTTTATTTGAGCACTCTAGCTATTTCTTTTTTATTTTATTCAATTTACTTTTTTTTCTTTTATTCTGATTGAGCCACATGGCCCATTCTTTGACTTCCACCTGGACCAGCTCTTTTGTCCAACCAGCTTCATCTCCTGACCGTCTGGTCATCTTGATCAGACGATGGGAATGCATCCATCATCCGCTCACTCGTGGCCATCTGATCTTAATGATCGGAGCATTCATCACCGCATGTTCATGCCTTGTCCTAAGCCATATGATCCAATGATCAGACGACTGTGAGCTCGTCCCTAATGTCCAACCCTTGATCTCCAAGGGTTTCGTCTATGGCTTCCACCCAACTTCTCCCTAATACCCAAACGCCTCTAGTTTCCATCTTCGTTAACCTCCCACTCTCTCGCCCAACATCTAACTTCCCTATTCATCTAACTCCTAATAAGTCGAAGGCATTTGAAAACTCGACGGCAACCACCTGTAACCACCAAGTTCCCTCTTCAAATACTCCTCCACCTCTGTCAAAAATTGGGTGCATCTTTACGTAGAACAAGGCCCAGCTCATCTCCCTCCTCCTGTGACATGGGAGCGGGGGATCGACGGAGCCACGACGATCGAAGGTCCCGGTGAGACCCATGTCCCCCCAACCATGCTACAATGTTGATTGACGGCTGTTCGAGCCCCCTGCGTAGGTTGCCCAGGTCGAGCAACGACCCGAGCCCCCTCGTTGGCTCAGCCTAAGCCTCCTCCATCTCGAGGGCATCTTCAACTTCAAGTAAGCTAGGTTTTTTGCATTTTCTTTATTTTGTGTCTCGTATTTTTTCTAGATGTACAATACACCTCTACCTAATCCAATCGATTACCGACCTTCACTGGAGGACTGTGACCTTCGCGGGAGGTGTCACTCTACTCATCCCTCCTCTAGAACCTCCTCCACCTTTCTCCTTGCTCCTCTGATCACGACGGAGCACCACTTAGGCCGACCATCTTCTCCACCCTCTGGCCCCCATTTCGCCTCGTTACAAACACACACACACACACACCACTGCTTCAGCTATTTGTTTGGCTAACAATTACAGGTCAAGTATCTTAAATAATAGGATATTGGAAAGGGCTCTGCCTTTGATGAATTTGAGTCGACAACCCCTCACAAATCTCAGCAGACCTTCTTTGAGCCATCAACCTCTCCACTAGATGATCAGGATGTTGCCTAGTCCTTCAGATCCTTTAGGAGAGCAAATTGGAGCTCTGATATCCTCGTCGAAGACCCACCTGGAGGATGAAGGCTTATGACGTACATGTGCTGTTGGATGACACCCTCCCGGTATTCATCCAACGGCTACAGAGGAGCCATAACGATGCCATCAACCCTACAGCCTCAGACTTTATCGAGCCTTCACCAAAGAAACACGAAGCTCCACGTAGCCCGAGCCATGCTTCCTGCACCGAGCCTGGAGATGTGCGTGCCATGCATGTGCCCTCAGGGCAAATTACAAACAGATCTCCCGTCGATTCTTTAATTTGCAAATAGGTCCAATTAGGTGCATGAGGCACATGGTCCGCTTAGGAATATTACAAGGGATCCCTGATGGGTTCCTGATATTTCACTGATGCCCCACGCACAAGAAAAATTATAGATTAGGACCTGGCAGCTTTTTCTAATTACATTTATGCCCCTACTTGGATTGCGATGTAATATATTTATGTTTTATTTGCAGTTGTGCCCATGTATTGTTTGCTAAATAACTCGAGCCTACAGATACCATTTTACACAAAATCAGTTTCATTTTACATGATGACATTGTTTATTCTATTATTGAATCTTTAAATTACCATTTCATTAATTAGAGATATGTTGAATGTTCACTCCTTACATAAAATATCATTAAGGTAAATTTGCTCTATGGTATGCATTAAATGGGACTTTGATTAAGTGTTAATATAATCATGAGTTATTTCATTATTTATATATGTATATAACTTTTGTGTATTTAATTACATTATGCTGCATTATGTTCTTTAATTAACATGCATATAGAATCAAATAAAGATGTATTTTATTTACATGTACATGCATTGCATTGGATAACTTAATAATTGCTTAACATGGATGTTTCTAACTTAATTAATTAGATTAAAAAGCTTGTGTCCCTTATGTTTGACCCCGTACTTGCCCAGAATAAATTAACCAAGTCATCTTCGTGGAGATCTTTCGACTCGATTCTGATAAATTGTTTAACGCCCCTATTACAACGTATAATAATTAGATTAGCCATTTAACGGTTCACCAAGCGGGTGCTTGCACGATAAATAAAGAACAAAAATACCTCCTTTTGTAGATATGATCGGAATAGTGTTGTTGCAGTTGGTTTAGACTCGGAACGGAGTCATGGTTGCGACGCCAAAAGCGACATGGAGGTGACTAGAGGGTCACTACTGTTGTTGCTACACGGTGGTGAAGAGTCGCATACTTGTAATAAAGGTAAATGATCATTTAGTGCTGCTTCTACACGATGGCGAAGTTGTTGGAGTCAGAGACTATTCGGGGGTTCTGCTAGAAGCTTAAATTGCTTGCCTGAGGGTGATGCTAGTTGGAGGCGAGGCGAAGAGTGAAAGAATAATGATTTGGCTAGGCAAGAAATCGAGATGAAGGCGAGAGGTCGAAGGCGGAGGTGAGGATGGAAACGAGACGTCGAGGCGGAAGCTGGAGATGAGAGATCGAGGCGGAGGCTGGAGGTGGAAAGATCGAGGCGGAGGACGAGATGCTTCATCTAGGATACATGTTCGGACCCGTGAGGAAAATCATTTAGGGCTCTAATACCATGTTGAGTATAAAAAATAGTAATATTATATTGTATAACTTAAGTGGAGGACCGACCCCTTCCATTTACAGGTAGAAGGGGGGGAAACTACATGTATACCCTTACATATATAAAAAACATGAGGAAAAGAGAAAAGCTATTACAAACATTAATAGAATGTCAATCCTAATTCAATATAATCTCAGAGCAAACATTAAATAACGTGATCACGATTCAATCTAACCTCTTTGAACTCAATTGGATTGGACTCTAAACATGTGATTAAGATTGTATTTTAGAGCGATCAATTTTATTTTTTTTAAAAGGAAACCGGCACATACTTTTACTGCGGACCAAATCATTATAGACAGCAAATAAAAGATACAAAAATCAAGCCCCGTGCTCCCCGGCGGATAACCTCACCAGTCACCTCTAAGAACCTCCCCATCACCCGCACTCTCACTTCTGGCTCCAAAACAAATTAAAAGAAATCCACCCCCTCTCAAATCTCCAACCCACCCCCATATCAACTAATCTCCCGTCCAAATTTCAGGGGCATATTAGTCATTGCGCTCCAATCTACCCCGTTTGAAAACCCCGGCGCCCGGCGGGCCCCGACAGGCCACACACATACACACACACACTCACTCACACACACTCTCTCTCTCCCCCCCTTGTGTTCACTCTCACCTCGACTGCCCCCACCGGCATCTCTCGGGCAGCGATCGGCGGCGGCGGCGCTAAGACTTCCGGATCCACCTCGTAGGCGTCGAGATCTTGATCCTTCGTGACGGATCTCGGTCCCCGGCGATGGCTTAGAGCTCCGGATTATCGGCGGTCGGGGGATAGTGCGGCGGTTACGATTCCGAAGGTCGTCGCCAACTGATCCTTTCTTCGATCTAGAACGCGATCGGCGTTATTTCGTTCGACGGAGAGGATCTCTCCGTCGTTTTGGTTTGGATCTGCATGTTATTTTGGCGAATATCTATTGCGTGTGTTCCGCTAGAATGGGGAATATAGAAGAGGTGAATTTTCGTCAGGGTAGAAGCTTTCAAGTTCCAAATTTCGCCTTTTTTTGTTTGAGCATTTAATTTGATTGAGAAGGGTTGGTTTGTGAGATTTCGCAGCGGCGAAGCACTTACCTATCAACACGGTATTTAGGAGATAATGGTGTAAGTGAGCTCGTTGTTTTTGTTGACATGGATCTGACGGGCAACCAGTTTCAAACTGTGGCTGTTGTCTCAGGGTGGAGCGGGATCTGCTCGAAGTGGGAAAGGAGAGGGATGTGAGGCTTTAGTAGGCGTATGCTGCCTTTATTTGGATTTGGCGAGTCTTGTTGTGCTCGTTTGAAGTAACGAAATGTATCTTCTGAATGTTAATTTAAAGTGCTTCAGAAGCGTGGGTGAAGAGAAGCGGTTATAGTGATGGCTTCGAGGTCTTTGGGTTGGTTTGGACTTTTATTTTGGGGGGTTTTTTCTGCCAAATTTCAGAAATGTTTGTTCGGATATTTAATATTTTGCGTCATATCCGTTTAAGTTACATGATTGAGTAACATTACCAAGGATTTTATCCCACGTGGGAAATACAAAAGCGAGATAGCTCTTCTGGGTTCATGAATTTTAGATTAGCAAGAATTGACCGAGCGATTCAAAGTTACTATTATTCATGTGGATCAGTGCATTCGTTTTTTAAAAAAATAAAATACTAAGAAATTAAATCCAATGGGATTTGACTTGATATCCAAGGTAGATTTTTGTGTTACTGATATAATCATGCTGATACATGGGTGTGAATATGCAGATCTGTTTAGTCTAGGTTAGCTCCGAGTGGCAAATTGGGAAGATGGAGAATGGGGATGAAGTTGAAGTTAAGCATGCCAACGGAAGTTTGGTGATGGACCATGTTGGGATGGTACATCCATGTGTGAATAAAGAAAATGAGAACACTGAGAATGGCATTGATGTTCCCCAGAAGAATGGGGTGACAGAAGGCCCAGCCATAGCGCAAGAAACAAAGGCTTCTATTTGCGAGGAAGAGACTCCCTCTGTTGTTGTCCCTATTGATAATGCCCATCCAAAGGTAATAATGGATCTGTGGATGCCTCTGCTTTGTGTTTGTTGATGGGAACTGTGCATGTATGATAATTGGTAGCTCTAATTTTGCAGAAATGCGGTACTCAGAAAGGCGAAATAGGTAAAAAAGCATCTGCTATGGTTGGACGGAAGCAGAAAAATAATCTTTCACAGAGCCTAACTTTCCATTGAAGGGAGTTCTTTACTAGTGGTTTGGGGAAGGGCGCTGCTGCTGTCAAGTCAAGAAAGGTTGAGTCCACAAGTCTACGGGCAAATGGATCTCAAGCATTAACAAGCACTAATGGTTTTCGCTCTTTCCTTTCTTTTGCATCCGTGTGTCTAACATTGTATATTATTCCTAACTGGGCTTATCACATCGATGTTACTGCAGGAAAGGTTTCTTCTACTCAGAGCAAGTTGGCTTCCACACTCAAAACCCGTCAATTATCAGTGAGTACTATATGGTGTATGAGTTGCACTTTTTGACATTTTCTGTTTGTTGCCAGTTCAAGTCATCTACGTGATGATGTTAATCTTAACTTCCTGTGAATACTTTATATTAACATGCAAGGAAGTTGAGATGTATATCTGAGAAATCAAAATCTGCATGCCACTTTATCGAATATAATCATAAATAATCTGAATCATTTATTATTCCAATGTGCATGTTTATGTATGGGTGCAACACAAATGAACATTTTTAATTACAAATGATCGATTTCCAGATTTTCTTTTCCTAATTTCTCTTGCTTGATGTGCATTGCTATTACATTTCATGGCAAGATTCTTAGATACTATTCTTTTAATGCTCAAGGCTTCAAATCTCGATTTTCGGTCACCATTTCGGTGAGACCGAAATTTCGACCATTTCAGTAAACTGGGACCCCCAAATTTTGGTCAATATAGACCATTTCGGCCGAATTTTGGTCACCTACCGAAAACCGAAATTCGGTGAAAATTTGAACCCATGTTAATGCTGCATAACTCAGTCTACTCATGTAAAACAATGTTAACTTCTTTCCAGCCACATGATTCTCACTTAATTGATTTCAGGGTGCGAAGATTGGTGAAAGCCCTAGTGGTTTACCTATAAAGACATCAGAGTGAGTTCTTTGTTTGAGGACTATAGTCTCTTTTTTTTAAAAGATTTTAACTAGTGAAAGTAATGTTCTTGAACATAAGTAATTTTCTTGAACATCAGAGATCCACACATTGAAATATCATTTAATAGCTATTACAGGCTGCAATTATAGCTTTAGCTTCTAAATGAAACTTTCTATGGACATGACATTAAAAAAATGATTAATTGCTATTATAGGCTGCATTATTTATAGCTTTAGCTTCTAAATGAAATTTTCTATGGACCGAGTCGATAGTTTCATCTTCCAATATGACGAGTCCATAGTTTCATCTTCCAATATGAGAATGGAATTCTATTCCAGGGTCAATCGCAATTCAAAGTCCTCAAAAGATCACGCTCCATTAGAATCTGATGAAGTTGTTACGTCTACTACCTTGTAAGAATTTGTTATTTATTGTAGAAATAGAGCATGCTGGTAAATATTTTGACATTTAGCCAAGTTCAGTTGTTTTTTCCGTAAATTGATATCCTGTATTTTTGTAGTGAGTTGGCCCGGGGCAGCTGCCTTGCGAAAGAGTAACTGGATCTGTTTTTGCATTCAGACTTGATGAGCGTGCAGAAAAGCGTAAGCAGGTCAGTTACTATAAAGAAAATGACTCTGGGTGCTCTACCTGTCAAGCCTGTTTTGAGATTTTGCCTTTTGAGATTTCGGACTTTTGTGGTATTACAGTTTTTTCACGAAGTTAGAAGAGAAGATTCATGCCATAGAAGTAGAGAAAACTAACCAGCAGGAAAAATCAAAAGTATCTGATTTTTCTTTTCAAATTTGTTGCACCGGTTGCATCACATCTTCCTATTATATTTATTTGTTATTATTATTTGAAATCATATAGGAAGACCGGGAGGCTGAAATTAAACAATTAAGGAAAAGCCTGGCATTTAAGCAACACCAATGCCAAGCTTTTATAAGGAGCCTGCTCCGCCCAAAGTTGAATTAAAAAAAGGTATTCTTGCACATCTTTGATTTTTCCCGATCCTTTTTGATATAATATGCATGTCTTGTCATTGTTTACAACTTTCGAAATGATTTGCATTTGTTGAGAGATTCATTGTACACCCCTATGGCAGTATCTTCGTCTATTATCTTATTATGACATCTTTTTGAGTGTAACCCTAAGATTCCTAACCCGAGTTTCTTCCTATATACGGAGCGCTAGGGTATCCACTTATGATATAGAAAAACATTCTATCTTTTCACATGGTATCAGAGCCACTATAGTCTTAGGGTATTTTACCCTGCAAGCGACCTCCTCTCTATCTCGCATCGCTTGTCTCTCCAGTCGAGAACTCCTCTCCTCTCGCCGTAATCCCTCCCTCTTTCTAGCCAAGTGGTGTCGCCACCACCAACTACAAGCAGCACCACCCTTTCTTCTCAGAGTTGTAGCCTATTGCTGGAGGTGCGACCATAGCCAGGTGCAACCACAACCCCTCACCGTTATTGTTGCTGTAACAGATCAAGGTCCAACCCCTCATCGATGTTGTTGTAACAAACAAGGACCACCTCCTCACATGGCCTCAAATGTTAGTGAAATTCGGTCGAATTTCTGTCGAATATCGATATCCTGTCGAAATCGAAATTTGACCGAAATGGCCGAAATGACCGAAATATGGGGGCCCTAGTACAAAAAATGATCAAAATGACCGAAAATTTCGGTCGAAATTCGATCGAATTTCCACCGAAATTCCATTTCGATCAGTCATCGAAATGGTGACCGAAACTGACATTTAGGGTCTTGCCTCCTCATCGCCGCTCTTGTAACTGACCATGCACAGAACATAGCTGATGTTAGCCTCTGTAGCGATTGACATCA
The DNA here is from genome assembly GCA_037367405.1 of Ottelia alismoides. Lineage (NCBI taxonomy): Eukaryota > Viridiplantae > Streptophyta > Magnoliopsida > Alismatales > Hydrocharitaceae > Ottelia > Ottelia alismoides. The sequence continues at coordinate 426,783 of JAZKJV010010091.1, forward strand.
CCCATCTTCCCTTGTTGTTTGTAGGTTAAGGCCAAAATTCCTCCCTTAACTACATGGGTTTATGTCTATCGTGGATCGATTTCTTTTGTAATGGGAGATTAGAAGGAAGATGTCATTCCATAGTCCATCATGTGGATCCTCGAAGGTGATGGATTCTATTATCAAAATGGTTGGAACCAATTATGATACATGGGCCACACAATTTATGAGAGCTATGGAAAGCTTTAAAATGGTAGGTGCTCACAAAACCTGAACCAATCGAGAAAACATGAATAATCAAGTCAATGCCTATACTAAGGTATGGCATTTGTCCTCTCCTCGGAAATTGCTAATAATGTTTTGAATCAACCACAACAAAAGCTATGTGGGATATGTTGGCCACAACCTATTCTAGGGTAAGAATGAGATTGGGATACTTCTACTGCATCGTTATTTCATCTTTTTTTTTGAAGAAAAGAGCGGGTGGCCTCCTTAGTTGGGACCCACCTAAAAAATACTAACTATTCATAATCATTTATACGCATATTACAAGTAATTGTCATTACATAGCCCAAGTTCTACACAAAGCTTTACAATGCTCAAGCAGATTTTCAGAGTAAAAATAAAGCACATCGTTATTTCATCTTACATAACAAGAAGACCATTCTCTGCATATGCCACTCTTAAAGGTATGTTCACAAAGCTACATAATTACATTCCTCCATGCAAATCTGAAGATCAGAAGACATACATGAACGTGCTTATGTTAGGATTTTTTGCGGGATCGGATCCGACCTATGACTATGATTCGGCCAATTAGTTGCTTACATGTGCCACTATCCCACTGATAGTAGAAGCTTACACATGTTTGGTAGGATTACCATTCCTATTACTACTTCACATACTTTCTGCTGTGATTGCATCTCCTAGCAGAGGTTTTACTATAGGTAGAGGACATGCATGCGGGAGCATGGGTGGAGGTCGGGGAGGACTTCGTCCCCACAACACATACTACCAAAGACCAAGGAACAAAAAAAACACATGTTGGCATAAATATGGTAAACAGTGTTGCAGAAGTTAGTATTCGGTATTTAGTCGGAGGGGTCACTGAATAGAGAATAATCGGTATTCGGGCGACTCTTTGGGATTATTCGGTTTTGTATTTTAATTATTTTTAATATAAAAATGATGCTTAATACATATATTCTTATATATTTATACATATATTATAATCAATCAACAAGAATCCAACAAAAAAGTATCCATTAGCAACATACATATACAAAGTGTTGACATTTTTGGTAATATCATGACAAATGGTAACTCTTGAGAATCTAAAAAAATAAAAATAAAATAAAATAAAAAAATTCCAGTGTTTAACTACCAGTCGGTCGAATAATCAGACTGACTATTCGGTTAGGCCGACTGTTGGCCGACTAGAGGTTATTCAGTCGGGGACCTCCCACACCTCATAGTCGGACCGAATAGTCGGCCTAGTCGGCTGACAATTGCAACACTGATGGTAAACAACCTTAGTGCATGTTATAGCTTAGCAGACAGACACATCACACATGGTTAGAGGTATACGAATTTGTTATCTCAGCTATTGAAATAATTGTTTCTCGCTCTCCCACTCCACCCTTTACATAATCCGACGTTGCATTTTGTTGTTGGCGTATCAGGTATTAGATCTTGTACTTATGAATAAATAATGATCCTGATTAGCTCTTGCTTTTTTGAATAAAAATGATGTATAATGGATAACTGATTCATGCGCTTTATTTCCGTGGAAGCAAGAGCCAATTTGCTATATATAACACATGCTGTAGAGATATATTTATATTTCTATAGTGTTTTTCCTATGCCTATATTATGTAGTTTACCCTTAGGTCTCTCCTCTATATAAGAGAGCCTAGGGTTCAAGGAATAAACAATTCTTCTTTTTTCCAACATGGTATCAAAGCGGTGGTCCTAGGCCGGAGCTCTCGTACCCTAACCCTAACCACACCCGCCGCCCTCTCCTCCTTCGGGCACCACCGCCGCCGTCGTCGTCAGACCACCTCTCCTCTCCTTTGGGTGCTGCCGCCACCCCCACTCTATCCTGTGCGGCTGCCACACCTCTCTGCGACGATAACTTTTATTAAAAGAATAAATGTAAAGCGGGAGATGTTATCAGAACTTTTATTAATGAAGTACAGAATGCATTTTTTCTTATGTGAAATTTGTGAGAACTAATAATGCTTTGGAATTCTGTACTCTCTCCCATTTTTTTCAACACGGGAATCATTAATTAAACTTCGTTTGCTATACATCATAACAAAATGGTGTTGCTGAGAGGAAGCATCGCCATTTACTTGACGTAACCAGAACTCTCCTCATTCAGAGCTGTGCTCCGCATTCTTTTGGGGGATGCTGTTCTTACTGCATGCTATCTTGTGAATCGCATGTCCTCGTCAGTCTTGGTGAGAAAATTCCTTTTTTTACCTTGCATTTTTGGAGAAAGAATTGTTCTCACTCATTCTTTTTGTTTTTGGCTCGGTTGCTTTTGTCCACTAGTTGTCTCCAGGACTTGACAAGCTCTCTCTTAGAGCTGTCAAATGTATCTTTGTTGGGTTTCCCGGACACAAAAGGGTATATATGCTATGATCCACTACACATAAAATATTATGTTAGTGTTGATGCTACATTTTTTGAGTCGGTGATGTACTTTTCTCCTACAGGTGATAGGTTGACTTCATCAGACTCTGATGATGAAATCTACATGCCATCTCCGCCACCACCTCCACCTCTACAAGATCCATCGCCACCTTCAGCCGTGCCACCTACATCATCACCCATACCACCACCTCCCATTATTCTTGTCCATCATTGCCACATTACTATACTTGTCGGTCTGCTCCTGCTCATGGTCACCACTCATCATCCAACATGCCTATGGTATGTTCTGAATATGTTGTTCCTAACGATGTATCTGGTGATATGTCCGAGCATGGATCTTTACAGGGGCAGATATACATGTTGAGGAGACTACATATGATATACAGGTTGAGGAGACTACAAATGATCTGGATATACCTATATCGTTTCGAAAGCAGAAGCGTACCTGTGCATCATACCCTATTACATCCCAAGTGTCTTTTGATCGCTTGACTGGGGATTCAGGAGATTTGTAGTCGCATTGTCTATTGTGGAAATTCCACAGGAACTATTAGGAGGCCCTGCAGGACAGTTGGTGGCATCTAGTTATGGAAGAAGAGATAGCTGCCCTACAGTCGCACGGTACTTGGATTTGGAGCTTGCTTCCTGCCCCCAATGGGGCTTCAGTTGTCAGTTGCAAATGGGTGTTTACTGTTAAACACCATGCAGACGGGTGTCTAGATTGGTACAAAGCCCAGATTGGTTGTGCGTGGCTTTACTTAGACCCATGGGAGTGGATTATCTAGACATGTTCTCCCTTGTTGCTTGTCATTCTAGCCTTCGTATTCTTCTTTCTGTTGCTGTGGTACGTGATTGGTCTCTTCTTCATCTTGATGTTAAGAATGCTTTTCTGTATGGAGACCTACGTGAGAAGGTTTACATGCAACAACCTCCAGGGTTTGCTGCTGAGGGGGAGTATCCGCAAGTTTGCAGACGACATAAGGCAATATATGGCCTCAAACAGAGTCCAAGGACATGGTTCTAGAAGCTCTCGGGCTTAAATGGGAAGCATGGATTCAAGGTTGCAAAAGTCGGTAGTCGGTACTCGGTCGGCTGGGTCACTGACTAAGGATTAATCGGCAGTCGGACGACTAGCCGGATTTAGTCGGACTTTAATCGGCTTTGAATTTTATGATTATTTTAAATATATAACTCATTTTTATACATATATTTACATAGATTTTGTACATTTTTATACTATCATAATAAAATAAAGAAGTAATTAAATTTAATGTAAAATATTAAGCATATTATAATAAGTTTGCTTATAAAAACATTAAAATATAAAAAAATATGGTATCTCCAAAGCAAAATTTGATCGACTAGTGTACCTAGTCGGTATTCAGTCGGCTACCCCACTGACTAGACTAGTCGGACCTATTAGTCGGGCCAGTCGGACGACTTTTACAACACTGCATGGATTCCAAAGATCAAATGCGGATCATTTTTTTTGTACAGAGAACTCCTAGAGGTACATTTGCTATCATGGTATATGTCGATGACATACTGGTATATGTCGATGACATACTGGTTACAGGTGATGATGTACAAGGAATAAAAAGGGCAAGGACTTTCTGGAGCGACAGACGACAACTTGTTACCAAGGATCTTGGCACCCTACGGCATTTTTTGGGGTTAGAATTTGTCAGGAATCAACAGAGTCTTGTAATGACCCAAAGGAAGTATGTGACGGGCATGCTAGTTGAGACGGACATGATTGGGTGTCGGCCGGCTAACACTCCTATGGATCCTAGTATGAAGTTATACGATGATGATACAGAAGAGGTGGACAAGAGAAGGTACAGAGAAATAGTGGGAAAGCTTCTATATGTCACTATAACTAGGCATGGTATCTCATTTGCAATTAGTCGGGTGAGTCAATTCATGGAGCAACCTCGACAGGTACACATGGATGTTGTATATATGATATTGAGATACCTAAAGTCCTCTCCAGGTGCATGGTTGTTATTCAGAAAAGGGGCATTACTTACTATTTCTGCATGTGCAGATGCAAATTATGCAGGATGTCCAAAGGATAGAAAATCCACTTCGGGCTTTGCGGTGTTTGTTGATGGTTCTCTCGTTCTTGGAAGAGTAATAAGCAAACTGTGGTGGCTAGGTCAAGCACTGAATTTGAATATAGGGCTATGGACACAATCTAGTACAAAGATGATGCGGGTTCGAGCAGTTCTAGCAGATTTACATATAGATGTACCTCTTTTTATGTAGTTACAATGTGATAATCATGTCGTCTTATTCATTGCGAGCAATATGGCATTTCATGAGAGAACTAAGCATATTGAAGTGGACTGCCACTATACATGGGGCATAATTCAGAGAGGGTTTATCCCTACCTCTTATGTCAGGTCCGGAGATCAAGACAGATATCTTTTTTCCCAACACATGCAATCCAAGATTGTTGATTATGTTAGCCGATGGACGCCATTCACTTGTGACATGACATGGAGATGTTCAGATACTCCATAGATGTAGTTATCTCGTGTACTAAATGGTCCATATATTCCGAGTACTACATGCTCCATATCTTCATTTGAGCCTTCTTTATATCAGTCACATTACAAAAAATTCAAAATTATATGCCATCTTTGATTTTATATGTTGGATGCGTTCTGAACTCTACATTTGTCTATATCGATGTGTGAGGGGTGGGGGAAAGGGAAGTGTGAGCTAGTGCTGGGATTTGGTTGGCACTCGATGACAAGAGTGTAGTGGGAGAGGAACAGAGAGGGTTACCCATTCATAGCGAGGGGAGGGAGACACATGGAGGATCTCCAATGGAAATAGGAGGATGTAGGATGCAGATTTGGAGAACCCCTTGGTGTATGAGGAGGCTCATACAAAGGACTGGGAGTTTCAGTTGCCGAGGCATATGTATCAACATGACCTAAAGAAACTTTTGCGATGATGTGGTGTTATATATGCAGTTGCTCAGCGTCATCGATATGCTTTTGGTGCGGTTAGCATGGTCATTGTTGCTGTGACTATCGAACATGAGGCATTTGAGAGAAGAAAGGCGAATACATCCGTCTCCCTGTAGCGAATGCAAAGTTCTTAAGATTGATGGGCGATCTCTCGAGGCATGAGGAATGGAAACGATTGATCGATGGAGCGGTAATCGAGGAGGTATCTATTGAGGAGTTATGTTGGATTCGTGAGTGGGTGGGTTGGGCAAGGGCAGATGGCATTAACTTGGATGCGATTTGGCTCGATGGTTTGACCTTATCCATTCACGACTTATCTGAGGATGGAGTCTCGCGGGTGGTGAAGGGGTGCTATCGAATGCTGTGGTTTGGCACTGTCTTAGAACTTTTGATGGTACGCTAGGGGATTGGGGTGGAAGGGAAGGATGCCCAGGTTTCCACTTCGCTTGCGGGACATGCAGAAGATGAGAAGGATGCTTGCGTCGGTTGAGAATGTGATGGAGACTTTGAGCATGGGGTTGGAGGTTGGCAAAAATCTGGAAATGGTGCTACTACTTGAAGGATTGGTGTTAAAGAAATCCATTCGCCTGGACATGACCGTGGTTGAAATTAGGTTCCGACGTGGTTGTCAGAGGTGACCAAAGGCAATGAAGTGCACTCGAAGATGCTAGTGGATCCCGAAGTGGATCTTTCGATAAAAATGATAGAGGACTTTTCAATGATGATTTGGTTGGGTGATCTTTTGGGTGGAGGCATGTGATTCTCGGGGGCATTAAACCCTACTGGTCCTGAGAGATTTGCTAAATCTATAAAGAGGGGGACGTAATATGCTGGTTCAATGTCGGGTGCTTATTCGAGTTTGCCATACCCACTCGATTACATCAACTAGTATCCTGACTCCTATTTTGGGAGGTCCATGTATCAATGAGGTCCAGTTATTAGGTACGGGTTGGTCTGGGCCTCTCTCTATTTCCATGTCTGCCTCGGGTGGTGGGTTCCTGTTTGTTGCTGTGAAGCCTTCTGTCGCTATCAACCTAGATTTCAACCCACACACGTTCGACCTTTCTCCTGGGTCGAACAACGATGAGCTAATGTAGTGGCTCAATTTGAGACGGAAACACCCAGCTTTGCAGTCGAATGTGCTCACTCCTATGCTTGTCTCGTCGTCCCCTTCTGTAAGGAGGATACATTTTGGTGTCTTGGAGGGTGAAAGCGGGGGAGTTCAAAGGTGGCATGGGTGTCAACATTCTTCAGAGGGTGTTGACAGTGCGAAAAGCGAAGTAGAAGCATGTGTCACGACTTGATATGGTTATCTTTTCATGAAAGAGATGTAGAACAGAATTGTTAAGTTGGGAAAGTTGGTAGTTGTAGAGTCCCAAGGTAAAGATCGCAAGACAATTCTTAATTGTGGGATGGGCCATCCCAAGGAGACCATGAATTCAGACTTAGAGGTGGCATTAACTATGGAGGAGGGTTTGAAGAGTATTGAGGGTGTTGAGAGAATTCTGTATCTTTGTCTTTATTTATATCTCTCTAGTTTTTTCCGTCTTCTTTATGTAATTTCTCCCTAGAGCCTTTCTCCTATATAAGAGGGCTCTAGGGTTACGTGGTATACAAATTTTCTTTTCACACCTTCCCACATGGTATCAAAGCGATGGTCCAAAACTGGAGCCTGTGCCCTAACCCTAGCCCTCCCCACCTAAACCCCCGCCGCCCTTAGCCACGTCGCTCGAGGCTACCGCCCTTCTCGCAGGCAGCCGCACGAGCCTCCGCCCCAATTCGCAGGCCGTCGCCCCCTTTGCAAGCAGCCGTTGCTCCTCTCTCGCGGGTGGTTGCACGGGCCTCCACCCCCATCGTGGGCCACCGCCCCCTTCGCGGGTAGCCGCCGCACACGGGCTCCCGCCCAGCCGTAGGTTGCCGTAGCGATTGCCACTTACAGGCACACGGGTTCGTTGTTGCTCTCTCTCCTGCCCTTGCTGTCGCCACTTATCTCTGTTTAGGCCCGCTCTTAGGCCTCTAGGGTGTGACGTGATCATCTAAAACACCCTAGTCACCCAAAGGCGCCTTTCAAGAATGGGAGAGGTTGTGGTATGAGTCTACACCCACAATCATCTTCCCATATGTCAGTGTAGACACAAGTCTTATTTGTTGCAGTCCCAGTCTTGGTGATAGTTGTCATCATAGTTGACAACAAAGCTGATGTTACATCCCTAGGGGCCTTTAAAGGTCCATCCCAATTGTCAAGATGGATGGAACAAACTATGAATTGTGGGCCATGCAGTTCATGAGTCTGATACAGTGTAATGGTAAGAAACACATCCTCAAGGTGGAGGAGCCAAGTGATAAGACTGGGTTAATTGCCTCATGGGAGGCAGACGATGCTCGTGTGTGGCTAGTTGGGACTGTGTCTATAGAGATAGCAAATGATATACTGAGAATGCGTCGAAGATGTTGCAGCTCCAACATGATATCTTTACATCGAAGTAGAATGGTCGACCCCTCCATACCCTCTACACTTCTTTGAGGGGCATGTTTGAGAAGCTACACGGCTACATTCCCTTGATTGCTACGCCAGAGCAGCTCAAGGTATACAGAGACTCTGTGATGACTGGGGTCTTTTTAGCAGCCCTCGATCCTGAATATGACTCAGCTCGCGCCCAGATTCTTACTGATGCTATCATACTTCCAATGGAGGAGGCATATCGCAGACTGAGTAGGCTATCTAAGTCCTCTGGTGCTAATGTGCAGTCTCAGACATCCTCAGCAATGGTTGCATCTCGTGGTAGGGAGAACCCTACTCTGTATTGTGGTAGGGGAGAACCTAACCGTGGCAGGAGGGGTGGCCGACCCTGTCAGCAGTGCACCTACTGCCACAGGACATGATACTACGAGGAAACCTGCTATTCTAAGCATGGGTTTCCTGCTTCCGCTAGAGTTGCAGAACATACTCAACAGGTTGGGAGTCCATCTCCTGTTGCTGATCAAAGATTTGACGAACTTGTGGCCAGACTCAAGGAGATAATGCCTACTCCTAGATCAACCAGCTCTCCCTCAGGATTCTCAGAGGTAGCTGCCTCTGCTGCTGCATCTTCATCATGTATAGTATATTCCTTTACTAGTTGTTACAAGGTAGATTTGTCAGAATGGATTATGGACTCAGGTGCATCCCATCATCTTTGTGGTGATAGAAATCAGTTTAGTGCTTTTCAGTCCAACCCATGTCGAACGATCTGTTGTGATAGCAGATGGAACACATTCTCCCATTACTGGTCAGGGGGAGGTTGTGAGGCCCGTTCCTTCTCGGATCTGGGAAACCCGTTTACACATCATCCGTAATATCATATTCTCTAGAAATCGCATTAGGGAATTGGAAATTAGGGATTTTTTTTATACGGATGACATTCACGTTAACTAACAGGCCACAGAACTATAACATGTCACACTTATATTGCATAAATTTCCATATCAGTTTATATGTAACAACAGAAATTACATTATATACATGTATCCCAATTTTATCAGAAGAGATAAAAGCATAAATATCTTGAACAAACTATAACATACATACCTGCTATGTTTTGCTTCAGAAACTGACATTCAACTCCCCCAATACAACGGTGCAGGTATTTTGCCTGCAATCCATGGAATATGGAGAAAAGAACATCAACAAATGTTGAGTAAATCTTAATTAATTAAAAATAACAGGAAATTTTGTGGTTCCAAAAGAAAGCAAGTAATTTGGCCTTGACAATTAAAATTTAAAGCTACTTGCAATGAAATAGGCTTTCAAGTTGTTTGGTATGTAAAACCCCAGTCTACTCATCCTACACTAATTACCCACATTAATTATTTATATACGAATATCATGTGGTCCATATTTAAGTCATTGTCTTTCTATTAATTATAATACAAGTTTGACTGGTCTTGAGAATATGAATGATGAGACTATGATATAATCATTATCTCTATAATGCTTATAAAGATGTTTAAGAATCTTGTGGATTGATCATAGTAAGAGTATATGATGGATATGGGGTTTTGATTCTTTTCTTGTTGTTTTTCTCAAGCCTAGTAGATAGTCTGATAAGGATGATTTTCATGATATGGTCTTTTCTCTTTGCCAGGAATTATTGGCAGAAAAGTAACTAGTTCAACGGAAACCAACTCAACTGTAATTCAACTTTAGCCAACTCAATTGTGACTCAATCCAATTTCAATGTATCTTTTTCAGATTCAACTGTAACTGATTTAGAGGTAGCCATAGAGGATTCAGATGTATACATGGATGATTCAGATGTAGCATCGCAAAGTCTGTTGGCGAAAAATAAATAAAACTCAAGCGGTGAAGTAGCCTATAAAAGAGGCTCTTCCGTCTCGCCCTCTAATTGGAAGGGCGGTCCAATAGAGGGATAGGTCTACTCCAAAACTACGCCACTGAGACGGGTGAGAGAGACTCTCTAGAAAAGTCGCTCTAAAAGAAAAATCGGCCCGACCGGTACGGGCTAACGAGCTCAAAAAACTAAAACCAAGGGTCCTCCAGCCTAGGTACCCTAAAGAACAAGGGTCAGCGGAACTGGTCTTTAAAAGAAAACCTGTGGATCCCAGAGAGGCGTAAAAACTGCGAGCGCTCGCGAAAAAACCGAGAAAAAGACTGGGATCCTAGACCCGCGCACGAAGCGGCCGCTGCCCTAACTGGCCTTCCTAATCTTCCGCCCAGCTGAGGGTCACCGCTGTGAGGCCCGCTCCTTCTCGAATCTGGAAACCCGTTTATACATCATCCGTAATATCATATTCTCTAGAAATCGCATTAGGGAACTGGAAATTAGGGAATTTTTTTTTTGAATGACATTCACAAATTAACTAGTAAGCCACAGAACTACAGTATGTCACAGTTATATTGCATAAATTTCCATATCAGTTTATATGTAACAACAGAAATTGCATTATATACATGTATCCCAATTTTATCAGAAGAGAAATAAAAGCATAAATATCTTGAACAAACTATAACATACATACCTGCTATGTTTTGCTTCAGAAACTGACATTCAACTCTCCCAATACAACGGTGCAGGTATTTTGCCTGCAATCCATGGAATAGGGAGAAAAGAACATCAACAAATGTTGAGTAAATCCTAATTAATTAAAAATAACAGGAAATTTTGTGGTTCCAAAAGAAAGCAAGTAATTTGGCCTTGACATTAAAATTTAAAGCTACTTGCAATGAAACAGGCTTTCAAGCTGTTTGGTATGTAAAACCACATTCTACTCATCCTACACTAATTACCCACAATAATTATTTATATATAAATATTATATGGTACATATTTGAGTCATTGCCTTTCTATTAATTATAATATAAGTTTGAGTGGTCTTGAAAATGTGATTGATGAGACTCTGATATGATCATTATCTCTATTAAATGCTTATAATGATGTTTAAGAATCTTGTGGATTGATCATAGTAAGAGTATATGATGGATATGGGGTTTTGATTCTTTTCTTGTTGTTTTTCTCAAGCCTAGTAGATAGTCTGATAAGGATGATTTTCATGATAGGGTCTTTTCTCTTTGCCAGGAATTATTAGCAGAAAAGTAACTAATTCAACGGAAACCAACTCAACTGTAATTCAACTTTAGCCAACTCAATTGTGACTCAATCCAATTTCAATGTATCTTTTTCAGATTCAACTGTAACTGATTTAGAGGTAGCCATAGAGGATTCAGATGTATACATGGATGATTCAGATGTAGCATCGCCAAGTCTGCTGGCGAAAAATAAACAAAACTCAAGCGGTGAAGTAGCCTATAAAAGAGGCTCTTCCGTCTCGCCCTCTAATTGAAAGGGCGGTCCAATAGAGGGATAGGTCTACTCCAAAACTACGCCACTGAGACGGGTGAGAGAGACTCTCTAGAAAAGTCGCTCTAAAAGAAAAACCGGCCCGACCGGTACGGGCTAACGAGCTCAAAAAACTAAAACCAAGGATCCTCCAGCCTAGGTACCCTAAAGAACAAGGGTCAGCGGAACTGGTCTTTAAAAGAAAACCTGTGGATCCCAGAGAGGCGTAAAAACTGCGAGCGCTCGCGAAAAACCGAGAAAAAGACTGGGATCCTAGACCCGCGCACGAAGCGGCCGCTGCCCTAACTGGGCTTCCTAATCTTCCGCCCAGCTGAGGGTCACCGTCCCCTCGCACAGTCAGGCGTAAAGGTTACCATGATTGGCACTTTTAATTACTAGTCATAATTGAATCATCATCACTAACTTAATTTCTCATCCTCTCTTGAACTCTGATGTAGTCAACTTTACAGATCTAGGTATCTTGTTGATAATTATATTGAATAGTGATTCATACTTTAGTGGTTTTGAATGATTGATCACAAAGATCTTCAGTCATTGATCATAGATGATCTCATCAATTGGCGGCTTGCTTATTAATCTAGATTTATGAAAATATCTCAATGAACTCCTTTTTCAAAACACGAGATCATAAGTTGTTTATTAGAACTGAATTTAAAATTTAATTTAATGTAGAATTTTTACTTTTGTTATTTAACTCGTAATTTAGTGGCAAGACTCTTGATCTAATTTTTACAAGTCTCTTGTATGAAAATACCATAATATAATGAACAAAAGATGAAAAGATGGTCGATGCAATCCTTCCTGGCACTGCAAAATTTCACCCTGAATCTTCTCTTTCACTAGATCTCAAGTCATTCTAATAATGCTAACATATTGAGATTATTATTTACTTATCCACCGTAGCCATATTTCGATTCTTTATCACTATTACTAAGAGATATTGAGATCCTCTCCCAATTGGATGTATCAAACTCCCAGCCAAGAGTTATACCCCTTTAGCTACTTTGTATCTTCCTACCCTTGCTAAAAAAATATGTCGGGTTAATTACGCGATCTTGATATCATTAAGCTGGATCATAGTTAATTTCTTTATCTTTCGTCATTTTCAATAGGTTGAAATAGACCTTCTGTGATTGTTCTCGAGATTAAGAATCCAAATAAGTTGATAACAATATATTTAGCAGATTTCAGAATACTTAATATTGAAAATAATCTCCTGATTATGTTATAAAATGGAATATGCTCCATTGAAAATAATCTCCTGATTATGTCATAAAATGGAATATGCTCCAGCGGTATAGGTATTGTGCATCAAAAACCATAAAAAAATGTGGCAGATTCTTAAGTTGACTATACTCTGAAGAGAAGAATTTTGCTTGCATTATGCAGATTTGTCTAATGTTTAAAATGAAGCAGAATACCCAACCTTTAGTTGAATACTGCTATGCTAGGAATTCTAGTTTTAAAAGACTAAATTCTTACACACATGTCTGTATATGTGCAACACATGGACTGTTCAGATATCCATTGATTGTTGATCTTTTTCTTCCGAATCTGGAATCTCCATATGAGGTCGTGTTGTCACAAAGGATTACCATATCAAAGATTTCTTCTAGTTAGGAGGTACATATTAAGTTGAGTATATTATCTATATTATTTCATACACCTAAGAAAGGTGAGACCACCTCTGCCATGGTTGCTTCTTCTAGGAGGGACAGATTAGGTCCACTCATGCCCACGACCGTGATTGTTTTACATCGAGATGAGCCACATATTATTTTACTTTTCTAGATGTAGTGGCCATAGAGAAGATTGTTGCTGGTTAAAGCATAATAAACTTGTAGCTCATCAAACAGTCTTTTGAGATGTTGATGATATCATGATTCTATGTATACCATCTCAAGAGATAAGTATGATGACCTTCTTTATAGGCTTCATTAGTGTTGTATATCCTTACATTAAACTCTAGTTCTAATGACCCTTGTGCAGAACATGATATCACTGCCTTTACCGACCCTCATGTATATCTCACAATGGTTTAAATGTTCTTGGAAATCATTTGTACTTCTATTGTTAGTATTGAGATGTTATTTATGTATTCACATCATATTAACCAGGAATATACAATTAGAATTTAGATGAAAGTGCAATCTATCTTCGGCCACATGCAATACACAAGTATTATAGAGTCAAATTTCCATTGCTTTAGATTACCACAAGACCCTTGTTCCCAACATGTTATAATATATGGTAACCCAGTTATAGCATATCTAGAATATACAACTCTCAAGCAACCTATTACTATCAAAATGTGTAAAGACCATGCATGGAAAGCAGCAAGAGAGGGGAAAAGATTGTACCTTTGATCCTTAAAGTTTGGAAGGATTTTGTGGCTTTATCTAACATACAACAATAGATAAAATACCTGATGGATAGCTACAAAAAAAAGCTGAATTAGAAACTTCAACATTGACTTTAATGAGAACAAAGAGGAGAGAGATATGTACCTTTGAATATCTCCACTTTGGAGATCCAAACTTGCTTGCAACATCCTTTTCTTGACAGGAGCTTCAGTTCATTCGGATCCGGATGTTACAAATATAAAAACCTCAAAGGGAGTCTCGTCCTCGAGACTCGGGTCAAGGTCACTTTGTGTCTTGTTTGGATCTTATCTGGCCATAAAAACCTCAAAGAATTTTGTACCCATAAAAACCTCAAAGGGAAAACAAGCCGTGTTCTTTCAATATATATAATTAAATAGGCTTGTTTTGACAATTACCTGAAAGAGTTGTGGGTATCGTGCCCGCGTATCCACTTTTGTCTTCCATGTTGCCTCTTTGACATCATGTCGGTGATATAGCACCTTTATTAGAAGAATCTCTTTGTTGCGAAGCTTTTTTTTTTACAACACTATCGAGTATTTGTACTAACCTTCTCTTTTTAAATCAAATTTGACTCCACGTCAAGGTTCTCATAGCTGATGACGTGGTGAAGGTCGTACTTGTAATTCCTTAAATTGATAGGTGTAGAGAAAGGGTTACTCGATAGACCACCTTACACATACGACTAAAAATTTCAAATAATCCAACGTATCGTGGTGTCCACTTGCTATGAGCACTAAATCTCTGTACTCCCTTTATGGGAGATACTCATAGAAACACTCCATCTCCTTCTTGTGTTTTCAGGAATTCCATCAATATGAAGGATTAAGTTAAATATTGATAAGTTATTATTTGAATCGATTAAGAGAAGAGGATCAGATTACATGAAACTCCAAATTTCTTTTCTGACGGTCTGCATAGCTCTTCTAGCAGCTCTGAGTCATCAGAAGCCTTCCCCTTACAAGATCGATCAACAGTTCTCGTAGCCCCTTCCCAAAGAGATCTACAGAGTAAAATGTATGTTCACCTACCTTACGCCAACTGATAGGTGCGAGACATCTCCGCCCGTATAGGGCTTCGAATGATGTCATACCAATACTGGAATAATGACTGTCGTTGTGCGGGAGTTCTTCCAATGACAGGTGGTCCTTCCAAGATCATTTCTACTCTAGAGTACATGCACATAGCAAATTCTCAAGTATCTAAATAACACATAGTATCGTATGCAGAACTCATCTTCAGCTCTGTCTGTGGTGTTGACATAAGCCGGTACTAGTAGTGAGATATAAATCTCGAGTCTCCATCAGACACTACCTCATGTGGTATATCATAAAATTTGATAATATTTTTTTTGCACATGTAATCTAGCCAGTCTAGATGGAGTGTAGGTCATGTTGATATGTATGAAATGGGCTGACTTGGCCAATCTGTCAACAACATCCCAATAGCATCATGACCACCTATTGTCTTTACTAGTCCCGTGACAAAATCCATAGAAGTGTTCTTCCACTTTTATTCGAAAAAGGGGAGAGACTGTAACAACCATGGTGGTCTCTTATGTTCTGCCTTGACCATATGATAGATCACGCACTTGCTAACACGACATGTTGCATCTCGCTTCATTCCGTCCTGCCAGAATGTAGACCTAGATCCTGGTACATCTTTGTGCTACCAAGAAGAATAGACAATCGTGAATTGTGTGCCTTATCAAGAATATCTCTGCGCAACTACTCATTGTTGGGCGCAATTACCCAGCCAACCTTCCACAAAATAGACTTAGTCCTCACAAAATCATCACGTTTGTTCTTGATGATATGCATGCATCTGTCTAAAATTCAAGGATATGTCCTATATCCTTCTACTATGCAATCCCAAAGATTGTTGAATCGCGGAGGTATGACAGTAGATGAGGACGCACTCTTATGAGGATGTCAATTAGTCAAGGTTACGAGTATATCTCATGTATATAGCTAGTTTGCCGTATGTGTGTGAGCTTTCCTGTTAAGCACATCTTTCACTGCTTTTTTTTCTTACTGGGATGGTTAAGAGATCGTGTATTCAAAATCCTTCAGTAGTTCAAACTACCGATGTCTCATGTTCAGCTCTTTCCGATCATATATGTACTTCAGGTCCTTCTAATCTCTGAAAAACTCGAAATTCACCTCATATGGATAGTGGTGCTAGATTTTCAAAACGAGGACAACTGTTACCAACTCCAAGTCGTGGATGGAGTAATTCCGCTCATGCAGCCTCTATTGACGTGATGCATAAACAATCATGTAACCTTGCTGCATCAGAACCACTCTTAAACATTCATTTGAAGCATTGTATATACTGTATAATCTTGAATGTGTGAAGAAAGTGCAAGAATGGGCACATTTGTTAATCTTTCTTTTAATGTCCTTTAAGGTCAATGAAAGGAACTCTCATCTGTGTCAAAATGACTTATGGAAAGCCACGGACGAAGCATCTATAATAACTATCTAGTTCAGGAAAGCTTCGAATTCGAGTGACTGTCTTGGAATATTCCCAAGACATAACTTCCTCAATGTTCGTAGGGTCAGCTGGCATACCTGCTCCAGAAATGACATGTCCAAGGAATGAGGTTTTGGATAACCATAACTCACATTTGTTCAGCTTAACATACTACTTATGCTTTTGAATGTTGTCTTCCGAATATCCAACTCTTGAATCCTCAGCTAATGGTAGCCAGATCGGAGATCGATCTTTGAAAATACCAAAGATCCATGTAGCTGATTGAACGAGTCATCAAAGTATGACAGAGGATAATGGTTCTTCACCGTTTCTTGTTCAGTTGTATGAAATCAATGCTTAATGTCATTGATCCATCCTTCTTTCTGATAAAAGAACGGGAGCACTCCAAGGTGTAGTGCTCGACCTTCTGAAACTTAAGTCAAGTAACTCATGTAGCTGCACCTTTACCATTCTCAACTCGGTTGGTGTCATGCGGTACGGAGTTATCGAGATTGGTTGTATATCTCGTAGTCATGTAATTTCGAACTCGAACTCTTTATCAGGTGGTAACCTGACAAATCATTAGCGAACACATTAGGGTAATTTGACACTATCGTAATGTCCTGAGCCATCGGCTCTCTACCAGACGTCTCTCGGACAATTGCTAGATATGAATCACATCCTTAATCAACAAGTCTTTGAGTTCTCAATACTGAGATATACTCCATTTTGGAGTCATTAATGTACCTTTATAGGTAGACTCGGGTAAGTCTGAAATCTTGAAGACAATTGTCTTCAAGAATTAATTACATAAGGTATGATGAGCTGACATTCAATTCATACCCAAAGTTAGGTCAAACTTATTGAGCTGTAGTAGCAGACAACCTGCTATCGTCTCATGTCCACCAATCAACATTGGTAGCTATCAGACTATTAGTCTTATGATGATCAACTAGCCACACGGCCCATAATGTGACAAGGATGATCTAGGGCATCTGCACCTCTACCTACTGAAGTTAGAAGTTCAAAGATCATTCATCGTTCCAGAATCAATTAAAAAGAGAGAAAGGTCGGCACTAGATGCCACGGTTCTGTATAAGAACCAATATCCTTATTTACAATAGTTGATGTTCGCGGATATTTCTATTATGCTTTTTCTCTTCTTGGGATACAATATGGAAATAAATTGCAGTTGGTGACATCTGTGGTCATTTATTTTGAATGTCATATTTCCCTTTCAGATTCGCGACAAGTCAAAGAACTGTAGCTATCCAATACCTAATGCGATTGGAACTATAATACTACGAATGTATGTAGCAGGGTACCACTGCTCTGATACCAAATTGTGAGGCCCGCTCCTTCTCGAATCTGGGAAACCCGTTTACACATCATCTGTAATATCATATTCTCTAGAAATCGCATTAGGGAACTGGAAATTAGGGAATTTTTTTTGAATGACATTCACAAATTAACTAGTAAGCCACAGAACTACAGTATGTCACAGTTATATTGCATAAATTTCCATATCAGTTTATATGTAACAACAGAAATTGCATTATATACATGTATCCCAATTTTATCAGAAGAGAAATAAAAGCATAAATATCTTGAACAAACTATAACATACATACCTGCTATGTTTTGCTTCAGAAACTGACATTCAACTCTCCCAATACAACGGTGCAGGTATTTTGTCTGCAATCCATGGAATAGGGAGAAAAGAACATCAACAAATGTTGAGTAAATCCTAATTAATTAAAAATAACAGGAAATTTTGTGGTTCCAAAAGAAAGCAAGTAATTTGGCCTTGACAATTAAAATTTAAAGCTACTTGCAATGAAACAGGCTTTCAAGCTGTTTGGTATGTAAAACCACATTCTACTCATCCTACACTAATTACCCACAATAATTATTTATATATAAATATTATATGGTACATATTTGAGTCATTGCCTTTCTATTAATTATAATATAAGTTTGAGTGGTCTTGAAAATATGATTGATGAGACTCTGATATGATCATTATCTCTATTAAATACTTATAATGATGTTTAAGAATCTTGTGGATTGATCATAGTAAGAGTATATGATGGATATGGGGTTTTGATTCTTTTCTTGTTGTTTTTCTCAAGCCTAGTAGATAGTCTGATAAGGATGATTTTCATGATAGGGTCTTTTCTCTTTGCCAGGAATTATTAGCAGAAAAGTAACTAGTTCAACGGAAACCAACTCAACTGTAATTCAACTTTAGCCAACTCAATTGTGACTCAATCCAATTTCAATGTATCTTTTTCAGATTCAACTGTAACTGATTTAGAGATAGCCATAGAGGATTCAGATGTATACATGGATGATTCAGATGTAGCATCGCCAAGTCTGCTGGCGAAAAATAAACAAAACTCAAGCGGTGAAGTAGCCTATAAAAGAGGCTCTTCCGTCTCGCCCTCTAATTGGAAGGGCGGTCCAATAGAGGGATAGGTCTACTCCAAAACTACACCACTGAGACGGGTGAGAGAGACTCTCTAGAAAAGTCGCTCTAAAAGAAAAATCGGCCCGACCGGTACGGGCTAACGAGCTCAAAAAACTAAAACCAAGGGTCCTCCAGCCTAGGTAACCTAAAGAACAAGGGTCAGCGGAACTGGTCTTTAAAAGAAAACCTGTGGATCACAGAGAGGCGTAAAAACTGCGAGCGCTCGCGAAAAACCGAGAAAAAGACTGGGATCCTAGACCCGCGCACGAAGCGGCCGCTGCCCTAACTGGGCTTCCTAATCTTCCGCCCAGCTGAGGGTCACCGCCCCCTCGCACAGTCAGGCGTAAAGGTTACCATGACTGGCACTTTTAATTACTAGTCATCATTGGATCATTATCACTAACTTAATTTCTCATCCTCTCTTGAACTCTGATGTAGTCAACTTTACAGATCTAGGTATCTTGTTGATAATTATATTGAATATTGATTCATACTTTAGTGGTTTTGAATGATTGATCACAAAGATCTTCAGTCATTGATCATAGATGATCTTATCAATTGGCGGCTTGCTTATTAATCTAGATTTATGAAAATATCTCAATGAACTCTTTTTTCAAACCACGAGATCATAAGTTGTTTATTGGAACTGAATTTAAAATTTAATTTAATGTAGAAATTTTACTTTTGTTATTTAACTCGTAATTTAGTGGCAAGACTCTTGATCTAATTTTTACAAGTCTCTTGTATGAAAATACCATAATATAATGAACAAAAGATGAAAAGATGGTCGATGCAATCCTTCCTGGCACTGCAAAATTTCACCCTGAATCTTCTCTTTCACTAGATCTCAAGTCATTCTAATAATGCTAACATATTGAGATTATTATTTACTTATCCACCGTAGCCATCTTTCGATTCTTTATCACTATTACTAAGAGATATTGAGAAACCCTCCCAATTGGATGTATCAAACTCACAGCCAAGAGTTATACCCCTTTAGCTACTTTGTATCTTCCTACCCTTGCTAAAAAAAATATGTCGGGTTAATTACGCGATCTTGATATCATTAAGCTAGATCATAGTTAATTTCTTTATCTTTCGTCATTTTCAATAGGTTGAAATAGACCTTCTGTGATTGTTCTCGAGATTAAGAATCCAAATAAGTTGATAACAATATATTTAACAGATTTCAGAATACTTAATATTGAAAATAATCTCCTGATTATGTCATAAAATGGAATATGCTCCATTGAAAATAATCTCCTGATTATGTCATAAAATGGAATATGCTCCAGCGGTATAGATATTGTGCATCAAAAACCATAAAAAAATGTGGCAGATTCTTAAGTTGACTATACTCTGAAGAGAAGAATTTTACTTGCATTATGCAGATTTGTCTAATATTTAAAATGAAGCAGAATACCCAACCTTTAGTTGAATACTGCTATGCTAGGAATTATAGTTTTAAAAGGCTAAATTCTTACACACATGTCTGTATATGTGCAACACATGGACTGTTCAGATATCCATTGATTGTAGATCTTTTTCTTCCGAATCTGGAATCTCCATATGAGGTCGTGTTGTCACAAAGGATTACCATATCAAAGATTTCTTCTAGTTAGGAGGTACATATTAAGTTGAGTATATTATCTATATTATTTCATACACCTAAGAAAGGTGAGACCACCTCTGCCATGGTTGCTTCTTCTAGGAGGGACAGATTAGGTCCACTCATGCCCACAACCGTGATTGTTTTACATCGAGATGAGCCACATATTATTTTACTTTTCTAGATGTAGTGGCCATAGAGAAGATTGTTGCTGGTTAAAGAATAATAAACTTGTAGCTCATCAAACAGTCTTTTGAGATGTTGATGATATCATGATTCTATGTATACCATCTCAAGAGATAAATATGATGACCTTCTTTATAGGCTTCATTAGTGTTGTATATCCTTACATTAAACTCTAGTTCCAATGACCCTTGTGCAGAACATGATATCACTGCCTTTACCGACCCTCATGTATATCTCACAATGGTTTAAATGTTCTTGGGAATCATTTGTACTTCTATTATTAGTATTGAGATGTTATTTATTTATTTACATCATATTAACCAGGAATATACAATTAGAATTTAGATGAAAGTGCAATCTATCTTCTGCCACATGCAATACACAAGTATTATAGAGTCAAATTTCCATTGCTTTAGATTACCACAAGACCCTTGTTCCCAACATGTTATAATATATGGTAACCCAGTTATAGCATATCTAGAATATACAACTCTCAAGCAACCTATTACTATCAAAATGTGTAAAGACCATGCATGTAAAGCAGCAAGAGAGGGGAAAAGATTGTACCTTTGATCCTTTAAGTTTGGAAGGATTTTGTGGCTTTATCTAACATACAACAATAGATAAAATACCTGATGGATAGCAACATAAAAAAAACTGAATTAGAAACTTCAACATTGACTTTAATGAGAACAAAGAGGAGAGAGATATGTACCTTTGAATATCTCCACTTTGGAGATCCAAACTTGCTTGCAACATCCTTTTCTTGACAGGAGCTTCAGTTCATTCAGATCAGGATGTTACAGAGGTGCAGCTAACTCCTGCAATGAGACTTCAGAATGTTCTTTATGCTCCAGAGTTTTCAATGAATTTACTATCTATTAGTCAAATCACCAAGGACTTACATTGTCATGTCATTTTTGATCAGTCTGCTCTTGTGTTTCAGGACATTCTAACGGGCAGGTTGATTGGTTCTGGCCGTGAGCAAGGAGGTCTCTACAGACTAGTGCGATCCCCTTATGCAGGTGCTTCCATTCGCAATGGGTCTGTGTTACCTTATATGTGGCATCTTCGTTTTGGTTATCTTCCTCTGCAAAAGCTGTGTCACGTTCTTCCACAGATTTTCCCTCGCTCTACCTTTCAGTGCAAGGCCTGCCAGCTTAAGAAGCATCATCGGTCCACGTTCCAGAGTCGTCAGGGTCGAAGTAGTCATGGACCAAAATGTCAACAAAAATTTGAGAAAAGAAGATGGTGTGGGGGTATCGTTTTTGGCCATTTGTCAACCCCCAAATTTGATCAAAATTCCACCGAATTTTGATAAAATTAAGGCCATGGGTGATTGGATGGGCCCGTGAGCAAGGTCTCGACAGTCTCCTTTTGCATGTGTTTCTTATATTATACATCAAGTAGACTTACTTCCGCTTACCTGTGGCACTTGCATTTTTGGACATCTCCCTCTTCAACATATATGTCATGTTCTCCCTCAGATTTCTCTTAAGTCCGAGTTTTAGTGCAATGCATGTCAATCAGGGAAGTACCATCATTCTAATTTCCTAAGTCAACATCCTCGTAACAATATTCCATGTTTTGAGTTGATTCATTTTGCTGTTTGAGGTTCAAGTCATGTACGCCATCTTCAAGGTCATCGATGTTATCTTTCTGTTATAGATGATTTTCCTTGAATTTATGGTTATATTTGTTAAAGAGTAAACATGAAGTTTATAAAACTTTATATTATAAATCTAGAGTTCATCCTTTGCCCATATTAGGTCAATCAATGCATTTGAATTTTACACATTATCTCACTCAGTCCTTTTAAGCCTCAGTATCATGCGTCATACCTTTTATCCTTGCACCCCTCAACAGAATGGGGTGATTGAGAGGAAACGTCTGCTACTCGTACGCTACTTGTTCATAGTCATACTCCTAATGCATATTATGGACACTCTATTCTTTTTGCTTGTTAACTAATCAACTGTATGCCTACATTTATGATTAATGATCATGTACCCTTACATGTTCTCCTGCATGATAAGGATTTGTTTACTATTCCTCTTTGTGTTTTTGGGTTATATTGTTTTTGTTCATAATATAGCTTTAGGAGATGGCGAACTCTTACCCATAGCTACTAATATGTCTTTTTTGGATATTCATGAACTTAAAAGGTATATTGATGTTATGATTCTTTTAGCATGAGGTATCATGTGAGTGTTGTTGAGAGTTTAGCATTTATGTTCTTATATCTTTCTTTTGTAATTCACCCTCTAGGTTTCATCTCTTTATTTAAGAGAACCCCCCTGAATAAATATATCATTCATTTCTTTCTACATGATATCAAAGTGACAGTCCTTAACTGTATCCCTGAGACCCAAGGTTTAAATAAGCACGAGGCGTTTTTTTAGTTTTTCCTCGAGGCGTATCGAGGCATAAGCCTCACTCGTGAAGGAATTTTTTCATAAAATATAATAATTAATCGTAATTACAATTTTCAAGTTCTAGAAATTAAATAGTTATAACTAAATACATAACTCCATGACATTTCAAGTCTAACATCATGGTTTAAACATCCATGTTGTTATATAATTCTCTTTTTTGGACTCTAAATCTGTAAGGAGTTAAGTAAATATGGATATGCAAGCACAATAATGGGAACTCTATGCAAAAATGTAAAGTTTTGAATAAAATTTAACGAAAGGGACTAGATGTAACACACCATTTTCAAAATTAGGTGAGATATGTGTGTCATTCAATTGAGTAGGATAAGAGAGTAAGAAGTGAATCAATGGTCACTTTTTACATTACCATAAGGATTGGGGGATAAAATACTTGAATAGTGCATGTTATGGCCATCTTTGTTCATGCATACTTTGATGTATATTAATTTAGTCCCGATTGAATAGAAGAAAAGATGAGACATGTTTACAAAGATACTTTTCTAAATTTAGGTCAAAGTAGGGGACTTGCATCCAAACATTTTAACAAAGAAAACATTTTGCTTGATTCATACTAAAGAGTAGAGGCATTAGATTTAAGGACTCAAGACTCAATTTTTTGTTCATGTTGATTTATAAAGAACATGCATAGCAAGTAAAAATAAGCTTACTATGTTAACAAACTAAAAAAATGCATATTAGTGAATCACGAGCTTAAGGACTTGAAAATACTTGTCTACGAAAGATGAAAAGCTCACAATCAAAAAGAAAAGAAAAAAATATTGTAGAAAAGAAATCAGCTCATACATGAGGCAACGCCTCGAGGCGCACGCCTCACTGAGGCTACATGAGGCTATAGCCTCAGGGCCTCGAGGCATGCTTTTAAAAACAATGTCGAGACCTTCACAACCCTAACCCCTACCTTTCGACCTTTTCTCCCTCATGCCAACCTCTCCGCCAATGTTGCCTACCACCTTCACGCGCGACAACCTAGTGCCACCCCTTGTGGTCTAACATCCTCGACCCTTATCTCTCATCCTCGACCTTTGCGTGGATTAATTTTGATGCGACATGAGTGATTTTAACCCTCCAAAACCACCCTACTTTCCCTAGAGCTTCCCGAGTTGATGGGAAAGGTTGCAATATGAGTCTTCATACACAACATGTTACCTACATGATTTTGTAGATAAAATCAAATTGTTCTACATCCCCAGTTACGTTCTTCCTATGTTCTGCGTTCGTCATGTTAGAGAACAAGGTCGATATATCCTCCTCTGGGTGTTTCAAAGGTCCAACTCCCACAATCAAAATGGACAGAACCACTATGAACTGTGGACTAAGCAATTAATGAGTATTATGGAAAACAGTAATAAGGAGTACATCTTGATGCAACCTGAGTCGGCCGACAAGACTAAGGCGAAAGCGTCATGAATGCAAGATAACATATGGCACGTGTTTTGCTCTTTGGTACCCTTATTACAAAGATAGCCAACAACATTCTATATCTGCCTACAACCAAGGCAATGTGTGAGACAATCTCGTCGCCATATACTCTAAGGCGAGGAATGAGACAAAGATTCTTCAGCTTGAGTAGGACATCTTCGCAACAAAGCAGGATGGTCGTATGCTCCATGCTTTCTATTCTTGGCTTAGGAGTATGTTTGAGAAGCTCCATAGCTTCATGCCTCTAAGTGTGACCACCTAGCAACATATGGTGTATAGGAACACCATAATGGTGGTTATGTTTCTCGTAGCATTTGATCTGAATACGATGCCATTCGTAGCCAACTTCTTACTGGTGCTTCGATACCTCATATGGAGGAGGCCTACAACTGACTGAGAAGGATCACTATGCCTCCTACAACTACTACCAAGGTTTGAAAGAACGAAAGGCGGAATAAGGCGGTTCCACCAGAAGTGCGGCGAGGCGTAGCCTCGAGGCGATCGAGGTGTAAGCCTTCGCCCCCCCCCCCCCCAAAGTATTGAAGCGAGTCAGCCTCCGAGCTGCAGACTTCGATTAGTACCGTGTCCAGGGGCCGCATGCAAACGACATCATGGAAACGACCCACACTCCCATCCAATCTCTTACCGAGGTGGCACACCGAACTTCAATGCTCGAATCCGCTACATTTGTGGCACTTGATCGTATTTCGACAATCGGTTGATAGATGACCATGGTCCCCACGCTTGAAGTAGGAGATCAACAACCGACTACGATACGAGGCCCTCTGGAACACCTCGTTAATCACAACCCTCTGAGCCTTGCGCAAACCTGTCGCTGTAGGAACACCTCCTGAAACGCCACCAAAATCGCCTTCCGTGTCTCCATGTGAATCACCTCGAATCACTCTTCGCTCTAACATCGCCTTCCCCATGACGTACTTTTTAGCAAAAATCAAGGGACTAACAGTGGCCCAATTGAGGATATGGGACTCTTTCATCAACAAAACAACTAACCACATATTCCTGTTCCAATTGAGGAGGGATGGAGCTAGAAGGAGTTTTGTCTTTCTCTTTTCATTGGGATCCATTGAAAGTGTAAGCGAAAATCAAGGACTAGTAGCGGCTCTTCGACCTCTAATGTGTATTGGGGGTGGAAGCCCTGACTATTATCCTATTAGGCTGCAACATATATAGTTGCGATGGTGCTAGTTTTGGCATGGGAAGGGAAAGTGGCTATTTAGATGCATTTCTGCTCCTGCTACCATGGGGCTTTATGGGGGATATGCAACACTTGTATGCCTCTGTTTTTGAAGAGCAGTGGGATGATCCAGATCCTCTAAATGATCTAAAACCTGAAGTGTTAGCTATTCAACTTATAAAGTGTCCCGTGATACTGAAATCACTAGTGCCATCAATAGAAATCAAGTGCTCAAAATATACCTGAACATGCTGGGCGATGGGGAAGTCAACGAGTAAGGGGTACCATTGCCTGTAAAAATAAAGCCATGGCTGAACTAGAGGAGGAGGTGGTGGTAGTGGCGCAGGAGGAACCACATGAGGAGGTGGTGGTGGTGTAGGAGGAATGTAAACCTCCTCACTAGACTTAGACGATGTTATCTTGTCACATATAGTAGAAATACAAAACTGACTCAAAGAAAGTGACATCAGTACTAACATAGTACTTTCGTCTAATCATATCAAAGCATGAATACCCCTTTTAGGTTTGAGAGTATTACACAAAGACACACTTGGCCGCTTTGTGAGAAAGCTTGTTATGCCGGGGGATCAGCTAGAGAACAAAGGCCACTAAACTAAAGATACGAGGTGTTAGAGTGAAAAGATCTTTTCGAGAAACACCATAAAAAGGAGCCTTTTCTCCTAGCGTAGAGCAGTGTTTCAAATTTCGCAAAATTTCGGCGAAATTTCAATTTCGACACTCCACCGAAACTGAAATCGAAATCTCGATATAGACACTTCTCAAATCTAGGCTGATTTCGGTTGAAATTGACGAAATTTTGAAATTGCTTCATTTTTTTCTACACCTCGAAATAAAATCGAAATCAGATTTAAAGCCTTGGCGTTGAGGACATCATCCGGTTGACTAGATAGTAGGCAGTGAGCAGAAAGAGTGGGGAGCATGACTTTGGATAAGAAGAGTCCTGGTCGCATCAAGAAGATGATGGTATTTACGTCTTGCAACACCTTTCTGGTGAGAAGTGTAAAGGCAAGGCATCTGATGTATAATGCCAAGGGACCTGGAGAATTGGGATAGCTGAGTAGTACAAATACTACCAAACTTTAAGGCTTATCGGTGCAAACATATTTTATTGTAATAGAAAAATATTCATTGTTTCATAAATATAAGATCGAATGAGGAACCTGACCTCAAACTTGTTTTTCAAAAAGAAAAACCCATGAAAGTCTAGAGTAATCATCAACAAATACAAAATAAAACATGTGCCCCTGATGGTTAAGGACACAGATGGAACCCAAATATTAAAATCTACCAACTCAAATAAAAAGCTATTGCTACAACTCTAATGACCAGGATAGCTAAAACAACGATCCTTCCTAAGCTGACAAGTCTCATACTGAAAGGTAGATCGAAATGGAATCATAGAAGACCGTATCGGCGATGTATCAGCGATATATCACCGATATATCGATTTCGACAGGGAAAGGGTTTCGATATCACCCGGTATATCCTTTTACAGAGATATCGGTGATATATTACCATATCGGCTCATATTGGTAAAAAATGACTGGATTCAATACAAAAAATCTCGGATATCGATCGATATCGCTGATGGTTCGTCGATATCTCTATATATAAATGCTATTATTCATGCAAGATTGATTCCACTACTTATCTAGATACACCCAGTATTAAAACACATATCTAGCTACACCTAGTATTAAAACACAATGATTTATATATATTTTGCTTCGGGTAGGCCGATTAGGCCCACGTGGGCCGAGATGTTAAAAATGTTTTTTTGAAAAGGCACGTGCAAAAAAACCGTACGCAAGTTTAACAAAATGATTCAAAAAAAGAAGGGAAAAGCTGTAAAAAAAGAAAAATGATGAATGAACGGCTTATTAAAAATGCAAGAATAGTCGAGAAAAAAAATGAAAAAAATGAAAAAAATGATGATTTGAAAATCCGAGAAAAAAATTGAAATGAGATCAGCTTATTGTTTTGTTTCTCCTCATTTCTCTTATCTTCTCCCAACTTTGTCGATGCCATTATTTTCCACAAGTATGGGAGAAAGGGGGAGTATTGTGTAGAGTCACAAGTCGGATCCAAATTCTCCATTCTAGTCAGATTTCCAGACTACAGTTCAGATATTCAGACTTGACGTCAGATGTTTTCGAGTCTTCAATTTCAGACACACACATGTATGCGGTCTTTTCGGATGTGCACATGTTTGCCGTCATATTTTTATGTTTTGACCAGGGTTTTTATGTGATCCATAGGGACTCCAGAGTAGAGATCACATTCCCTATACCATGTGGGCTATGGTTTTCATGTGGTTTCATAGGAACTGCAGAGTAGTGAACCATTCTCTGTATCAGATGGGAGAGACCCGGTTCTTCGACGAGGAGACTTCTTCAGACTCCATTCTCAAGCGATCGTGAACTCCAGTACGAGATCCTTCCAAGGTTCCTATGAGAGAGAACCACTTCGAGGTCCCTATGAGAGAGACCCATCTTCAGAGATCTACGTATGGATAATTAGCGATGCTCTTTTCGGTCCTTTTAGAGATGGAGCAGTTGTCCACATGCTGCGGCGGGCCAGAGTTCTCCGTGTAGAGACTCATTTTCAGTTGCAACGACTCTGACATGCGCAGTACAGAGCCCATGCTCTCCGACGAGGAGATTCAGTTTCACTCACACTCCAGCCCGTTCGTCCTCCTCACCTGCACGACATGAGAAGCAACGTCCTCGACAACAGCTGACAGTTGTGCGCGTTGAGTTTATATTGCCTGTAGTGTTATGTAGCGTGAGTTGAGATTTCTTTCTGTTTGTCCAAGCTGAGCATTGCATGCTCCAGCTTGAGGGGGAGTGTTAGAATATATGGTGTATGCGTCACTTGAGTAGATGGGTAAATAAATCTTTCCAGGATCCATTTACCATATCTACCAGTGGTGGGACTTGGATGGTCTGAGGAGGCTATATAAGAAGCCTCAGACCCCCTGTATCCAGTGAGAAAAGCAATAGAAGCATCGACCCTTTGTGGCGTTCTCCCGTGGTTTCATCCCGCTCCTTAGGGAGTGTAGGGTTCCACGTAGAAATCTTTGTGTCGAGGTTATCTTTCTGTTCTTTATGCTATGTTTATCATTTCCGCTCCTATTTTCTAACATGATATCGGAGCATGCGGAAGCAAAAATGATAAACATAACATAAAGAACAGAAAGATAAATTTGACACAGATTTTTACTTGGAATCCTACTCCTTAAGGAGCGGGACGATACTGGGGGAGAATGCCACAAAGGGCTGATGCTTCTATTGCTTTTCTCACCGTATACACGGGGGTCTGGGGCTTCTTATATAGCCTCCTCAGACCTTCCAAGACCCACCACTGGTAGACGTGGGACCAAACTCTAGATATGGTAAATGGATCCTGGAGAGATCCATTTACCCATCTACTCAAGTGACGCATACACCATATACTCCAACAAGCCAGTTGAGAGAAAGCGCCAAAGAAGCCCATTTTATATGTCTAAATGAACCCACTGGCAACCAATGTGATCTTGTCCCTATCAACAGATGTTCTTCATTGTGAAGAGTCGGTAGGTCCACTAACATCTAGGCTTCCTTGATACGAGAGACACCTTTTCCTTTATAACACCTTCCATATTGCCTAAGTAGAGCTTGAGTGTGAGGGGCAGGAATCCGAAGTATTGGCAGTCCCTCTACAAACTTCTTGTAGCTGACACTAAGGCAAATCAATGACCGCCTTGGAGATCAAGAACTATAGTGTTCCTTTGTTAGAGTATCAGAAGATTAAGATCGTTTTCACTATCTGTCTCCTCATAAGCACATGCATTAGACTTAGGTAAGTTTGAAAATGTCACACTCAAGGACTACCTCATGTGAGTGGGTTCACTTTTGGAAAGATGATCGGACTGGGGAAAGACAGGTTTATGAGGATCTTTGCTCTGGCAACGAATAAAGATGCTTTAATTGAAGAGGTTTGGGAGAATTGTGCATGTTGTCCTTCGTTTACGTCTAGATTATTGGATCAGCACTGGCAAGAGCTTCTTCACATACTTCAGGAGCTTTGGGTATTGTCGGATGGAAAATTTTTGAGAAAGAAGGCCTATAGATGCTTGACATCTTATCTTGATGTGAATCCGGCAGTGGAAGCAGAGAATTAGAGACCGATTTGGCAATCCTCCCTA
This sequence comes from Ottelia alismoides, assembly GCA_037367405.1. Taxonomy (NCBI): domain Eukaryota; kingdom Viridiplantae; phylum Streptophyta; class Magnoliopsida; order Alismatales; family Hydrocharitaceae; genus Ottelia; species Ottelia alismoides. The sequence goes on from JAZKJV010010091.1 coordinate 456,660, forward strand.
CCTACGAGGATCAAGATCTTCCCGTGGTGGATCCAGAAGGGGCGACTTTTTATGAAGACTTTTCGGGCTAAATGGGCACAATTGAATGACATTATTTGCTGAAGATGCAATATTGATGCAGAAACTTTGATCATCTCTTTTCAATGTCTGTGCTCAGGGGAGATTTGGACCAGGTTTGATTTTCCATGGCTAAACCATTTTGGGCAGCTGATTTTTGGGGTTCAATTCGTTCTACGTGTATGGCTTCTCGGGATGGATTCTTTGTCCGTTCGTGATTGTGTGGGCGCTTTGGGCCTCACGTAGTGGGGTGTTCTTCAAGGCAGGAGATCCACTACATGGAGAATCTAGTACCACATATAAAGGTTGTATTTGAGGCATGGTCTGTATAATCCATTTTTATGAATTCAATTGGGTGTGACTCACTTTGAGCTCACACCACAAAAAAAAGGGCTACCTCATGTGAAGACGATGGTTGGGGTTAGAAAAGAGGGTTACAATACACACACACACACACACACACAGAATTCTAGATCTGCTATCATCATGCATAGGAAAATCTGTAATATTATATGTAGAGGTTCAAAAGACACAAAGAGGTAGGTTCTAAGGCATCCTCCAAAGGACCAATTCATGCTTAATTTCCTGTAATATATAATAAAGTGATTATCGAAAAAAGAAAAGGGACGGACTCGAAGAAAATCAAATCCACATTGACCTAGTGATGAAGGGAGTTAGGATCGAAACATCGATATCCCTTATGACTCCGGATATGCAAAACAGAGATGCGTTACCAACCTTTGGTGGCAACTTCTTCCTTTTGGGTTCTAAATGATGTGAACACAAAAAATACCAATAAAACTGTAAAAACAAAGTGATCATAAGATCTTGATAGGAAGTTTCTCGCCAATCACTGAAGATAGAAGGTAATTGATAAGAGAAGCAGCAGAAAGAATGACATCACCATAATTTAACAATGAAATGGTATCTTGAATAAGCAAGGTCTTGAAAACGCGATACTCTGATCATGTTTATGTTTTACAACACCTTTTTTTGGTACATTCTAGCAAAAGACATTTGATGAGCTATGCCAAGAGAAATGTAAAAACATGTAGCTGAGATGAGCGAGTTTCACTTGCATTATATCAAATAATTTTAACAACACAAAATCATGTCGTTATTTATAAATAATTCAAATTATTTGAGTGGACATTGGACTTTTCCCATAAGAAAAATCCAGCACAAATAGGAAAAGTCAACCACAATGACCATATCATATGACTTTGGCATTATGGAGTCCGTCTGTGGTTATAGTGGGAAACATTTAGGTAGAAGATATAAGAGTTTGCTGACAAAAGGATGATCAAGACACTAGTGCCACAAGAAAGCAGATTCAGGAGAATTGCGGACCATGGCAGAAGCAAGTGGTGACTAAAGCATATGGTAGATACCCCATCTTCATGACACTTCTGCTCTCACAACTTGAGTAATCTCCCTTTCTGTACCTTCACCAAGTTCTATCTTGCAAGCCCCCCTCTTCTTTCCTATCATGGGTGCCGGATCGCCCTTCTCGAAGGACCTTGCCTGATGGAGCACGTCTCTTACCAGACACCGGTAGAACCTGCTGAACTGTTTGTAGCTAGCTGAATACCCGCGATAGCCAGAGCACCCCCCGCATTGGGCCACCAAAATTAAAATCTTAAAAAGGTATTGATATTGCCTATTTCTAGCTTAGGTTGAGACGGGAAGCAACTCAAACAAGGGCTCAAAAGCTTCTCTGGGAGGTTCAAACATAACGAATTGTGTGTGGACCTGACAAGATTTGCCTGCAAAGGAGATACTGATGTGGCTTAAGTTGCATGCAATGTTCACGAAAGCGGTCTGTGCGGTCGCATATACCTAAGCGGTCTCTTCAGCGAACTTCATTCCTGTAGCGCACCACTGCCCTATGTGCATATGCGAGCTGTGCGGCTTTGGATTTTCTCAGTAATCGGATACGGATCTTCAATATCCGGATCCGATAGCCAAGAAAGGTATTTTGAATAGCGCCTCCCAAAGCCTCTCTCTCCCCCGACCGCTCAACCCAAAGCCCTTCTCTCTAAGCTCCCACCACTGCCGCAAAGCATCGCTCGACGCTTCTCCGCCTCCAATCAATGCTACGAAGTCACTCCGCCATGCCTCCCCTCCGTTGCGAAGGTCCTGTCACCGAGAAGTCCTTCACTTCCGGCTCCCAGGCTGACTTTAATCTTGGAATCAATTTTTTGTGAAACGATTGGGTTGATGGAGTTTCTGCACGATAGGTTCTGTTTTTAAAGTTCAGTTTTTTAAAAGTTCAAGTATAAGAATCTTGCATCATTGATTTTTAAAGTTCTGTTTTTTTCCATCGAAGTATAAGAACCCCCCTGTAGCTTATGCTGAGTAGTAAGTATATTCTGATATTTGAATCACAAGTTCAGAGTTTTTATGAATAAAAATAATAATATCCTGTCCTTCCTGTTCAAAGCTTAATAGTGTATCGGATTTTTCATGTAGATGAGCAGAAGTGCTTGTAGTTTGAATACTTTTAAGTTTTCAACAACAGGAGAAGAATTAGTATTTTGAAAGTTCTCATCCAACTTATCTGATTGTATTTGATCTTATGTAGTGTACTTTGCTTTTCTTCAACATTTTTAGTGTACTTTGCTTTTCTTCAACATTTTCCAAAGCAGAATTGTGTTTGAATACTTTTGTAGATATTTTTTTTAAATAAAAAATTGACAACCGTGTAGAATCACATATTACCCCGCACATGCCACCGTATACCACTTAATCGCTATTTAGGGACTTATTTGAACGTATATGCATACTGCTTTCCTGAACCTTGGTTGCATGCTTCTTAGGAGTTTGAATAAATGACTTTTCATAATCAACCACTATAGTCGATGGCTTCCACTTCCATTGCCTCCATAAAATGCGTCGAATCACCTCCCCTACGGAACAACGCATTAACGAGGATAGAATCTCCACCCAAAAAATCTGACATTGTTTCACCTTCCACCATACCCCTCCCTTAGCCCATGCTGCCAATGTGGCAATCAAGCTGCTGCCACGACCCTAGAGCCCCAAATTATCCTTGCCACGCAACAAAAGCAACATGGCGACTCCTCCGATGTCTGATCCCTGATTATCACATTGGCGAGAGCCCCTCGGGCGCCTCCTATGATGATTGATCGATGTCTACTTGCCACAACCATCTTCAACCACCCCAACAACATCCAAAAGAGTCTACCTCCATCTTCTCCCTCTTTGAAGCCATACTTGTCTGCGGCCCTCCCTCTAGAAGAGCTACATCTTTCTTCCTCCTCTTTTGCCTTCCATTCCATTCCCTTGCCTCCTTTAAGCTATGGTGTGGTTTCTATATGAAATTATACAAGACAACGCCTTTCAAGGTGGTTTCGACATATTCTGAGAAGGTTAATTGATGTCCTAGTTTGATCGTATAAGAAGTGTTAGACATGTGAGCCTGGGGCGAACCATTTCTACAATAAATATTATTGTAATCTTTGATATATCAATAAAGATTATTGATTTATTTTACTCATTGTCTGAAATCAAATGAATGAATGCACTTATACAATCCTTTAGTACAATTAGAGTTATGTACCATGACCATCTTAATAATCATGCAATTGTTGATTCAATGGTTGAATCATAAAGGCTGATGCCTGGATGATATCTAAAGAGTTAGATTAAGGACTCATCAAGCATCGACAAATGACTATTAAGAACCAACCTAAGAAGGAGATGTCAATTCTTTTCTAAAGGCTGATATCTGATCGATCTCTTGATGCAAGTCCTATGCACATGAATAAAGATTCGGAGCTGTCGGATAAGTTTGTTCAAAGAGTTGACTTAACAAGATCGAGATAACTAAGACCTATGTCATATGCTATCACGATATAGGCACACGTCCTCTGATCGGAGACAAACATATTACTATATGTCTAAGTATGTACATTAAGCAGACCATTAGGTTGATGACCTAGTCAAGGTCTATACACCGACATGCTAGTGTACATAAAATGGCATATGAGTAATACAATCTCTCAAAGGGATCATACATGTTCACTACTAAATCGTAAGATATGAGTTCACTCATGAGGTACTGGGACCGATCAAATTCCATGCATGATCATCTTGCTTCGGAAGCATGGCAAGAATTTGTAGGTATGATATATGCTTTTGGAAAGCATATCGTCGATACCAACTCTCAATGGCCGATTGAGAAACTTAATGATAAAAATCCAGAAGAAGATAATTTAAATATGATCTAAAACTTCGGATTTATTCTAGGTCTTCCAGTATGTAGAATGTACAACTATTAGGAATACTCGAAGGAAATGTGATCGTAAACGATTGTATAACCATGACACTTCCATTCCGAGGGAGTGATGAAACTTGTTTGTATTTTAGTGACTCCTTTCAGTAGATCAGTATTATGATCTTAGTCCAAATGTTGTGCATTGATTTGAATGTGATTCAGATGCAATGAGAAGATTATATTTACAGTTTGATTTAATTAAACATCTTTGAGAGGTCCCTGAGCTATAGATATGAGATATGATCTCAATATCCAAGTCGCATACATGAAATGTACAATCGTCATGTCCTTATCTCCAAGTATCCGTGGAGAAAGCATACTATTCTTGAAAGATTTCAAGAATAATTCTATTGTTGTATCTGAGCATTGAGAAATTGATGATTAAATACGATTTAATTATCATTAATAATATGCATATGATTCATATTATTTGGATACATGAGAATAGTCATCTACGATAATTAAATATGATTCAATTATCAAGGATATGATTAATGTGGATATCACTGTCCATAATAATCATAACTATTAGGGATATTTACACCCATAACCCTGAGTAGTTCCATAATTACCCCAGAAACCCTGTAAAAACATGAATTACACCAAGAACCATGCATACATACTCCGTTTTACACCCATAGCCTTCTGTTAGTTTTCTTCATTAACTCAACCATAGAAGTGAGTTAATCTAACTGATATACGATCTAACGGATAGGATTAATCTAACTAATTCATAATCTAACGGCTATGATTAATCAAAACAAAAAAAGAAATATCGTGCAGGAGCGGTGGGGGTTGGGTTCCCCAGGACTTGGGGGGGGGGCTTGCAGCACGGGACATGGTGGCTTTGCAGGTCGGCATGCGAGGAGGGGGGGAGGGGGATTTGTAGTAGGTCGGCGCAGGATCGGCATGGGGGCGACCTTCGACCTGAAGGGCTTGCGGGCGGGCGGGAGGGAGCTTTGTAGTAGGTCGGCGCGGGATCGACATGGGGGCGGCCTTCGATCTGGAGGGCTTGCGGGAGGGTAGGGGGGGTTGCGGGGAGGGAGAGCTCCAACGTGGGTGGTTGCAGGCAGGCGAGAAGAGGGGGGCTCCGACCTAGGCCGTGCGATGGGGGAGCGAGTGTGGGGGTTGCGGGCCAGCGGGAAGGGGGAGCTCTGACCTGGGGGGCTTGAGGGCGGGCGGGAAGAGGGGGCTCTGACCTGGTCCATGCGACATGGGAGGGGGAGCTCCGACCTGGGGAGCTTGCAGGCGGGAGGAGGGCTCCGACCTGGGGAGCTTGCAGGTGGGAGGAGGGCTCCGACCTTGGGGGCTCGTGGGCGAGAAGGGGGGCTGCAGGCCGGCGGGGAGGGGGAGCTCCGATCTGGGGCGGGGGGGGGGGGGGGCAGGAGGTGGAGATTCCACCTTGGTCGAGAGATGAAGGCGGAGGTCCGGGGGGGGGGGGGTGGGCTCTGAGGGGCGGGTGGGGGGGGGGGGGCTTTGGTCGAAGGCGGGAGGGGGATGCTCTGGCGGCTACCGACAGATGAAGGCGGAGGTCTCGGGGAGGGAGGGGGGGCTTTGGCCGAAGACGAAGGCGGGAGGGGGAGGCTCTGGCCGAAGACGAAGGCGGAGGTTCCAGTGGGAAGGGGCTACCGACAGATGAAGGCGGAGGTTCCCGGGGGAGGGGGGTCGGCTTTGGCCGAGCACGGGATGCAGCTTCCAGGTGGGAGGGGGAGGCTTTGGCCGAAGACGAAGGTGGAGGTGGCTTTGGCCGAGCGCGGAAGGTCGAGGTTCCAGGCGAAGGGGGGCTTCCCAGGCGGCGGTGTCGGTGATTGGGGGGGGGAGGTTGGGGAAAAAGGGGAGGGGCATTCCTAAATAAAATATAAATTTGGGTATAAATTGTGAAATGCTTAACAGATACCGTCAAAGTTAACGGAAATTTTGGTAGAAGTTAACACGGGGGTATGAACATAAGAGTTAAGCACTATTCAAGGTCTCAAGTGTAATTCGTATTTTTACAGGGTTTCTAGGGTAATTATGGAACTACTCAGGGTTATGGGTGTAAATATACTTAAATATTATAGATATGATTTATACTATGCTGGAGAGATTTAATTGTAAACAATATTTACGAAATCATTGTTGATGTGAATTGGATTCACACTAAACAATTAATTGTAAATGCAGTTTACATTTAATATTGGATGGATGAATATGATTCATAATTGACAGTGGCATGATTGAAATTATCACAAAATAATTTGGAATTATTTTGGTGAATAATTATAAGAAAGAAAGACCAAAGATTTTTCTCAAGTGAGATGCATTAAGGATTAAGAAGGCCACACGCTTGTTACTCAGAAGGATATAGAGACTAGATGTAAGCGTTATTTCCATAAGCTTTTCATTGGGGAAGGAAGTAGAGAGATCACTTTGGGAGATCTAGCTAGTAATGAAAGTTACTTGAATCATGCAAGCTATAGATGAATACAACGGAATGAAGTAGAGGCTTTGAAGGTTATGAGACCTGGGAAATGTGTAGGACTTGATGACATTCCTATTAAAGTATGGAAAGTTTTAGGTGAGCATGGTTTGAGTTGGCTTACAAATTTATTCAATGTTATTTGGTGAAACAAGAAATGCCTGAAGATTGGAGGAGAAGCATCGTGGTGCCTCTTTATAAGAACAAAGGAGACATTCAAAATTGTTCCAATTACAGAGGCATCGAGCTGATGAGTCACACTATTAAAATTTGGGAACATATGATTGAACGAAGATTGAGACTCGTTTCCAAAGTAAAAGAAATCTAATTTGGATTTATGCTAGGTCGCTCAACTATTGAAGCCATCCACTTGCTGAGGAGAACCAAGGTTTTAAATTTCGATATCAGGTATCGTATCGATACCATGTCGTAACGAAATTTCACTGGAATTTTGTCGAATTTTCGGTAAATTTCGATGACATTTCGCCCAAATTGATCAACATTTGTGAAGGAATGACCGAAAAATGTTGTCATATCGCCATTTCGCTTGAAATTTTGGTTCCTTGTCGAAATCAAAATTTCTCGAAATCTAAAACCATGAGAACAATGGAGATTTATAGAGCTAAAAGAACCTCCATATGATTTTTATTGATTTGGAAGGTTATGATTTTTTTCCCACGAGAGAGATTGTGGAAAGTTTTAGAGAAGAGACAAGTACCTATCCTATACATTAACCTCATAAAGGATATGTATGATAGGGCTTCATCTTGCGTAAAGATCTAGCGTGGGAAGACTTACTATTTTGACATCAACATTGGTCTGTATTAAGATTCAACTTTGAGTCCATTCCTTTTTACTTTGGTTATGGACGAGTTGACAAGTCACATTCAGGGTGAGATACCTTGGTGTATGTTATTTGCTGATGACATTGTGTTGATTGATGAGACCAGAGATGGAGTAAATGAGAAGCTCGAGGTCTGGAGACATGCATTGGAGACTAAAGGATTTTATATAAGTACGGCTAAGACTGAATATATGGAGTATAATTTTCATCCACGTGCCCGCAAGTGCATCCTCCGTTGGATTGGACTTGAGACAAGAGGTCTCTTCATTTAGAGACACATGATCGCAATCACGCTTTTCAAGAGGTAATCCTTTGACTCGTTTGTGATCTTGATGAAACGATTTGAGAAGTGTACTCATATCATGTTGTTTCATCTAATTAAAAAATTTAAAATTCCGATGCCCATCACAACTAGTATGACTAGTTGCCCTGGATCGTATTTGATGCGATCTACATGCTTTTGTGATGCGCTAAAGCCCAAACCCTAGCCTTCAAGAAGTTGGCTGTTAAGTTGTATGTTTTTTTTCTGATGCAAAAGAGGGGGAGACACTCCGAAGGTGTCCACCCATATATATTAAGAAGATAGGATAAAACGCTACTGCCACCAAGTCTCGAGTAGAGATCTAGCAAAAAGAGTTACATTGTCAACATGGAACCTATCCGTCCCGAAAAAACCCCTTTTCACGCCATCCAAATTGCCCAAATGGTGCAAATAGGGCGCAAGATCTCCTCTATGGACATGAATTGGTTGGCTACCATTGAGTTCCAAACCCGGTGTGGAAGGAGGTATCAAATCATTGAAATATTCGCAGCGAGCCAAACATCATGGATGCATGTGCAAGAGTAGAAGAGGTGGTCTAACTCCTCGTTGTTGTTCCCGCACAAGGAGCATACAGTGTCGGCTTCGTGGATTAGCACCGATCTTCTGATTTTGATTTTTATCCTTTTCTTATCCTAGCTTTTCTACATCAATGATATCATCGAGTGATTGATTCCCTCACAAAGTCGTCCCCCCCCCCACCCCACACACACACACACAAAATTGTTTTGAGTACATGTAATGTAGCAGTTCCATGAAATCATTTTGACGATTTACCAAAATTCTCTAAAAATTTCAATAATATATCCATCCAGGCCAGAAGCTTTTTTTAACCTAAAATTCTTGAATGTTTTTTTAATTTCCTGAAGAGAGAAAGGTTTAATAAGATCCCCTGGACTCTCGATCGATCCCACAAGTTCTTTATTTATTGTGTAATATAGATGGTCTCTGCTGCTTTGATCGGAGTCAAGTTTGGTGTAAAAATCCACGGCAATTATTGCCACACCAGAATGTGAGAAGTTCTAATCATCTTTGAGAGAGGATTTGATTTTTGCAAGATGGTTAACATTTATCTCTCATTAGATTCTCCAAAGATGTGTAGAGCTCTCTAAGTGTAAGGACTAGATCAACAGATTTATTGTCCACTGATCTTTCGATTTCCTTGATATGGTCAAGAAGCCTCTTCTTTTCAACCTCAATCGAGGTTACCTCTACTTTCTACCATTCTTCGATCTCTTGTTTTAAGATCTGTGACATGTGTGCATATATAGAATGGGTTGTCTGCACCCGTGCATCTACAGTAAAATCTTCAGCTTGAGAGGGACCTTTAACATCCAGATCAGATTGCAGTCATGCTCCTAAATGCCCGGATCAAATGTCACGTTGGATGATAACGTCTTATAGGCATTATCATGAACAACTATCACTCCACTCCGAATGATCGCGACCCTCAGATGGACCTGAGCAGTCCGCAATCATCTCAGACATGCGCATGAACTCATCAAAATGTTGCTCCAAAAGAGACGAAAAACACATCATCCATTGGTCGTCAACCCATGCCTCCCTGACCAACTACTCATGGTTCTCCATCAAAGAGTACAAGCGCGGAAAGGTCTCATACATTGGACCATTGCCAGACCAGTTGTCCTTCCAGAACATGAACAACTTCTCATCCCCCAGGACCGAACGCATCCACAAAGGAATCTCATGAACAACCATGCAAATCCCTTTCGAAAAGGTTGAGGCTAGGTGATGGGAGGAATCCGCCATCAGCGACTGAGCCCGAATGCTATAAACGTCTCTAATGAGTCTACAAGGAAGGTCCCCCCCCACACAAAAACAAGCCACCTACTTTAGCAGAAGCGCCTTGTTTATCTCCCCCGGTCTGAGAATTCCAAGGCTCCCCTGATCCTGTGGTGAGGTAATCGTCTCTCAGTTCACCAAGTGTATCCCTTCCGACTGTCCATTATTTGTTCCTCGGAAGAAGCGTCACATGCAAGCCTCGATGTGCTTGCGAATAACCACATGCAGACTCCGAGCGGAGATAAAGGTGTGGAAGCTAGAACCACCTTTAGTAGCACATGTCTCCCACTACGGGAAAGATATGAGGCTTCCAGCCTGCTAGCTTGCGCTCAAGCTTCTCAATCACCGGAGCCCAGTCCACATGTGTCGATCTATCACAAGGGGAAGTGCAAGGTATGCCAGCATTAAAGTCCCTCGTGTTGTGTCGATGACCCCAACGCGCTTAATCTCTGACTCAGAGAGCCCAAAGGGCACAAAAGTAGACTTCGCTTTATTCACCACCAACCACGAAGCTCCCCAAAGTTATCGAACATGACACTTATAGCTCTGACCTCCATGCATCTCCCTACTGTTGTAAAGCCGACCGACAAGGCTGATTAGTTGACCCGACTAGTCTAGTCGGTGGGATAACCGACTCGACTAGGCCTAGTCAGCCATTAATCGGTCAACCCGACTAATCGGGTCGACTAGTCAGCCTAGTCGGCTATTAGTCGGTCAACCCGACTAATCGGACCGACTAGTCGGCCTAGTCGGCCGACTACAAGACCGACTTTTTACATAGAGATTTCTTTTAATTTTTTAGTTTTTCGATTTTTTAGAAGCAAACTTATTCTAATATGCTTAATGTTATATTTAAAGATAATTACTTTTATTTTATTATGATAGTATAAAAAATGAACAAATCAATGTAAATATATAAGAATATGTGTATAAAAAATTGATTTATATATTTAAAATAAATTCAAAATCGACTAATGGCCGACTAAATCCGATTACTCACCCGACTGCTGATTAATCCTTAGTCAGTGACCCCGCCGACTGAGTATCGACTACCGTTTTTTGCAACCTTGCATCTCCCCTCGACGAAGAAGATGGTATCATCCGCATATTACAGATGGGGGATGGAGACATCCCCTGTAATAAAGCTCATGGTTCTGCCCCTTTGCACCACCTGCGTAGTCATAGTGGCAAGCACATCTGTCGCTGGAACAAAGGGAAGCGGTGCTAGGGGTATCCCTTATGAATGCCTCGCTGCGATTGGAGGAACCACCCTTTAGGTGCATATTCACCAAGACCGAGAAGGAGGTAGCAACACATCTCTTCATCCAAGATATCTAGATTTGCGGGAATCCATGCTTGTCCAGCACTGATCGAAGGAACTGTCAATCAACGCAATCGCAACCCTTTAAGAAAGCAACTTTCCACAACAACCCCTTCACCTTCCTCTTCCATTCGTCAACCATCTCAGATGCCATCACAATAGTGTCCACCATCAAGCGGTCAGGTATCGATGCCGTTTGCACCGACGCAACCGGGCTCTCCAGCACATAACTTAAACGGTTGGACATGACCTTGGCAACAATCAGATACACTGCATTAGACAAGGCTATAGGATCGAAGTCCTTAATTCTCTCCGCCTCTTCTTTGTAGGTAAGAGGAAAAGTAACAGATTGTTGATCCTTTCAAAATCATGATTAAAAATTGCAAACTCACTCATAACCTTCATCAGGTCTCCCTGAACAATGTCCCAGAACTCCTTGTAGAACAAAATCAGGAAACCATCAGGGCCCGATGTCCCCTTCTGGATTCAGCTCCCAGGCTGTCATCCCGACCTCATCCATTGAGAATCCTCTAACAAGCATAGTCTGTTGGTTGCATGAGAGACTGGAAACCCCCTGCCTGAGCCATCCCCAGCCCCTGTTAGGCGTCCTGTGGGTAATGCGACCAAAGTATTAGATGTCTGCCTTGCCCATCTCACGATCACCCTCCCATAACTCCCTCTCCATCGAAATGTTGTGGATGAAGTTGCCACTGTGCCTCCTATTAGGCACCACATGAAAGAATCTAGTGTCTGTGTCCCCCTCCTTGATCCAGGTCTGCCTAGATCTGTGGTACAATTCCACCTCATGTTTCTTGTCCTCCAAAATGATCCGCATGTTCGCATCTCTTTCCAGCAGTTCAAGCTGAGACAACCCCTAATGTATCCCCCATTCTGTTCAAGTCAACAATCACTATCTGCACCCCACAACGACGTGCAACACAACTCTCACAGTTCGCCTTCTTGAACTTGTTGAATCTCTTCCGGAGCGCCTCCAGCTTGGAGAAGAGGCGGCAAGTAGCCAACCCCTCACCCGTCCGCGATGTCCAGAAGTTCACCATCTCTCGAAAGTTATCATTTAGGAGCCACGACTTCTCAAAACTGGAGAAAGAGCAGGGGAGGTTCTCCTCCCCTGATGACCACATGATCGACGTATGATTGAATATGGAATGCGACAACATGAATGCCCTCGCCAATGGAAACATTGTCATCAACTCTATAGAAGCAAGGAACCTATTTAATCTGGATATGGAGCGTGGATTGGAGTGTGAACTACGCCAAGTGTAGGTGCAGTCCAACACATCCAAAACATTAAGCTGGAGATCATTGACAACGACCAAAAAGTCAGCTGACCCCATATCATGTCCTCCATGGGACTCCGGTTGATCCGCAGGTAGGAGAATGACGTTGATGTCACCTCCAGTCAACCAATCGATCGAAGGGAAAAGACATCTGGTAGCCCTCAGATCCGTTCAAAGCTGCGACCGCTGTTGTAAAATTCAGTCGACTAGTCGGTTCGACTAGTCGAGTTGGGGGGTAACTGACTCAATTAGGCCTAGTCGGCCATTAGTCGGTCAACCTGACTAATCAGACCGACTAGTCGGCATAGTCGGTCGACTTCTACATAAAACTTTTTTATTTTTTTTTTGAAAACAAATTTATTCGAATATGCTTAATGTTATATTTAAAGTCAATTACCTCTTTTCCTTCGTTATTATAGTATAGAAAATAAACAAATCTATGCAAATATATAAGAATACATATAAAAAATGCTTTATATATTTAAAATAACTAAAAAATTCAAAACTGATTAATGACCGACTAAATCCGATTAGTCGCCCGACTGTCGATTAGTCCTTAGTCAGTGACCCCATCGACTGAATACCGACTACCAATTTCTGCAACCTTGGTTGCGGTCGCAACCGGTGATCAATTGGGCCATATGCACAAGAAACATCAACGGATGATCCTGACCTCTTGACCTTCAGTAAGATCAAGATCACATGTCTGCCAAACAGCTCGGCCTCGCAAATAAAGCGTTCCTCGAAAGCAACAAGCAACCCACTAGTACTACCAATAGCTGGTAAAGCTCTGTATTATGAGAGATAAGGCTCCCCAATCGAGGCTCACAACTGATTCATCCAAGACTGAATCTTATTCTCTATTGGAGAAAATAAGAGAGTTGTTTATTCCTGAAACCCTAGGCTCTCTTATATAGAGGAGAGACCTATGGGTAAATTACATAAGATAGACATACAGAAATAAAATAATCGGAGAGGTACATAAGAATGTAGAAATATCTCAACAATCCCCCTCAAGATGGAGCATAGATGTCAATCATACTCAGCTTGGACGGTCACTTTTGAAATGGCCCCCTGAGTAATGCCTTGGTAAAGATATCTGCTGTTTGCTCTCCTGAACTAAATGAGAGATAGAAATCAGACCCTTCTAGATCATATCTCTTGTATAATGGCAGTCTACCTCAATATGTTTCTTTCTCTCATGGAATAGGGGGTTGTTGGTAATGAAAAGAGCATCATGATCGTCACATTAGAGGTGCATGGGAAGAGGTACCTTTATAGTCAGGTCAGTAAGAACAGATCCGACCCACATCATCTCTGTGCTAGCATGCGTCATAGCCCTGTATTCTGACTCAACACTCGATCTGACAACAGTCTGCTTCTTGCTCTTCCATGAAATCAGGGAATTCCCTATAAAAACAGCAAAGCCCGAGGTAGACTTTCTATTCTTCGGACACCCAACATAATCTGCTTTTGCACATGTTGTAATTGAGAGAGATGTGCCCTTGTTGAAAAGAAGTCTCGTACCAGGTGAAGTCTTCAGATATCTCAGAATCATATGGATTGCATCCATATGTGCCTGTATGGGCTGCTCCATAAACTGACTCACTTTGCTCACAGAAAAGGATATGTTGGGCATGATAATAGTCATATATAATAACTTGCCAACAAGCTACCTGTATCTCCTCTTGTCGACTTCCTCAGTATCATCATCATAGAGCTTCATGCTCGGGTCAATAGGACTAGTGGCAGGTCTGCAATTTGCCATGCCTGTCTCTGAAAGATCTGTAACATACTTCCTCTGGGTCATCGCGAGACCTCGCTGGTTCCTGGCAAACTCTAGCCCAAGGAAGTAACGTAAATGTCCAAGGTTCTTGGTCACAAACTGTTGACCTAGGAAGTCTTTGGCACCCTGAATGCCCTGCTCGTCATCCCTTATAACAATAATGTCATCAACGTAAACAAGAGTGGCAATAGTACCTCTCTGAGTTCTCTACACAAACAAGGAGTGATCAACAGTTGATCGCACAAACCCCTATTGCTCTATCAAGTCCGAGAGCTTCGGAATCATGCTCTTGGACTCTGCTTAAGGCCATAGATAGCCTTGTGTAGCTTGCAAACCTTCTGACACTCCCTCTCAGCAACAAATCCAGGTGACTGCTGCATGTAGACCTCCTCCTGTAGATCACCATAGAGGAAGGCATTCTTCACATCAAGCTGGTACATGGGCTAATCTCGTGTCACAACAACGGAAAGTAGAATACACCGAGTAGAATGTCTGGCAACTGGAGAGAAAGTATCCTGATAGTCCACCCCATATGTCTGGGTGAACCCACGTGCCACAAGTCTCGCCTTATAGCGATCCACACCGCCATCCGCATGGTGTTTCATAGTGAACACCCATTTGCATCGCACAACGGACACACCAACTGGAGGAGCAGAAGCAAGACTCCATGTACCACATGACTGTAGCGCGACCATCTCCTCCTCCATAGCCAAGCACCAGCAACTATCCTTCAATGCCCCTCATAATTTCGTGGAATTTCTACGGCAGATAGAGCCATCGTAAATCTCTAAAAATCCCCTGTTAGACGATGAAAGGAGACTTGAGAAGAAAGGGGGTAGGAAGCACAAGACCGCTTCTTTCGAACTGCAATAGGAATATCCAGGTCAGAGGGAACACCCTTTATCTGTGGACTATTTTCCTGTAATGATTCATGCATAGATATATCTTCAGACCCATCGTTAGAAGCTATGTTATCAAAATAAACCTGGGGCATACTGGATGATTAGCGATGACCATGAGCAGAAGCAGTTCGACAAGTATAGAATTTAGGTAAAAAAGATGGAATAAGTGGTGCACGTGACTGGGTAGGAGGGAGTGGAGGAGGTGGTGATACTGGTGGAGGTGGGACAACATGCACATTAGGAGGTGGTGAATTGCTCGTAGGAGGAGGTGGCATGTAGACCTCATCATCTGAGTCCGATGAAGCCAACCTGTCACCTGTAGGAGAGAAGTACATCACATACCCAAAAATTGTGACATCAACACTGATATAGTATTTTCTGCGCAAAGGGTCATAACATCGGTATCCCTTCTGAGTCTTGGAGTACCCAACAAAGACACATTTGACAGCTCTAGGAGAGAGCTTGTCAAGACCTGGAATCAACCGGTGAACAAAAACAACAGATCCGAATACACGAGGAGTGAGAATAACTCCTCAGGGAAAGCTATGGAGAAAGGAATTTTCTCACCCAAAACAGACAATGGCATGCAATTCAAATAACATGCTGTGAGAACCGTATCACCCCAAAACGAATGTGGTGCACGACTCTGAATGAGAAGAATCCGAGTAACATCAATAAGATGATGATGCTTTCTCTCAGCAACATCATTTTGCTGAGAAGTGTAAGCATAAGATGTTTGATGAATAATCCCTCGAGATGAAAGAAAATGAGATAGAGCACGAGTATAGAATTCCAAAGCATTATCAGTTCGCATAAACTTCACAGAGGTAGAGAAAACATTCTGCACTTTATTAATAAAGGTTTTGATCACATCGTCTGCTTCAGATTTATTTTTCAAAAGAAACACCCATGACAACTGGGAAAAATCATCCACAACCACGAGATAAAATATGTCCCTGGTGATCAGGAGCACGACTCGAACCCCAAATGTTAACATGAAATAACTCAAAAAGGGAGCTACTGCTCCGACTCTGACGATTGGGAAAAGCAGACCGATGATGCTTTCCCAACTGACTAGCCTCGCACTGAAAGGAAGAACCATGTGAAATTTGCGGCAGCATATGACACATCTTCTGAAGAGGGAGATGGCCAAACCGAAGGTGCCAAGTGAACAGAGAGACTGATCCAGACGAATGAGAAGATATGCCTGTATAGGGAGATCAAACATGCGATAAAGGCCACCCTACTCACGGCCACATCCATTCACTCTGCCCGTAAGAATGTCCTGAAAAACAAGAGATGATGGGTCAAAAATAGCTCGGCAGAGAACAACAGTCTTTTCGATTAGTATGCCACATTTACCTAATAGGAGAATGGTGATGCGAAGCGGTCTTATTCTTTTCTTGGATCCTATCATGAGGGAGAGGTCTTACTGGGAGGGAGTCTGCCTTATCGGCTGAGGGTGAGCTAGTCGGTGGACCGATCTTCTAAGAGGTGAGCCCAAGAAACTGATCTTCGGAAAAGCCCCTCCCCAGGCTTCGGCTTTCTACCTTGGAGCGATATACCATTCCTGGGAATGTAGTTGACGTCAGTACTTTTCTTCCAGAGAAATCCATTCCCAAATCATCCTTCTTTCTTCGATGTTGGCGCATATCTAATTTCTTTTCTTTTGAATTTTCGATTTGATTTCTTTAGTTAACTGCGATTTTTCCACTCTAGTGGCTCTTCCATTAGGGGGATACAATGGATTTGCTGTTGGGAGTGATCGATTTTTGTTGATAATCAGGTGATTTTATTGGCTCATAATGGATGTGAAATAGTTCCCTGAATCTGGGACTATAAGGCAGAGGTTCATTTCGGAAGTGACTATCTTGGTCTTTTTCTTTGGTCGTTATAGGTCTGCCGAGCTTATTCCGATTATCAGAATGGTTAGATTTTGTCTTTCTAATCGGATAGTCTTTTCTAAAGGATGTATATAAAGAGAAGAAAACCACATCCTTTTTTTGATACCCAAACTGCTCTGATAAGCGGGGAGGGGGAGATCCCTCTCAAAAGCAATGAGAAGGCGCCCCAGAATTCATTTTCTTGGGACCAAAGCAGAATAGGTCATCTTTTTCTCTCTTTCAAGAGGGATCAAGAATCCAATCTCTTCAACCGAGGGGATCGTAAGAATCAGAATCAGGCTTGGTATTGGTATAGACTTCTTCACATTCCCCCAGGCTATGTCTAGTATGTCCCGAGGGCCGCGTATACTAGATTTCTATATTTCTATAGTGCGAAAAAAACCACCTGTCATCTTCGGAGTCAGGAGTTCAGGCTTGGCCGCGAACCATACAAGTCACCTAGCTTGTGAGGCTAAGCCTTGTCTTCCCCCAAGGGCTCTAGCCATTCTTTCTCCTGTGAAAGAATATTTTCCCCCAGGGGCAGGTTTGATTTAATGGGGATGCAACCCAAACTCTAGTGAGATGGCTTCTTTGTGAGGAATGGCTTCTTCGTGTGGGAATGGCTTCTTCGTGAGGAAGGGCTTCTTTCCCTATAGAAAAGGTCAAATGAGAGCCTTTAGCGGAAAGCTGCCTGTACCCTACCTCAGGTCAGTCTATTTTGATTGCCTCGTTTAATGCCTAGTTTAGGCCTGTGGTCGAACTCCATTTTTCAACGGCGTCACTTACCTCTTCCAGACATGGGACCGCTGATCCAGTACTTGTCTTCCTTACTGAAGAGAGAACCCCTTAGGGCCTGTTTGGTTGGAGGGTTGGACAGGGTTGGCTTGGCCCAACCCGGGTTACCCCTCCAACCAAACAGGGTTCTCCTCCTCACAGTTTACTATTCACAGGGGTACCCCTGCCCAGCCCAACCCTGTCCAACCCTGCAACCAAACAGGCCCTTAGGGTGGAATTGTTCATGGTGGATTAGTTCCTCCTCCTAGTTCGACGATTCTGATAAGATATAGGATTTGAAGAAGAAAGAGGAATAGTTCAATGAACAGTGGATTGATTCCCTGAAGTTCATTCATTCATTCTTCATATTGGTATTCTGATTGTGGTGCGAATTCTAATTCCTCTTCATATTCTTTCGTAGTCATAGATGAGGAAAAGCATGTAGCCTCCTATTAAGTAGGAGACATGGAGTTCCCTCCCAACGGGCTTGGGAAAAGGACTCTGATTTCTATATCCTTAGATGGAATCCCTAATGCCTCCTATCCACTTCCCGGACTGTGCCCTATAGTGACATACTTCTCACGTACTTGAAACTTAAAAGAGAGAGCCGGTTGAGTTCTTTGAGGCATACTTCCAGCACGGGCTGATTGTCGGTCCTTTTTTTCTGAGACCTCTGACTCTCCTCGTTTTCCCCTACTAAGAAAACTGACCTTCCGCGGCTTCAAACTCTTCAGCCCTTCTCAATCAGTCCGCATTAGATGCCCCCATAGTCAAGATAGTTGTGGACTTTCGTTGATGACTTTTCTCTTCCATACCTATCTGAGGCTGGTCTTGATAGTCTATTTTCCTCTGAATCGTCAGATCGGTCTCTTTGGCCCATCATCCCCTTCCCTCCTATGTATAGTATACTGGCTGACATTTGGCTTTGACCTGACTTTGACCTCTTGACCTACTGAGGAGACGGAGCAAGGTCTAGAGGAAGGAGGGAGAGACGGATTTCCAATGCCGGAATCAGTGTGGAGCCGAAGCATCTCAGTCGAAGGGTAGCCACCCGTTTCAATGATCGGAAGACGTCATTCGAAAAGTGCTCTCGATCTCAGGTTAGCAGGCCGAAAGGTCAAGGTTAGGCTGACGAATCCCTCTTATCAACCTCACCCCAAACCCGTGACTCAATTGGAGACATCCATTATCATGCATCGTGGCGTAGAGAAAGCAAATTCATAGAGAAATCAAGAGCATGTAGCACATTCTGCAAACACATCAAAAGTGTCAAAGTAATCTCCCCCTATCTTGTTATAGGGGAATGAGTCTCATCAGCTATCACAACTGTTCTCCCTGGTGGAACCTGTCTATATGACGTAAGTTGTTGTCTGTCTCCCCATAAATGATGTGTTTTGTTGCATCGGATTCCATAATCTACTATGTAATCTCAGATCCATGACATGATGTGAACGAATAAGTATTTGAGATGCTAGCTGTAGTAGAGGTACTAGCAGAAGCTGGGGCTAACACATCTGAATGACCTCCTGAAGATGATGAAGCGGAAGGAGGTATAATATCCCTCAGTCTGGCCACAAGGTGATCAAACCTCTGATCTAAAGTAGAAGCAACATGAGACTCAATCTGCTCTGCTACGCGGGCTGATGCCGGGAAACCATGCTTGGAGTAGCATGTCTCCTTGGTATGACCTGGGCGATGACAAAAGGTGCTCGACTGACGAATACGACCTCCTCTACCACGAGGTAAGGTAGAAGAGTCTCCTCTTCCTCGAGAAGCTGCCATAGCTGAGGAAGTCTGGCTAGTGGTTGTGGATGGAATAATAATCTTTATTAGCTTGCGGAACGCTTCCGCCATGGGAGGAATAGTAGCATCCGCTAGAATATGGGAGCGAGCAGCATCATATTCTGGATCATGGGCTGCTAGGAATACCCCAACCATAGTAGCATTCCTATATGTCTTCTGCTGCTCTGGAGTCGCCGTTAGGGGCATGAAACTGTGGAGCTTCTCAAACATCTCACGCAAGGATGTATACAGTGAATGTAGAGGACGTCCTTCTGCTTGATAGTGAGTATGTTATGCTGGAGTTGGAGGATCTTCATCTCGCTCCTCGCTTGAGAATATGTTGTTGCGAGGATATCTCACATTGTTTTAGCAGTAGGCTGATGTAACACATCATTGGCAATCTCAATTGTCAATGTACCAGAGAGCCAAACTTTGGCATAAGTATCGCCCGCCTCCCACGAGGCATTTACCCCAGTTTTCTCCATCGGCTCCTCATCGGTAAGAATACATTTCTTACCATTTGACTTCATCAAGCTCATTAACTGCATAGCCCATAACTCATAATTTGTCCCGTCCATTTTGACAATCGAATGCTCTTGTAGCAGGTACATCGACTTTGTTCTCAGACATAATGCCAGATGTAGAAGACTAGGATTTTGTAGATCAAAGAATCAATGTCTACAAAAATATACAAGGATTTGAATGCATATGTAGACTTATGCATCCAAATCCATCAACTAAACGAAGAGCCCGACGCCGGCGCGTGTAGGCACGACACGTTGAGGGGTCACGCATGAAGGGACGGTGCGCAGGCTGCGCAAGGGCGGCGTGACGCACGGACGGATGCGCGGGCTATAGGGACGCAAACAGATGCGGTTATATTCGTATTCGTTCGTATCCGTATTCGTTTTTAAGAGGATATGGATCTTGTTTTTCTAAAACACGCGAATACAAATACGAATACGAATATTGGAAACGAATTTTTTGCGGATACGAATACGAATCCTTAGTTAGCGAATACGAATACGAATACGAAAAAGATAACGAATACGATTACGAATACGAATATTCGTTGACTTAATGGGTTATTTTTATTTAACTTATTTACCTAATACCTAGGGTTTCTTCCTCAAAATTTTTCAACAACCCACGGAAGTCCCACCCCCACACCCGACCTTCTCTCCTCTCCCAGTCCAGACCGCCGCGCGCCGCCCTTCCGACCCCCTCTGCCTCCTTCCCGGCTACCGCCCCCTTCCGCCCCCCTCCGCCCTCCTTCCGCCCCCTTCCGCCGTAGCCCCTTGTGCCCCCCTCCGCCCCCTTCTACCGCAGCCTCTTCCGCCCCCCTCCAACCTCCTTCCGCCCCACTTCTGCCCCCCTTCTGCCCCCCTCTGCCCCCCTTCCGCCGCAGCCCCTTCCGCCCCCTTCCGCCGCAGGCCCGCAACCCCTTCCACCCCTTCTGCCCAGCCCGGCGCCGCCCCTGTCGCCCTGCCCCTGCGGCCCGCACCCTTCCGTCCCCTTCCTGTCCTACCCCTGCCGGTTGTCGTCCGTTCCGCCCTGACGGTTCCGCCTCCTTGCGTTGCGCCAATGCCACCCTCCGCCTCCATTTGCAACCGATCTGGTAAAATTCATATTCTTGTAATGTTTTTTTTTGTGTATGGATTGTTTTGTTAGAAAGAATTAGAATAATCCGGTATGCTTTTATATATAATTTTTTATTACAATATTCATTTGATATTCACATCCGTTCGTAAAAGATTCGTATCCGTATTCTTATTCATATTTTGAGGATATGGATCTTGATTTTTTACATTCGTATAACATTCGTATTCATATTCGTATTCGTAATATAAAATGAATATGGTTATGGTATGACCTGAATTCGCATTCGTATTCGTTCGTTTGCATCCCTAGCGGGCAACATGCGGGCAGCCGGGCACGCGAGGAAGGGGGCGGCGCGCGGAGGCTGGGGGTGGCACGCGGAGTCGGTGGTGGCGTGCGACGTGGGGATGGAAGGTAGGGTTAGGGTTTTAGATATGATATTTCCGGTCTATGACCGCCACTCTGATACCTTGTTGGAGAAAATAAGAGAGTTGTTTATTCTTGAAACCCTAAGTTCTCTTATATAGAGGAAAGACCTATGGTAAATTACAAAAGATAGGCATAAAGAAATAAAATAACTGGAGATGTACATAGGAATGTAGAAGTATCTCAACAATCTCCAGCAACAAGATGATATCTCCATGCCATTCCAAGAGAAGGGCGCTTCACCGCCCCCTCTTTGCCAGGTCTGTCAGACCCCTCACGTTCCACGAGATTATCTTCATTGCCCATGAGTCTTTTTCCCTGAATTCCTGACCACCCTGCATCCCTTGTCACTGCCTCGCGGAAATAGGCATCGAGCCTTGGAAAACTGACCGATAGCTCAAAGGGGCAGGGATCCGTCAAGGGGGGCACCATGGATTGTGCCCGTGGGTGCTTCCGGACATAGAAGTTAAGCGCTTCTGTCCTCTCCAACCGCAAAGGGGGTCGAGGATGCATGGGGCGAAACCCTTCTTCTTTGGCTTCTTCTCCTTGCCACAACCCCCAATACAGGGCTTCATCAGATCTCGGCCCGAGCTGATTAGCTCCATCCAAGACAAGTGCCTACAGTCACGTCTCCCAGCATGACGAGCGGCAGATATTCCAGTTCCAGAGGAGTCGGAGTCACACGACATGCCGATTCACCTGATTGCGACCCATGATAAGTGAAGGAACAAAAGGATTGCTAGAGGCTGGGCAAGAATAGGTTCCAACACCATGGACACCTCCGACCACATCGGTGATTATAAATTGAACTCGAAAGCGGGCAATCTGGGGACATTGCCCGTCACCAACTGTCCCATTAAGCGTTCACGGTAGCCGGGGGAGAATATCGAGGTCATCTCCCCCTCTCGCGGACTGTTCCAGCCCTCCCGTTTCTGCCAACTCCATCTCCGTCAACCCCTCATCCATTTCCAGCTCCGACATCCCCTCCGTAGAGCTCGGTGCAGTATCCAATTCAGCTGGTGGTGGTGGGACCAAAACCTTGACCATATGCGGAAGGACTGATGCCCTCCAGTATGGCTATCCAAAGTGAGTTAAACTTGTTTGGGAATAATCCGGATATGATCATAGTAGAACTATTTGCTGGCGACAAAGCGAGGCAGCTGACCCTACTAAGAGTTAGAAATGTAATAATTTCTCGAATTGCATAAGTGCATTACAGCATTAAAATTTAAAACTAATCGTGGCCGCGGTGCCTCAAGTGCTTCATAGTTTATATCTTTACAAGTTAGTTTCAACGTAGAATCTGGCAGCTCAAAATTCATTCTTAAAGTTGAGTCTATGAAGACTATGGTCACTTTAAATGCCTAAACCTATTGAGTAAGGTGGATCAAAGCTTACTTGGCTGAATATGTATAGAGGTCATTCTCAGAGTGAGGTTACTTATGGAGAAGAATAAAGGCGAAGGCAAATGATAACCATCTTTCTAAGCCATAAAGCTTTCAACAGATGGCTTTTGGACAACTGTGCTTAATTGTTTCTTTAGTTAAAAAAACTCTTTTCGATCAATCATGTTCCTTGACTGTGCAAATATTTTCTTATATTTTACCGATGGATTAATTTTACAACTTGCATTTTTTAAAGATTTCACAAGAGGTCGAGTGCTGGTTTCTTTTCTTTAATCTTAAGTAATAATTGATATGGTTCCTTACTTTCTTACATTTTTACAAGAGGGCTTGCTTTTGTTGAGACATTGTACACCTGACTGCTGACCATTCTGTTGCCCACCAGATACCTACTACACGGCCTATATCACCGAAGCTTGGACGGCGGAAGATTTCGGCAACAGCTACTGATGTAGAGTCCGAAGGCAGCGCTCCTGACGGGGGATTTCATCCAGGTCTCCGTCCAAGTATCAAAGCAAGTGTTAGTGTCACTCCAAATGCTGGAGTTTCTAAAAATCCAGGCCGAAAATCTCTTGCTAAATTGCCGAGTCTTAAGACAATAGCTGTGAAGGTAGAAACACCTTTGGATGCAAAGCCTAAGGAACCAAATCCTGATATTGGATCTCCGAAAGCTAAAGTAAATACCATCGAGATTGAAAGCGATGTTTTTGAGGAGCACCATCTTGAATCAATGGCCGGCTCAGTCGACCAAGAATGTGGAAGAATGGCTCCAGTGGATTCTGCCATTACCATTGAATCATCTGAAATGGAGTTGCACGCTGCTGAGGACGTCTCAGTTAATGGTTGAACAAAACCCGTAAATGTCTCTATGGAGTGTATCTAAATGTGTGCAGGTTTGTGAATAGTAGTGGGTATATTTCATCATGTTTAGGAGTTTGTCGATGGTTTATGGCAAGTTCACGTTTCATGTCTTACTGTTGCTGTCATTAAACCTTTGGCTAAAACCTGTTGGTAGCGTTCACGTTTTGCATTTGTTCAGTTCTCCAATTTGAGATGTATTCTTCTGAACTTTTTCTTACCCTTGTGTAGTCCATTTTCTTGCTATACAAACAATGCTAGTCTTGCTTCTGAAAGCTGAACTCTGTTTGACGGATTTGATTGATAATGCCGATTTGAAACTGGAGGGACGCTGGTCTCATCGTATGCTGTGTATGGGTGTTCGATTGATTTGGGTGGATTCGGGTTATTCGGTTCAGATTGAATTTGATTTGGGATGGAAAAATGGAATCCATCACCTAATTAAAATACCGGGGTGCCGTATTTGGATCATTGATCTTGGTTGATCGGATCATGTTAAAATCAAACCAGTTGAATTGAGAAAATGTGATTGTTGTTAATATATAAATAATTAAGTAGAACAAATATATAATAGTAGACCATTATTTAGTCTGATTTTAAGGAATCTGGCTTGCATCTAGCCACTCGTTTTTATATCTAAACTGGCCGTAAAAGTTAATGGCTTGACACTCAGGTGTGTTGTAAATATTTATATCTAATCGTAAATTGCTTAGTAATTTTTTAAAAATGTATCCACATTAGATTTACATTATAAACTAGGATTTCTTTATGGTTTAGAGTGGATTAAGGCGCCCCTTGAGAGGTTTACATAACACGGTAAAACACCTGTCTTTCAATAAAAGCATTCACCCATTTGGTCTGGAGATAGTGTTATTCTTGGATTGTAAATAGGTATTTTTACCCGGCAGACTTATAATCTTTGTCAATTACCTCTACGACCTTTGAAGCAACATAATTCCTCTCTCGACCCCGTAAACTTATTAACCCTTACCCTATAAACCTTGTGGTTAACCTCCATCCATTTGGCCGTTAAAACTAACCAGATTCTGTTACATTCTTTTATATTATACCTATTTTGTTTATCGAATTTACAATAATTGCCACTCCATCTCACCCTCCTCCTTTTCCCCACCACCCAGCACCCACCACCTCCTCGACCTCCACCGCCCTCCTCCTCCCTGACCTCCGCCCTCGACCTCCTCGTTCCCGACCTGCTCGAAGCTCCCCCCCTGCCTCCCCTGGTTGCTCGAAGCCCCACCCCGCCGCCTCCCCCGCTCGAAGGCCCCCCGCCTCCCCTGGTTGCTCGAAGCCCCACCCCGCCGCCTCCCCTGCTCGAAGCGAGCCCCCCCTCCCGGCTCCCCGGCTCGAAGCCCCCCTCCCTCGTCGCTGCTTGAAGCGAGCTCCCCCTCCTGGCGCCCCCGCTGGAAGCCCCCCTCCCCCGTTGCTGCTCGAAGCGAGCCCCCCCTCCTGGCACCCCGGCTCAAAGCCCCCTCCCCCGTCACTGCTATAAGCAAGCGCCCCCCACCCGCCGCCCTCCAGCCCAGGTCGCCTCCCTCGAACCCCGCCAACCTCCTCCACACACCTCCACCAGCCCAGGTCCCTCCCCCCACCCATCGCCCTCCAGCCCAGGTCGCCTCCCTCGAACCTCGCCAACCTCCTCCACACACCTCCACCAGCCCAGGTCCCTCCCCCACCCGCCGCCCTCCAGCCCAGGTCGCCTCCATCAAGCCCCCGCCAACCTCCTCCACTCACCTCCTCCAGCCCAGGTCCCTCCCCCCACCCGCTGCCTCCCTGTCGCCTCCCTCGAACCCCCGCCAACCTCCTCCATACACCTCCTCCAACCCAGGTCCCTCCCCCCACCCGCTACCTCCCTCCAGCCCAACCCGCCTCCCTCGAACCCCTGCCAACCTCCTCCACACACCTTGGTTAATTCTAGCTGTCAGACCGCGGATCGGTTAGATTTACTCGTTTTTAATCCAAGGAAGTTAACTCTAGATGTGCCAATTTAACGGTATGGTTCGTGGGGTAAGACGGAGCAAGTTTACGGAGTCGAGGGAGGAATTAGGATGTTTCAAAGATCGTAGAGTTAATTGGCAAAGATTATAGGATCTGCCGGGTTAAAATCCCTTGTAAATATGGGACAAGCTCATTTTACTTCTTTGTAGAACGTGTGAGATCAACTGAATTCCGGCAGAAACCACGGGATTTCGGTGTAAAAATCCCCAATCAAATATTAATTTGAAAAGATGCTCGTCAAACTGTGTTTGGATAAAAAGGGTAAAAACGGGCAGAAAGGTATCCTTTGAGGGATGAGATGACGAGTAAGGTGTTTGTTTGATTTGCCCTTTGGATGGTGGGATAGTTGTTGGAAGGAGTAGCTGTGATTAGACTTTTACTAGAGAGAATGATTGATATTTGATTATTTGTTTTAATTATTAAATATCAATATGTAATAAGTCAATATTTTTTGGAAGAGGAAGAAAAAAGATAATGGAGAGAGCGGGCTCCACCAGATTAAATGATAGAGAGAAAGGAGTAATAAGGGAGGCAAACAAACGGATACTTATGTAGGTGTTTTCGTATCCTTGTCTATTTTTAAATACGAATACATATGTGGATACATATATTGACGGATATTAAAATTATATTACCATCCCCTTAAAAATAGATACATGTGTAAAATAGATATTGATGGCATAAAAGTAATATTAGAAACACGCTATAGATTAGCAAAAATATTCATGTATTAGATGGAATACACATGATATTAATATACCAAATGTGCTTATATCATAATAATCATACCAAATATGCATAAAGAAGGTAAAAAAAGTTATTAAATATGGTTGAAAATAAACTTATAAGTATACTTGTATACAAAAATGAATATACGGATACAGATGTTGTGGATATCAAAGTGATATACATATCTGCATCTATTTTAAAATGTATAAGAATGTCAAAATCTCTATAAAAATAGACAGGATGGCAGAGAGGATACATATATATCCATATATGTTTGCATCCCTGGGGTAATAATAGGGATTTGATTCAAAGAAGAAGAAATAGCTACCAAGGCTGCATTTAGAGTACATGATTGAGGGATGATAACTTGTTGGAAATCCGGTAAATAACATTTTTTTGAAAGGGTAACCCTCCAACCAAACATACCAAAATATTTAAAACAATAGAAAACTATAACGGGGACTATTTTTGGAAGGATAATGATATTGGCTGGATTTATCTCAAGACTTTTTGATATATTTCATAAGTTTTAAAAGAATTGAAAATCAAATACTAAAACTACCAATACCTCCTAAAGGGTATAAATCTTAATGGGAGTTATGGACAACAACAATTTTATAGAAGACCGAGCTCAGATGCATGCTCACCCCCATGTTCATTAGCTCATACTCATTCCTATTGAGAATCCAAACTGCATCTCCTTCGAGGCACAACATCGGAGAGACGCTCATCCCAAAACAGAATCAATGATGGATGGAGTTGATATACACACAACTCTCCGCAACTTAATGACATATTCTCCTTTTTAATTTTACAGACGTGATTAGATTTTATCATGGGATAGTTGCCTTGCGAACTTTATAAACTTTGTAAATTACTTTCTCGATCATTGAAATAATATAATTCTCCTATTGATCTCGTAAACTTCAACCGTTACTCCACAAACCCTGTGGTTAATCTGTTTGAAGCTCGTGGAGGTTCTTGGAGGTAGTTTACAGTGTCGATGGGTAACTACGCTATGCAAAAGGCCGTAGAGGTAATTTACAAAGTTTATAAGGTTCGTGGGTAAATATCCCTTTTATCATTATATACATATGTGTATATGAGTTTGTATATGTATATATTTATATGCTTTGAAAAAAATTAGGGATATTTACACCCATAACTTTTAGTAATTTTGTAATTACCCAGAAATGCTCTATAATCACGAATTACACCTAGAATCTTGAATAATGCTTAACTCTTACAGTCATAACATCATGTCAACTTCCATCCAATTTTCCGTTAACTGTAACGGTATTCATTAAATATTTTACATTTATATCCTTTAAGTTCCTATTATTTACGATTAACCACTCCCCTTCCTCCTTAACCCTCCGCCTCCTCCCCTTCCTCCTCGAGCATGGCAACCCCCCCTCCCTTGACGACCTCTCTTTCCTCCCCCGTGGACCACCACGAAGCCCCAGTGGAAGTGACGTGCCCAATCCCGCCTGCAAGACCCCATATAACTCAATTTATTCGACCCATTTGAAATGGCTTGGTTGGATTATTTCAGCTGACATAAACGATAATCATCCTATCTATACGAACACATGCTTTTACATATGGTAAGGTACCCTTCAAGATGGATAGATGTATAGACTATTTTTGTAATGTAATTCGAATACGATCCATATCTATTTTACCATTAAAATAAAAATGGACCTATAATGATATTTTTAAACAAATCCGTCCTTATATATTGTTTGTTAAATATATATTGATGATATTGTTTGTCGTGAAATTATTTCTTATATTTGAAGTTAGCAACAAATAGCATATTTGTTGCTATATCATTAGCGACAATTCATGTATCAACGCTTGTGCTGGTATTATTTTCCAAATTCTAACTAAACACCGTTAAACTTTGAACTATTTATATTTGAAATTAGCAACGAATATCATATTTGCTATATCATTAACGACAATTCATACATCAATGCTTTTGTTGTTATTATTTTTTAAAATTTAACAAATCATCGCTAAACTTGAACTAAATAATTAGCAATGATTAGCAAAATTTTTGAAAAAAAGAATAAGTGTTGCTATATACACCATCGTTTGTTATAGAATAACATATATGACATTCATCATCAATTTTGTATAAAAAATAACTTTGCAACGACTAATATCACAATTATGAAATAGTGACAGATTCTAAAAAATATTTCTATATGTGTACACATTCGTATCCCTATTTTTAAGGAAATTGGTACACGATTTTTCATATCTGTTAATATCTTTATTTGTTCCTGTGTTCGTATTTGAAAACAGATAAGGATATGGTAACCCCTTAATTAGTATCTGAATCTTGTCGTTTCCATCCTTAAATATCAATCTTACCGTTTTATATTTTTCACCTTTTATAGTTATTAAATAGGGTAAAATGAGGCTGCCCCTCGAGGAGCTAACCTTGTTCCCCACGTCCTATTTTTCTCAATGTTTATTTTTTAAAATGAATCGTGAGTTTTCATCATTATATCCCTATATTATGTTATTCAAGTTCCATGCAAAAAAGAAACTCCCACAACATCCATCCAGACAGTCATTTTTTAACGATCGCAGAATTGTTGAAATCGATCTTGTCTAGATGGAGGCTGTAGGAGTCTCTGTTTCGCACGAAACTTAATGACATACTATATATACTGTTGTTAAAATCCATGAAAGTGTTTTTAAAAAAAGAAATAAGAAAAATAGGATGTGAGAAGACCAGTTAACTCATCGAGGGCAGCTCCATTTTACGCCACTAAATATTGCATATAATAACAAAAATATTGGCTAGTGATTGTGAACGATTCTTAAGTGGAATGTGCATTAAAGGCCTCTACCCTCCCTCTCAATCAAGGGAATGAATGATATAATCTTTTTTGGTTATTTCATGTTGTCAGAAAAATCAAAGAATGAGGGGGATATTGATTATCTCATTACCAAACTTGCCAACCCTAACATGATCATCTTCTAACTGTTGTAAACATGATCATCAATGCATATATTAAACAACAATTACACGGATTCAAATAAATTAACGGAAAAATATTACAGATTAACATCATTTTAATCAGGCATTTCCCATCCATTATCCGATTACGTAATGCAAACAGAAACCGATTAAACAATTGGAAACAAGAATTAGAGTGTGATCTAGAGAAAGTAAAGCAATAAATAAATTATGGCAAACAAAATAAAAGAAGAATAAGGTTAGAAATCACCGAAGCGTCCATGAAATGGACTGTCCTTAAAGAGGATATCGCCCCCACAATACCGGTACGAAGGGTACTGGCGATCTACTCCCAGGATACGACGGTTCACGATCTTCGTCCACGCAACCGATGAGACCGTCCTCAAAATTACCTCAGAGAACTTGCAACCGAGAAGATCAGGTCGTAAATGCGGTGGAAACAGAAAGCACACGCGGCAACGCGAGAGAGAGGTTTTTCTTACGAGTGAAGAAAAATAACGTGGGGAAAGTGTTATAAAAAGAAGCTCATGTGCCCTAGCGCGTGATACCTTTTGATTTCCGAAAATACCCCTCAACGGACATGTCTCTTCGGATTCCAAAACCGCAGCTAAAATGAGCCCTTTGGATCGAGTCAGATTCCCATTTTGATCGAATCTAAATTATTCCATCTGATTAATTTATTCGACCAATCAAATGAAACCCGCAGCAAAAGTGTCGAGATCCGAATTGACTAACTGAGGCAGAGCCGGAGCCGGTGCCGGAGCCGAAGAAGGAGCGGAGCGCACGTGCATGTGGCCATCCATTCCTCCTCTCTACTATTGCTACAAGCGCTTGAGGTGTGAACTCATGTATAAGCCCAACAAAAGTTTAGAGATATTAGGTATGGTACTAAACTTCCACTCAAGCTTTTCTATGTTTCAAATTTGGGAATTTCCAACTTTCCGTCCAAGCCATTTGATTTCCCAATTGAAACCAAATTGACTCTTACAGTAATTACGTAGTTTTTCCAACTAAATTACTTACTTTAAATACAACAATCCCCCACGAATTCACCAATTTTAAAAAGAGATTCAAAGAGAGTTAAAAAAATCTTTCGGCTGCCATACTTTGCTTTCAGTAAAGGTACCTTATGGTTTGAACCTCTACTTGAGTTTACTACTTTCACTTTAACAGGAACGAAGTGAACTACATCTTGAACTTTAGATGTTGGTGTTAAAGCATACGGTAGAAACAACAAAGCATTGTTTTTGGTACAATCTTCAGGGTTGGTGCCCTTAAAGGCCATGCACACTTATCATGTTTCATGAGTGTATTCAGGTAAGACCCACTTCCTTTAACTGCGGCCTACAGTAACACTCACATAGGTGGCGTTCTCCAAAGATGCACTTCTAACATCCTGCCTAAAGGCTTGAACCCATTCAGAGCCTATACTGTTCCTAAACTTGCAGCTTACATGGCACTCATGCTTCCAGGGATAAGACACTCATGCATAAGCATTAAACTAAGAGTGCCAACCAGTTCTCCAAATAGCTTGTTATTACCACATTGAACCTACTTTGTGGGATCTCCACTCAGATAGGTTGGGTTGCTACTGTAGAGGAACTCCCAATGGGTCTCAGTCCCATCCCAAGTCTAGACTTTAAGACTAAAGATCTATCAATTCCCTTAGTCAACGGATCTGCCGTGTTGTCTTTGGATCCAACAAAATCCATAGCCAACACTCCTCGAGACATCAAATCCATTAACGTCTTAAGTCTGATTTGTATGTGTCTTCTTATTTTCTGATTGAACTTTGAACTCTTGATCTTGACATGTGGTCATATTATCACAATGTACCGAGATCGCAGGAACTGATTGACCTACCATGGGAATTTCAGACAGAAGTTCCCTTAACCATTCAACCTCAATAACAGTGGTAAGCACACAGCTCAACCTCAAAGGTGGATCGAGCTAGAATGGTCTGCTTCAGAGACCTCCAGGAGACTGTACCGCCTCCAAGGGTAAAGACATACCCAGTAATACCATTACTCCCAGACTCCTCCATTTTCCCTATCCGGCTTGCATCACTATATCCTTCTAGAACAAATGGATGTCTACCATAATGTAAACCAAGGGAAATTGTTCCCTTCAAGCACTTCAGTACTCGATCCAGAGCCTCCCAGTGAGTACGGTCAGAACAACTAGTGTATCTACTCTGCTTTGCAACCGAGAATGAAATATCAGGCCTCGTGCAATTTGCAAGATACATTAATCTTCCTATCACTTGTGAATACCTTAGCTGAGCTACAGGTACTCCACCTTTATTCTTAAACAACATTTTGGATGAATCAAAAGGAGTGCTTACAGCTTTGCAATCTTGATATCCAAATTTCTCAAGTACCTTCTCAACATAGTGAGATTGAGAAACTACGATCCCATCAACTGACCTTGTCAGTTTGAGACCCAAGATTATATCAGCAATACCCATGTCCATCATCTCAAACTTGCTACTTAAGAATGCCTTAGCCTCATTAATAATCCTTATATGTGATCCAAACAACAATATATCATCAACATACATGCACAAGACAATATACTCATCACCTTTCACCTTGGAATAGACATACTTATTGGATTCATGAACCTTAAATCCACATGACAAAATAGTTTTGTCAAATTTTTCATGCCACTACTTTGGTGCTTGTTTCAATCCGTAAAAGGATTTAACAAGCTTGCAAACCTTTCCCTCATTCCCAGGAGTCACAAGTCCATCAGGTTGATCTATATAAATCTCCTCCTCAAGATCGTCATGCAAGAAGGCGGTCTTCACATCCATCTGATGGATAGAGAGATCATATACAGAGGCCAATGCTATGAGAATCCGGATTGTGGTCATCTTAGTCACAGGGGAATATGTATCAAAATAATCTACACCTTCCTTTTTCCTAAAGCCCTTAGCAACTATTCTGGCTTTATACTTTTCAATTGATCCTTCAGGCTTAAGCTTTCTCTTAAACACCCACTTGCACCCAATGGTAGAGCACCCTTTGGGTAAATCAACCAACTTCCAAGTTCCATTAGCTATAATGGAATCCATCTCAGATTTGACGGCTTCCTTCCATTGTTTTGCTTCAGATGAAGCCATGGCTTCCTTGTAACTTGGTGGATCACCCTCGATCTGGTAGACAACAAAGTCACTATCCAGAATCTTAGCTATCCGAGGTCTTTTACTCCTACTTGGCTCAAGCTCTTCTTGAAAGGTCATTGGGTTCAGGTCGAGTCTCAGCCCCCACATTCGTTATCCTTTCCACTTGATCTGAAATAGATCCTGATGTGGAGGCGCCCTCAATGGTTAGATTCTGAGGAATCCCAGTCTTCATCAGGAAGACATCCTCAAAGAAGGTAGCATCACATAGTTCAACAATGGTGTTGACATCTATGCCTGGTATCTCAGATCGAATTACCAAGAACCTATATGCATAGCTATTTTCCAAGTAACCTAAGAAGACCGCACCAATAATTTTAGGATCAAGCTTCTTTCTCTTGTATTTTAGGACTAAAATCTTAGCGAGACAACCCCACACTTTAAGATATCTTAAGCTTGATTTCCTATTTCTCCAAAATTCAAAAGAACTCTTTTCCATATGCCTTGGAGGAACCCTATTCAGAATATGACAAGACGTATTCAAGGCTTCTCCCCACATATAGGTTGGAAGTCCATAACTATGTAGGAGAGCATTGATCATGTCAATTAATGTTCTATTTTTCCGTTCTGCTATTCCATTTGATTGCGGTGAATATGGGGCCGTAACTTCATGAATTATTTCAAACGATTTGCATTGTTCATCAAACAAGTTAGAGGTATATTCACCTCCTCTATCTGACCTAAGGCGTTTAAGCACTTTCTCGGTTTATATCTCAGCTTCATTTTCAAATATTAAAAATTTCTCTAAGGCTTCATCTTTGGTTTTCATAAGATACACAACAATATCTACTGCAATCATCTACAAAGGTGATAAAATATTTCTTATTGTCTTGGGTCAACACACCATTAAGCTCATATATATCCGTGTGCACTAGATCTAAGATCTCACTATCTCTAGAGACAGACTGAAAAGACTTCCTAGGTGTCTTAACTTGCACACAGATTTCACATTTTTGAGTTTTATCAATAGTGTGTTTGGGGATCAACTCTAAATTCATCATTCTTTTAATTGAATTTAAGTTTACATATCCCAATCTACCATGCCGCAGATCACAATATTCTAGATTATTAACTACATGACACAGAATTAGAACATTCAAAATGTAAAATATTTATTTCATCAATGTTTACTGAATCACATCTAATTCTGAACAACAAATCAAAATATGCTAAATAGTCTTTTCCATAAAAAATGCCATGTCTTAGAATGACAACTTTATTACATTTAAAGTTTAATTCAAAATCATTTCTAACTAGGATAGAGCCAGATAAAATATTCTTCTTGATGTCAGGAACATGCAGCACCCTGTGCAACGTCCAGACACGTCCAGAGAAGAACCTCAAGTTGACTTGTCCCAACCCTAGTACCCTGGCTGCAGAATCATTCCCCATCTTCACAGTCCCACCACTGCAGGTCTGATAAGAAGAAAACAGAGTTCTATCAGAATAAATATTCACATTAGCTCTCTTATCCACGAGCCACTCATTTGGATCATGAATATGGTATAGTTCAGATTTTATAGAGACATACCCCTCGCTAGCCCCAAGTCCCATAGTGATCATATTCACTTGTAGACTCCCGTCTGCAGCCTTAGGTTGAGCCTTTAATGACAGACAATCCTTTTTCTAATGACCAACCTAATTACAGTGACAACAAGGTTTATTCTTTACATTTTTCTGGATCTTGCCCTTTGGTTTCATTTTATTATTATTAGTACCATTTCCCTTCTTATCCTTGCCCTTCGAGATCATGAAATTGACCTTAGCCTGAATATCGATATGAAGCACATACTTTTGTTTCCTGTGTTCCACCTCTATAGCAATTGCTACAATCAAGTCATCCATAGAAAATTTTCCCTTCCTGTGTTTCTGGGTCATACCGAAGTCTTCTCAAGACTTGGGGAACTTTTTTATGATGCACATGACCTGAAACTTCTATGGAAGTTTCATTTCGGCATCTTCTAAACCATAGAACAAGAGTAAAAACTCGTGTGCCTGTTCAAAAATCGACTTCCCTTCAGCCATGGAAAACTTTAAAAACTTGACCATAGAGTATTTCTCAATACCGAGATCTTCGATATTATACTTCCGATCCAAATCTTCCCATAACCCCTTCGCAGTTTGCGTGAATGAACAATATACGTCAAATAATGTGTTGGACATGGCCAACGAGATGCAACCATGGCATATACGATCTCGTTCTTCCACGCAGATTGAGCCTTCTGGCTATTGGGTGTGGGGTTTTCCTTTTCCACCGTAGGACAGTCAGTTTCAAGCATAGAGATTAGTCCTATGGTGGTTAATCATGTCTTCATACATTGTTACCAACGCTTAAAGTTCTGACCACCGAATTTCTCAGGCATACCCGTCATATTCACCTTTGATTTAAACATTGTTTTCGACATGATTTTAAAACCGGTTCCGAATATCCTCTCTAAGATTGTTGTAAACAGGATCATCAATGCATATATTAAACAGTAATTACATGAATTCAAATGAATTAACGGAAAAACATGACAGATTAACATCATTTTAATCATGCATTTCCCATCCATTACCCGATTACGTAATGCAAACAGAAACCGATTAAACAATTGGAAATAAGAATTAGGGCGTGATCCAGAGAAAGTAAAGTAATAAACAAATTGCGACAAACAAAGTAAAAGAAGAATAATGTTAGAAATCACCGAAGCGTCCATAAAATAGACTGTCCTTAGAGAGGATATCACCCCTACAATACTGGTGCGAAGGATACTGACGATTCGCTCCCATGATACGACGATCTACGATCTTCATCTGCGTACACCGAGGAGACCATCCTCGAAAGTACCTCCGAGACCTTGCAGCCGAGAAGATCAGGTCGCAAATGCAATAGAAATAGAGAGCACAAGCATGCGTAAGAGAGAGGTTTTTCTTGCGAGTAAAGAAAAACTGCGTGAGGAAAGGGATATAAAAAGAAGCTCGAGTGCCATAGCACGCGGTACCTTTTGATTTCCGAAAATATCCCTCAACGGACATGTCTCTTCGGAGTCCAAAACTGCGGCTAAAACGAGCCGTTTTGATTGAGTCAGATTCCCATTTTGATCGAGTCCAAATTAAATCCGTCTGATTAATTTAATCGACCAATCAAATGAAACCCGCAGTAAAAATATCAAGATCCGAGATCCGAATTGACTTTCCCGAGCTGGAGCCGGTGCCAGAGCGGAGCGCGTGCGTGTGTGGGTGGCCCTCCATTCCTCCCCTCTACTATTGCTACAAGAGCTTGGGGTGTGAACTCATATATAAGCCCACCAAAAGTTTAGAGATACTAGATATGGTACTAAGCTTCCACCCAAGCTTTTCCATGTTTCAAATTTGGGAATTCCCAACTTTCCCTCCAAGCCATTTGATTTCCCAATTGAAACCAAATTGACTCTTATAATAATTACATAGGTTTTCCAATTAAAACCTAAATTACTTACTTTAAATACAACACTAACATCAATCCTCATTGGACATGTGATTGAATTAAAAAACACAAATAAATTACTACCACAAAAAATTCCTCTTATTATCACTAGTGGAAGTTTAAGTCCTAGATCAAGATAACAAAGTCATGCTCATCACAATTGGTTGAGATAGTGGGAAGATGGCTAAATCATATAAAGCAACAAAAGTTTTCAAATGCATGCACAATGATAAATGTAGAACCATATAAAAATACATAAACATGTATTGTAAAATCAATAGAAATACAAAAAAAATCTGGAACAAACAGAAGTATGAAAACCGATGATCTACGCTAAGAAAACAATTTCCACAAAGGACTATTACTATAGAAATGTTATATTCCAATTTGATCTCCAAGTTTCTACCTGCCAAGCTAGGTAAAACATGCTCACCGGGGTTCATATTATTTTATATTTGCCGTGGCAAAACTTATTAATGCTTGAATCTAGGGTTATTAATCGAAATGAATATATTCGTACTCAACTAGAGTTTGATAATAGTTTGAAAAATGTTCGTTTGTTTCTAAATGAAGAGAACATGAACATCAAATTTAGTTCGATAGCTTATCGAACCGAGCATGGACATAACATATGTTCGTTCGATAAAAGTTCGAGTTTGTGTGTATATATATGCATGTATTCTGCGTGTAACTTTGTATTTATACATATTAAATTTTAAGGTTAAAGAAATTGTGGTATTTATTGGATTTTGCACCACTTTAATTTGAATAATTTCTTCATTTTACTGCTTATCGAACCTTATTATCGACTCAAGCTTCGAACTTGTTCATATAAACACGATTTAGTTAAGTTAAATTGTTAATGAACTATTATCGAATCAAATACATGCACAATGATAAATGTAAAACCATATAAAAATACATAAACATGTATTGTAAAAATCAATAGAAATACAAAAAAAATCTGGAACAAACAGAAGTATGAAAACCGATGATCTACACTAAGAAAACAATTCCCACAAAGGACTATTACTATAGAAATGTTATATTCCAATTTGATCTCCAAGTTTCTACCTGCCAAGCTAGGTAAAACACGCTCACCAGGGTTCATATTATTTTACTTTTGCCGTGGCAAAACATATTAATGCTTGAATCTAGGGTTATTAATTGAAATGAATATGTTCGTACTCAACTAGAGTTTGTTCGATAATAGTTCGAAAAATGTTCGTTTGTTTCTAAATGAAGAGAACATGAACATCAAATTTAGTTCGATAGCTTATCGAACCGAGCATGCACATAACATATGTTCGTTCGATAAAAGTTCGAGTTTGTGTATATATATATGCATGTATTCTGTGTGTAACTTCGTATTTATACAAATTAAATTTTAAAGTTAAAGAAATTGTGGTATTTATTGGATTTTGCACCACTTTAATTTGAATAATTTCTTCATTTTACTGCTTATCGAACCTTATTTTCAACTCAAGCTTCGAACTTGTTCATATAAACAAGATTTAGTTAAGTTAAATCGTTAATGAACTATTATCGAATCGAACTCGAACGTTCATTTTCTAAACGAACTCGGACTCGAACATTATCCTATTGAACATTTATCAAACAGAGCTCGAACTCGAACTTTCGAACTTCCTTATCGAATCAAACTCGAACATCAGTTCATTCGTTACAGTTCGATTCGATTAACAACCCTACCTGAACCATTCTTATACATATATTTTTGGACCATGTTGTAAAAGTTGGAGGATTGAAATAATTTCGTACAAAAAAATTATGCGTAAAGTGTGCTAAACGAGTAAAATATTTAGGACCATATTGCATCTTTATCAATTATGGTTCAATATTCTTACTCATCTATAACACATTTTGATACAACAATATGACAACTATATTTAATAATAAAGAGATTTTCAATTTACATTTATTTTTAATCAAAAATATAATTTCTATTTCCTTTTGCTTGTATTTAAAAGGTAGTTGATATAAAATTTTTAGAAATTTGATTGGGTGTTAATTTTTTTTTCAAATTTTGAGCATGGTACCCATTATAAGCATCTCGTCAAGACAAATCCAATGAACTTGGAATTTTGTGATTTGGCCATCAAATGTGAAAATTAATAATGCAAAATTTCGGCAGAAAATATATGCAAGATTTGAATTGCATGGGGTCAGCCTGCCGGGAATGCCCTTAATCTTGGGCTGATGAATGGCATGAAATCAAAGAAACAATGTCAAAGAAAACTAATTTTTTTAATTTGTATATAATGTTTGTAACATTTTCCTTTAGTGAGAATAATTATATAGATATAAGACATATATCGGTATAAGGTGAATTATGAAGATTTTTCCACTTGCTAGATGATTATGCATAAATTTAAAAAATTAATTAGGTGTGTGCATATACATAGACTCATATTTTTACACGTAGCTAATGTTAAAGATAAATATATTCACAAAATACTTTAATAAAAACAGTAATATCTTCATATATATATATATATCATTTAATAGTTAATAAGATACAATATATATTCGTCTACTTTTAGTTACGTATATGTATAATTTACTATGAATTAATTTAAGTCAAATTCTTTTATAGATTTATGCATATGGTTATTTTGGAAATGTCAGAAATAATCGTTTAATATTTAACGAAAATCTTTGTCGGTTGTCTACAAATTTCCATGCTTATGTTTTTTCAGGGGTTTTTATTTGTAATATGCTTGAGAGTCGCAGGTTCTCATATATATATATGATATCTTTCAAATGAGACATGGTTCTTCCATCCTTAATGAAGACCAATTACCTCATTCGTTGGATCTGCACAATATTTCCATCAACGACTAATAAGAAAACCATCTTCCAAAACAAAAACCGCTTATCTTAAAATAGAATTTGTTTTTTTAATGGTAATAGATTTCCAGAATTTATGCATAATAAAAGCTCGTAAATTAACCATTGCACTCTATCGATTAATTTTGTATTCAAAATACAAAGCACAGTTCACTTAATAGCATACGATGGTTATTTATGATTGCGATCCTTCCATTACTTAACATATTTTAGCGAAAATATGTTAATAAATCTAATATATTGATTGTATTTTTCCATATTAAATCTGTCAATTTTTGTGTGATTTTATATTCTGAAACATTAGTTTTGTATAATACTTCAATTATATTGTAAATCAATTTTATCGAATTTAACATAAATTCGTGATCCTCCAGTGATATTATTCCCTTTATAGACAACCCTTAAATTTAGGGATTGTTTGTTAGCATTCCTTTAAAAACAACGGCTATCTAGTACGTGACCAATATCTTTTGTATTTCATAATATTGTTGTATATCACATACGTACTTCATTTGTATATTTAAATATTTTTTGTATAATACACATGTCTAATTGTGTACCAAATCCCTCCTATTTGAAGCATCTTTTCTAACCTCTCATATCGAAATTACCTTTCTTGATAATTCACCATCCCCTAATATAGAAATTTCATCATTAGACCTCTCATAAATATAAAAACTAATAGTTAAAGCCTTTCCTAAAAATAGCCTCTGATGGAAATCGAAACATTCCGTTTTGTATATTTTATTACTAACTTCTCATAATCATATCTCGCTTTTGTATTTTAAATTGTGTGTTTGTAGGATATGTACACTGTTT
The DNA here is from genome assembly GCA_037367405.1 of Ottelia alismoides. Lineage (NCBI taxonomy): Eukaryota > Viridiplantae > Streptophyta > Magnoliopsida > Alismatales > Hydrocharitaceae > Ottelia > Ottelia alismoides. The sequence continues at coordinate 496,535 of JAZKJV010010091.1, forward strand.
TGTATAAAAAAACCCGCATTCTTCACTCATTTTGTCATGTTCTCAAATGTGAATTTTTCTTATTAGACATCCCTTAAATTCAGGAACCGACAGTTATTGCTAATCCGGGTTTGTATAATAGTGTGGTTTTAATCACATCTGTTGAAAGTAGATCCAATGGTTAGAATGCTTGGCCTTCCTTAGGAATGGAAGGACCATGTCTCATTTGAAAGGCCCCCCTATATATATATGTATATGGGAACAATGTGTATGTCCACTAGGGGGCTAACTTAGCTCCCCCACCTCATTTTTCATGTATTTTTTTTATTTTTTTTGAAAATAAAAATCATGTAAATTCATTATTAAATCCCTATATTATGTCATTAAACTTTCACGCGAATCAAAGACTCCTACGGCCTCCATCCAGATGGGGTCGATTTAAACAATCCCATGACCGTTAAAAAATGATTGTCTGGATGGAAGCCGTAGGAGTCTCTATTTAACACGAAATTTGAATGACATAATATAAAGATATAGTGATGAATATTCACGTAAGAAATTTCAAAAAAAAAATAAAATAGAGAATATGGGGGTGGGGGGAGCTAAGTTAGCTCCCCCAAGGGGGCAACCCCATTTATCCCTACACATACACATGGAAAACTTCAGATAAGACAATCCTTTCCTGGATGCATGAAAAGCCAACAATCTTATCCATTCGTAATCAATCCGTTGGCTGCCATTAATGACCCGTTATCTATATTTTTTTAATGTTGAAAACCATTATAGTCATTTTGGCATATTCTATATTTAGAATGCAATAAATATCTCCTAAATTATCTCCCATCTCTCTCTCTTCCGTCTCTCTTCTCTCTCTCTCTCTCTCTCGATCGACAACAGCACACAGCGTGATGCAGAGGCGGCGATGGCGCGCATGTTAGCAATGTGAGCCCGAGGCGAACCATTCCTGCAAAATATGTTATTGTAATAAATGATTTATTAATAAAAGTTATTGATTATGTTTTTCTCCCTTTCTTAAATTGATTAAATGAATGCACTATAAGATCCCTCTGTAAAATATGGGTTATGTACCGTGGCCAACTTAATAATCATACAGCTATTGATTCATTGATTGAATCATAGAGGCTGATGCTTGGATGAATATCTAAGGAGTTAGATAGAGGACTCATCAAGCATCATCAGATGATTGCTAAGTGATGATCTCCAGCCTTAGTAGGAGATGGCAATCCTTGCTCATTAGGCTGATATCTGACTGACCTCTTGATGCAGGTCCTCTGCATGGGAATAGTGATTCAGAGGTGTCAGATTAGTTGAGTCAATGGGTTGACTTAATGAGATCGAGATAACCAAAGACCTCTGTTGAATACTGTCACAACATAGGCACACATCCTCTGACCGGAGACAGATGTGTTGCTATATGTCTGAGTAAGTACATTTGGCAGACCAATAACCTAACCAAGGTCTAAACACCAGCGAGCTGGTGTGCATGTAAGTACATATGAGTAATACGATCTCTCAAAGGGATCATACAGGTTCACTTGTGAACCGGGAGACACGAGCTCACTCATAAGGTATTGGGACTGATCAAATTCCATGCATGGTCGTCGTGCTTTGGATGCATGACATGAATTTGAAGGTAAGATATATGCTTTGTGAAAGAATATGATCTGTACCAAATCCCAATGACCAAGAATGAGAAACTTAGTGATCAAACCCTGAAGATGACAGTGTAAAAGTGATCTATATCTTTGGGATGATCATAGGTCTTCCAGTATGCAGGATGTACAGGTATTGGGAATACCTGAGGGTGTTTGATCATAAACGATTGTATAACCATGACGCTTCCATTCCGAGGGAGTGATGAAATATGTCTGGATTTTAGTGACTCCTCTCAGTAGAGAAGTAACCTAATCTTAGTCCATACATTGGACATTGATCTGAATGAGATTCAGATGCAATGAGAAGATTAGGTTTACGGTCTTGATTTAATCAAGCATCTATGAGAGGTCCATGAGATCTGGATTTGAGATGTGATCTCAATATCCAAGTCACTATACATGGAACAATACAATCGCCCTGTCCTTATCTCCAAGTATCAGCGGAGAAATCGCATTATTCTTGAAGGGCTCAAGAATAATTCCATAAGATCTAAGCATTAAGAAATTGATAATTAAATGTGATTTAATTATCTTGATGTATGTGGAAATTATCCAATATAATTAAATGTGATTTAATTATTATGGATAAAGATAATGTGGATAACAATATCCAATTATTCATAATATATTATAAATGTGATTTATAATGTATTAGAGAGAGCCAATTATAATTTATATTTGTTGATTAATTATTAGTGTGTATTGGATACACATTGTGTAATTAATTGAAAATGTAAATTATATTTTGTTTTGGGTTGTGAATGTGATTCACAAATTTCCAATGTCAAAATTGCAATATTATCAAAATTAATTATGAATTATTTTTGAAGAATAAATCACAACAAAAGTTGTTGGATTAAATAAAGGAGATTTCCATAGAGATTTGCAATCTCATGAAATCACATGAGATTGCTCCCACTTGCAATCAAGTGGACAACCACCATAACCAATATGGAAATTGGTGGCCGTCCACCATGATACAGAAGGAGGCAATCTCCATGTTGGTAATCTCCCTTATTTGATTGGTTTAATTTTAGGATTGATGTATATTTGATTTGTCAAATATATTTGATCAAAATTAAACTATTAGTTGTTGGTTTTTACCAACAACAATCTTGACCGTTGGATTAGACATAAATCAATCTCATCCATTGATTTTATATGTCCCATGGATTGAGATCCATGGATCCTAAACCCTATAAATAGAAAGGCATACCATGCTCTCTTGTACATGCTTTTGGAAGCACATCTCTCTCTCTCTCTCTTTCTCTCCCCACATGCCAACTCTCTCTCCCTCTCCTTGGTGGCCGTCCACCAAACCCTAAGGGAGATCTTCGTCGTCACATTCGCCACTGCGCTGCCGCTTCGACGTTCTTCGGTTCTCCATCTTCTTGGAGTGCTATGCTCGCAAGGAAGACATTCGATCTCGTACGACGAGATCAGGAGTTCCCGATGCTTGGATCAACTCGTTGGATTGCGAGGATCACGCGACTCATCCCTGCGCTCGCAAGCTTCTTCTCCGACGATCGGACTTGAGACAGGAGGTCTCTTTTCGTAGAGACTCGATCAACCACGCTTCAAGAGGTATTCCTTTATATTTGTGGTTATAGATGAAATGATCCGAGAATCGTTCTTGGATCATGTGGTTTCATCGCATGAAAAATTTTAAATTCCGCTGCATAGAATAACTAGTACGACTAGTCGTTCTTCGTCGTATTTACAATGCTCACGCTTCCGTGATGCGCTTGAGGATTATACCATATCCTTCAGTGCAGGTATGGTTTGGCGGTCGATGATGGAAGGGGTTGCGCCAGGTGGATCAGGGTCCGCGCGAGGGGGGGGGGCATGAGGTGCGAGGATGCTGGTAGCACGAAGTGGACATGCAGTGTCGGCTACTGAAGGAGCTCGCGAGAACGAGGCTCCTGCCGTTCAAGACGGAGAAGGTGCGGTGAAGGTGGATCAGCGGACATGTGTCTGTTCTCCAGATAGTCGGCTGCGGCGAGGCAAGGACAGCGATCGTTCTCCAGATAGTCGGCTGCGGCGAGGCAAGGACAGCGATCGTTTTTACACCGAGGAGGGTGAGCGTGGAGGAGGTGGGTCGTGGAGGAGAAGGGTGGAGGAGGTGCAGGTGGAGGGGGATGGATGTGAGGGAATACATGCTTAGTTTTTACAATCTAAGATCGATTTTTACAATCTTGGATCCTTTTTTACATTATAAGATCTTGTTTTTACAATTCCCATGTCATTTTTACAATCTTAAATTTTTTTTACATTTGCTTTTCTTTCATAATTCCTAATAACCTCATATTTTTATTATCTCAGATCGTTTTTTACAGTTCGAGATCGTTTCTTACAAATCTCAGTATGTTTCTTGCAATTTTAGATTGTCTTTTTACCTTTATTGTTTTGTTTTGTATTTCTAGCAATATATTTTTGTTACAGAACACAATCTATTTTTTACAAACCTCATTTTTTTACATTTTTCTCTTTCCGCGTGATAATGGTTGAATTACTAACTATCTATTTTTTGCATATCTCCAAACGAATATTACAAACAAGTACGAAATTTTACAGAGGCATTATGTAAATTACCATTACAATAATAAACAAATTACTAACCTTGATTTTATTTACAAAGTATATTACAATCTTACAATGACAACGAGTAATTTACAAAGAGTTCTGCCATTCTACATACCACGAAAATGCTACCACGTTGGTGAAACCTCGTTGCATAAATAGCAACAAAAAAGTACCAGAATAGGCGGGCTAAAAAGGCAAAATAAAAGGAATAAATGAAATTCAAATTCAAAACGGAATTCAAATTCAATTCAAATTCATAATGAAAAACACATGGACTAAAATACCCTTTTGGATAAAGATATGTTAGATTGAGATCTAATGGATGAGATAGTTGACTTTACATACATTCAGGAAAGACCCACCTCATTGGAAGGGCCCCCTATATATATATATGTCTGATCCTGCGAGATGGGATTTTATGAGATGGTAAGATGGGAAATTGTGGACCACTAGTTTCAATTAGGAGAGAGAAAACTAGGAGAGAGAAGACAAAAACTAGTGGTTCAGAATTTCCCATCTCATCATCTCACCAAAACTCATCTCACATGATCGACCCCCTCTATATATATGGGTTAAATGAGGCTACACCTTGTGTCACGACCCTAATTCCGGGCCGTCGGATCCTCCCATATCCGGATCTGGTTACTCAGTAACAATTTATTCTGCAATCACAACTAACATTTAGAAACACAATTAAAATACTCAGAAGGAAGTATTTCAACACTTTTCCATTCACAAAATAAAGTCCACATGATACATTGTCCCACTATAATCATTTACATGTACATTATTTGGAAAGGAATTACACAAAAAGATTACTAACTACCTTACAGAGTGACAGGCTGGATGACCATGTTAGCTGGCCGAAATATTAAATTCTTTATGATGGTTCACCGACACCTGTTGCGTTTCCATAAATCATAGGATGAAGATTAGCGAGTGCTAAGTAACAAAGAAGAGAAAAGTAAACAAGTAGTGCAGTTTATCAAAACTTATTATCACAAAAAGTTTCATTCTTCTCATTAATTTAAGACCTATTCCTTCTATTCCACATCGGTGATTAGTATTGGGGAACTCCACCATTAATGGACTTCGAAGTTGTGGATACTTCGGGATTAGAGATTGCGTTAATCTGATGAGGTTATGCCTCTTCACGTCGCCTCAACCAATCCTCCAATACTACCACGATAATTTCCTTTGTCTTTTATTATCCAGGATTTCAAACCCTCATCTTTGCAAACAAAGGAGCACACCATCCTTGAAGATCCGATTGCTTAAAACCTCAGGCTAATCTTTAATCACATAACCTAGCGGCTCTAAATACATGTTATCGTGGCCCAGCCGCTATTGAACCACCCGTACCTCCACATGGTATGGCCACATCTTTCGTCGTTCAACCTGAATATATTAGCATCCGGTACCACACGTTGCAAATCATTCATTTCGTGCGCACGTATCATAACAGGGAAACCATATACCACCTAGGTAGGGTAACATCAATACAGGTTCCTTCCAACAAACCTACAGGTTGCATGCCCGACCTGTAGTTCTGCTCCTAGCCATTCTTAATGTAAGGCACGATCCTTTTCAGGATCCAAATAAATACACATCAATTCCCATGACGTAATTCTTTCGTTAAGTCTTAAATTTGCATAATCATCAACATTGAGTATAGCCTCACTATATATTAATTCATATATTTATATACTCATATTTATGCTCATTTTAACTTCCAAACCCCAACTTTCCAAGCCACTACATCAATTCGATGCTTATACCTTATTTTAGTTGAAATCACGAAGCAACTTTTCATATTTTCTCTAAAATTGATAAATTAGGGTTCTTCCTACCAAGGAGCATAAAATCAGAAATCTCATATGAAAACCCAACACAAAAGGAAGAATTCGTTGGTGATGAAACTCAATTTCATCGTCTTTATTTTCCATTATTAACCCCCTTGCTTAACTCTGTGTCAATAAAACCCTGTTAAAATCCTGTAATTATCAGAGTTCTTGATAAATTAAAAATCACAAAAAATCTCAAAATTAAAATCCGTGGTATTTTTAGCCTTAAAAATACCCTCCAAAATAAGTCTTTGTTTAATCTCATCTCCATATTTGGTCAACATGAAACTTGTAGATCTCATCGAGATCTACAACTTTCATGTTTTGAGTTTTCTCAAATTCGGCCTTCTAACCCCTCAAAAATCAACTTTTCTCTCCTAATAATCTGATTGGGCCACGTGGCCCGTTCTGGGTGAGCCACGTGGCCCGCTCCTCTTGTCTCTTCCGCCCCCATCTCCAGCCGTCGGATCGCCTTCATAATCCAATGGTCTACTGCCCTCCACGTACACCCTTTATTCCCTGCCATTTGATCTACCCAGGTCTTCATCACCACCGTCAGTGAGCGCCTCTCCCTCCTCACGCCACGTGGAGCATTTTGCGCCATCAGATCTCGCCTTTAGCTCTTCGATCGACACCATCCACTGGTGCTATAATCCCAACTGCCCGATCGAAGCCTTAATCTAATCCCATCCGTCTGCTGGCGCCTCGCCTTCGACGCGCCACATGGAAGATCCATAGCCCTTCGATCACTTCTCCTGGGATTGAATCCACACCACTTCTTAGTGCCCTTCTCTCAGCTGTTGGATCGCAAGATCCAACGGTGAGGGCTTCGTCTTCTTCCTCCCACAACCTCCGACCGAGCCCCGCGCCTTGCAGATCTCCGCCCCCCTTCTAATTTTAGCCGCTTCACCTTACCACCTCTCCTCTCTCTAACAACCCCACGACCGAGCCCATTCATCCATGATCCTCGCGGGCACGACCACCATCCACGATCATCCTCCAGTAGCCCCATATCTCCCTTGCAATCCTCGGCTCCAACCACCTGGACCATCACCCCCTTCCTTTAAATACCCCGCCTCCTCCTCCTTATCCCCGGGTCCACCTTCACGAAAGGGAAGGCCCAGCCCTCCTCCTCCTCCCTGTGACAGGGGGAGGGGGTAGCATAGAGCGACGACGACCTGTGTCTTCGGTGAGACCCGCCACCGATAATGGTGGTGATGCGGTGGCTCCAGCCCCGCTCGAGCTCCGAGGAATTGCCGACCTCATCGTGTGACGACCCCGAGCACCACCATGATGCTCAGCCCAGGCATCCAATCCGCTAATCCTCAGGTAAGACCTTTCGACCCCTCTTTGTATTTTTCATTTAATTTCTCACAATTAAATAGGTTTACTCCGATGATTTCACCTTCCATTGAACATCCTCCGAGCTCCGTCGCACAACCGTCCTTCACGCCAGCGCCTCCAATCATCTCCCCCCTCCGTCACGACCTCCTTCACCCCAGTCTTTCTTCTCCACCGGAGAAGGAGGAGAACCGACCAAGGGCTCTGCTTCAACCATCGTCATTGGCCGGACCTCGGGCGGAGCCGAGTTCTAGAGCTTCGCCTCCGGCGAACATGCGTCGACAGTTGACTCCATGCTTCCCCTCGTCTTCCTCGAGCATAGATCTTCATCGCCATGGAAAGAGATTCCTCCCCCGACCTTCATCGAGCACGACGAGGCGTGGAGGAGCTCCAGGCCTTACGCCGGAGCTCCAATCGCGCCGCCACGCAGCATAGGAGAAGGAAGAGAAGATACCGTTGGATCCTGCCCCCACGGCGGAGATCCAACGGCCCTGGAGCAGACACGTCGCCATCCCGGAGCGCGGAGGCTCGGTGGGACCGAGCCTCGCCCGAGGCAACCTCGAGCCGCTACGTGGCCCGAGCCACCTGCTACGGCCGTCCGAAGCTGCGTCGAGCCTCGCCCCCACCCGAGCCTAAACTCACGTGCCTCACGCATGTGGGTTATGGGCTTTTTGCATCAGCGCCCTCGCATCTTCTCCATATTGCATCCATGTCCAGATCACGTGCAGGCCATGCGCACTGTGGGCATTTTGCGCCTTGGCCCTCGCAGGTTTTAATATTTGCAAAATACCCCAATGCGTGAGGGTAATTTACAGGGAGGTCCCGATCTTTTTTATAATTACATTTTAGTCCCTCCTAGGGACCTGTCTGTAATTTTATTTCATGTTTTCTTTCAGTTATGCCCCTGTCTTCTTTATTGTATATCTTGAGCATCATATGTCCGATTAAGTTGATTTCAGTTTCATTTCGAAGCTCTTCTCGTTGTCTTTCTAATGGCATGTTAAATCTGAGATTAGACACTATGAGCTTTAATGCATTATTTTATTGTCCAAGTGTCTGGCTTTCCATGTAGCTCATGCCTAATTGCCACTAGAATGAATAGTGCTTCTTTAGTTGACACTGATTTGACTCATCTTTTTAATGGCTCAAGTAATTATCATCTCGAGCATATGTTCAATGCATCTCATTGCATTTATTTGCATGATAAAATTATATACAAAAAAAATGCATGTTTATTTCTTTAATGCATTGTTGCCTTCTTGCATAATTTGACCTATATATTCTTTCAACTCAACGCTTAATTAGATAGATAAAAATCCGAATAATTCGAGAAAGGCTCGTGTCCCTGAGTTCGACCTTGATATCTTGCCAAGTAAAATAAATACAACCATCTCATTTTGATATATATATTTAAATGAGATGGTCTTTGATGAGCCCATTTCGACCCGACTGCGATGACGATTACAAGTGCTAATTCAGCACTATTAAAGGGCCGATTTGCGACTCATCAAATGGCGCTGTTGCCGGGGACAAGGCTCATTTCTTATATTTTTTGGATTTTTGTTTATTTAATTTCATGCTTCTTTTATAGGTCACTCTGTTCATCTACTTGCATTATAAAATTTGTCTTTTTTATTCGATCTCTAACCATCGTTTCTATGGTAGGGCTCTTGATCGTTCAAGGAGACGAGGAGCCAATGCTTCCCGCTGCGAGGAGCCGTAAAAGCTTGCTTGGAGCAAATAGAAAAGAAAGAAAAAAAGTGTCTTGCATTTTTATTTCCATGCATAAACATGTAATAATTCGTCTTTTACAGCGGTCTTCGATCGAAGACTCGCGAGTGTAATCGAACGATCGTGTTTGTGTGGGGATCGTCCCCACTTGAGTGTCGACCTAGGACCAGGCACACGACTCTTCGAGCTTAGTTTACAATTCTCATTTTTTCATGTGCTTGCTCGTAGGTAGGACACACCTTAATTCAAGATGCACATAATCTCGCCTCACTTAGCCAAAATTAATGGAAATATTCCCCGCTAATAGAAGCATGATTAGGTGCGGCTTTTATTGACTTGCATACATATTGATTTTGGTTTTCAAAACGGCCCAAGTTTTTTCACGGATTTATCGCCAAGTCATTGCATGATTTATCGCTTAGCTTAGATCATGGTTTTATCGAATATGTGGCTTTTCTCGGTTTCTCTTTCCCAGCTTGATCACCTAGGATTAATGGAATTCGAGAATGAAAGGTAGACGATGATTGCTTGATTTTGTGCTAACTTTAATTCAGTGACAACCACAAATAATAACTGGGATTGTTAATTGCAAGTCAACCTAAAATGGAGTAAAACTTTGGTTTGGGAGAGCAACACCCTCGTTTACGCATTGATTTTCACTTCACATTTTCTCCGCGTAAAATATCAAATGTTTTATCACCAATAAAACCGACAAGATAATAAACCAACCTCGGTTGGTCTCACCAGTGAGTTGGTGAAATTGAGGGTCTTGCTTGCTTGATTGAGCCATGATTGCTTCGATACACTCCCCAGAACCTTAGTCACTCCATCCATCTTCTTAGATTCATCCGCTCATCTGTACATCCACTCATCTTCTTTGTTCACCTTGGGTCCCTCCCAACATCAATTCTCATCTTTGTACTTAGGCTAATCTCAGCCTAAGTATAGGGGGGATCTGAGTCCCCGTAATTTTCTCTACTCTCCTTTCCTTGCCTTTATACTTAGGTTATTTCTAACCTAAGTATAGGGGGAGCCCCTCTTAGCTCCCCTATATTCCTTATATTTAAATGGACCTATGTACTTGTATCATCTAGTGCTATGAGGACATAGCAAGGTTTAAGTATAGGGGGATATGCTGTATATACTGTATACTTACTTTAGCTATAATCTGAAAAATTTGAAAAATTTAAAACTTTTTGGCTAAAGTAAAATTCTTTGGACTAAGAGGACTCAAAAGTTTTTCACGGGTTTTCTATACTATGTTACGCTATTTTGATAAAAATATTTTCGAAAATGATTTTTTTCCTTCTTTTGAAAAAAAATCTTTTGAAAATGTTTTGAAAACTTTTTATTTTGTGTGACATGGTTTTGGAATTTTTCTATCTCTTTTCAAGGAAAGTTGAGTCTAACTTGTGTTTTAACCTTCAAATTAAAATCCATAAAAATGAGAAAAACCCAAAAAAAATCCTTTAGGAGCCGTTAGTGACTACTAAGCCCAATTAAGTAAGCCGCATTCAGTGAGGGTTCGCCCTTAACAGATTGGATGGTTTAGAGGACATCGTGTAAGGCCCCGTCCTCAAGCAACGGACTTCAGCATGTACTTACATCCATACTGGCTGGATTGCATATGCTTAATTGAGTTTAGGCAGTCCTAATATCAAAAAAAATGTGTGTTTTTGAATGAAGGAGTTGGATTAATCCTCTACACTTACACTTCCACCCAGGATCTGAAATGATCAAGGAAACTTAGTTTTATGAGGTCTTTGAGATTTTAGGTTAACCAGCCTTAGCCATCATGGTCATAGACTTAATCATCCACATTTCCCTAGGTTTCTAGATTTGCATGCTATATTCCATGCTTAGTCTCAGACAAAAAGAATATGATCATCACATCACATGCACAACTGCGGTTTTGATGAGATGAGTTGATTTTTCACTTGAGGAATTGGGATGAGGAAGTCGAGTTTGGATTTGATCTAATGATGCTCGAGGATGGGATAAAATCTTTGGAGGCTTCATGAAACCTGAGTGTCAGCAATATTAGCCAGTATGAGAACTTGGTTCTTATGCTAATCTCTTGATATTGACCTAAGTGCCAGGGTGTGAAATAAAAAAATGTGTTGATCAGTGTGCGCCAACTCTTGGTAAAAGCAGTGGAGCTAGTCAAAAATTATACAAGTCAATGAAATTTCAAAGAAAAGGCTCTCATTCCACAAAGTTACATATCAAAGAGCTTCCACCAAAGGCGAGCGCTCCCAAACTTTTCAAAGTGTCCACTTGGACCACCGCTATTAAGATCAGGAGTCAGACTTGCACCAAAAAAGGGCTCTGCATCGTAAATGCCACAAGTCTGGGTGTAGAAGGTACGATAGGTACTCAAAAAAGGAACACCCCAGTGTACTCCCAGGAATACAAGTGCAGACGACTCCAATTTCTCTTGACGGACGCACTGATCAGTACCAAAAAAAGGTGTTGCGTAAAAGGCACTAGAGAGAATCCTTGTTCTAGTGAGAGGGAGAGAAGAATAACACAATCCCATATCCTCCATTACTGGCCTGCCATCTACATTTTCTAAGTCTGACAACTAAAGAGACGGTGGAATGGATGCAAGATTTGATTTATTCCCTAGTGTTGAGGATTGGGTCCTTAGGAGATTTTCTCAGACCACGACTTTGGGTGAAGATTTGACTCTACTCTCAGAATTGCAGTCAACACTAAATTTCATATCCTTTAGATTATATGTACATCAGAGAGAGTATGGAGAATTAGAGGAATTGGGTGCCTCTTGACTAAGGCTGGGTTGAACTCTAGGATTTTGGACCTCTAAAGTTGAGTCGACTTGAACAAATCAGATCCTGTATTCACATGCACAAGGGGGTTAATCCAGCTTATTCATTCTCTATGATGCTCGAGGACGAGCATAATGCTCGAGGACGAGCATAGTTTAAGTATAGCGGGGTGATGAAACTCGATTTCATCGTCTTTATTTTCCATTATTAACCCCCTTGCTTAACTCTGTGTCAATAAAAGCCTGTTAAAATCCTGTAATTATCAGAGTCCTAAATAAATTAAAAATCACAAAAAAACCTCAAAATTAAAATCCATGGTATTTTTAGCCTTAAAAATACCCTCCAAAATATTTCGAGTCTTTATTTATCTCATCTCCACTTTTGGTCAACATGAAACTTGTAGATCTCATCGAGATCTACAACTTTCATGTTTTGAGTTTTCTCAAATTCGGCCTTCTAACCCCTCAAAAATCAACTTTTCTCTCCTACTAATCTGATTGGGCCACGTGGCCCGTTCTGGGTGAGCCACGTGACCCGCTCCTCTTGTCTCTTCCGCCCCCATCTCCAGCCGTCGGATCACCTTCATAATACAACGGTCTGTTGCCCTCCACGTACACCCTTTGTTCCCTGCTGTTTGATCTACCCAGGTCTTCATCACCACCGTCAGTGAGCGCCTCTCCCTCCTCACGCCACGTGGAGCATTTTGCGCCATCAGATCTCACCTTTAGCTCTTCAATCTACACCGTCCACTGGTGCTATAATCCCAACCGCCCGATCGAAGCCCTAATCTAATCCCATCCGTCCGCTGGCGACTCGCCTTCGACGCGCCACGTGGCAGATCCATAGCCCTTCAGTCACTTCGCCTGGGATTAAATTCACACCGCTTCTTAGCGCCCTTCTCTTAGCCGTTGGATCGCAAGATCCAACGGCCAGGGCTTCGTCTTCTTCCTCCCACAACCTCCGACCAAGCGCCGCACCTCGCAGATCTCCATCCCCCTTCTAATTTTAGCCGCTTCACCTTACCACCTCTCCTCTCTCTAACCACCCCACGACCGAGCCCATTCATCCATGATCCTCGCGGGCACGACCACCATCCACGATCATCCTCCAGTAGCCCCACATCTCCCTCGCAATCCTCGGCTCCAGCCACCTGGACCATCACCCCCTTCCTTTAAATACCTCACCTCCTCCTCCTTATCCTCGGGTCCACCTTCACGAAAGGCAAGGCCCAGCCCTCCTCCTCCTCCTCCCTATGACAGGGGGAGGGGGTAGGATAGAGCGACGACGACCTGTGTCTTCTGTGAGACCCGCCACCGATAATGGTGGCGATGCGGTGGCTCCAGCCCCGCTCAAGCTCCGAGGAATTGCCGACCATGATTCTCAGCCCATGCATCCGCTCCGCCAATCCTCGAGTAAGACCTTCCGATCCCTCTTTGTATTTTTCATTTAATTTCTCGCAATTAAATAGGTTTACTCCGATGATTTCACCTTCCATTGAACATCCTCCGAGCTCCGTCGCACAACCGTCCTTCACGCCAGCGCCTCCAATCATCTCCCCCTCCGTCACGACCTCCTTCACCCCAGGCTTTCTGCTCCGCCGGAGGCGGAGGAGAACCCACCAAGGGCTCCGCTTCTCCACCGCTTAAGCCCTTCGCTCACCTCAACTCGCATGCACACACACCGTGAATTCCATCTAAACCCTTTTGCAGGTCAACCATCGTCATTGGCCGGACCTCGGGCGAAGCCGAGTTCTAGAGCTCCGCCTCCGGCGAACGGGCGTCGACAACGGACTCCACGCATCTCCTCGTCTTCCTCGAGCATAGATCTTCATCGCCATGGAACGATCTTCCTACCCCGACCTTCATCGAGCACGACGAGGCGCGGTGGAGCTCCAGGCCTTACGGCGGAGCTCCAATCGCGTCACCACTCAGCAGAGGAGAAGGAAGAGCAGATACCGTTGGATCCTGCCCCCACGGCGGAGATCCAACGGCCCTAGAGCAGACACGTCGCCATCCCGGAGGGCGGAGGCTCGGTGGGACCGAGCCTCGCCCGAGGCAACCTCGAGCTGCCACGTGGCCCGAGCCACCTGCTACGGCCGTCTGAAGCTGCGCCGAGCCTCACCCCCACCTGAGCCTAAACTCACGTACCTCACGCACGTGGATTATGGGCTTTTTGCATTGGCGCCCTCGCATCTTCTCCATATTGCATCCAGGTCCAGATCACGTGCAGGCCATGCGCACTGTGGGCGTTTTGCACCTTGGCCCTCGCGGGTTTTAATATTTGCAAAAATACCCCCGTGCATGAGGGTAATTTACAGGGAAGGTCCCGATCTTTTTCATAATTACATTTTAGTCCCTCCCAAGGACCTGTTTGCAATTTTATTTCATGTTTTCTTTCAGTTATGCCCCTGTCTTCTTTATTGTATATCTTGAGCATCATATGTCCGATTAAGTTGATTTCAGTTTCATTTCGAAGCTCTTCTCGTTGTCTTTATAATGGCATGCTTAAATTTAAGATTAGACACTATGATCTTTAATGCATTATTTTATTGTCTAAGTGCTTGACTTTCCATGTAGCTCATGTCTAATTGCCACTAGAACGAATAGTGCTTCTTTAGTTGACACTGATTTGACTCATCTTTTTAATGGCTCAAGTAATTATCATCTCGGGCATATGTTCATTGCATCTCATTGCATTTATTTTCATGATAAAATTATATACAAAAAATGCATGTTTATTTCTTTAATGCATTGTTGACTTCTTGCATAATTTGACCTATATATTCTTTCAACTCAACGCTTAATTAGATATATAAAAATCCGAATAATTCGAGAAAGGCTCGTGTCCCTGAGTTCGACCTTGGTATCTTGCCAAGTAAAATATATACGACCATCTCATTTTGATATATATATATATATAAATAAATAAATGAGATGGTCTTTGATGAGCCCATTTCGGCCCGACTGCGATGACGATTACAAGTGCTAATTCAGCACTATTAAAGGGCCGATTTGCGACTCATCAGTTACCTAATCAAGCTCTCTCGTGCGTATCCAGTGCTTTATCGTGATTCTTTTTTAGAAAGGGTGATTTATGGCTCCTGAAATGATCGAATTTTATTTTCGTATAAAAAAATGCTAAGAATGTGCCAAGAACGCGAAGAATGAATGAAGAACACGAAGAACATGAAGAACGTGAAGAACATATTTTCTCTTGAAATTTCAGCGTAGCTTCCCCTTATACGGGGTTATAGTTTTTGGAAAATTTTGGCAGAGTTCCCCTTATATGGGGACATATTTCTATGAAAATTTTGGCAGAGTTTCTCCTTATATCGGGATATATTTCTATGAAAATTTCGACATAGTTTCCCTTTATGTCGGGACATATTCTAAAAGAAAAACGGAAAGAGTTTCCTCTATAAAATCACCGAGAGGAAAACAACATGAAACTGAAAGAATATAATCGAATTGTAAGAGATGGAGAATCAACAAACACCGTACGTCTTAGGTGAGTGAAGGTGTGACAAATCACAGGGTTCAGTAACGTGCATAGCCACCTGAAGAATCATAGAATTACCCGTTTAATAATGTCGAATTAACGACTAAAAGATGTTCGTTGCAGGCAGACAATTAAGGGTTAATAAAAAAGCTGCAATTTTAATTAATGTGCCAATTAAAAGCGAGCGGTCAATATATATGTTTTTACTTGGGAAGTCCAAGGTCGAACTCAGGGAGGCAACTGTCTCCTTATGTTGGTTTAAAGTCTATCACGAAGTCAGGTTTTTAAAGAGGCATTTTTTATTTTTTTATGCAAGTAATAAATGAAATACAATTATGGAAAAGTTCAAGGGTTAAAATGCAAATCACTATCAATCAAGTCTAAAAATCCTCAAACTTGGCCAAAATGTTAAATATGATGAAATTAAACTACTACATTTTTTGGAATTTTTAGATGCAAGATGAATAAATAATGAATTTTTGAATGCAGACAATGAGATTTTTAATAATTAATTATAATAAATACTAGATCTACTTATTTTCGAGAAGTAAAATTATCTAGGTTATTTCACTAAGTGTTCTATCTCAAAAAAATCCTAAATCCTAAAAATATTTGATTTAATACCTATTAGAAAATAATTAGTGAAATGCACGAAATGATTATTCTAGAGAAACTATGCATATAAATGCAATTCTTTTTGGGCATAATGTTATTAACAATTAATTCTACGATCCACGATTTTTTGAAAATTTTGGTGGTATGGTTATTTAACTATGAATTTCAGAGCAATCAATGGGCAAAATATGCAAGATTCTACAATAGAAATTATTATTAATTAACCACAAAGAATGAAAAAATTATGAACATGCCACACTGTAGAGAATTAGATGTAGAACAAAGTGCAATTTTGCAATTTTTAGAATAATAAAATGATGTAATGTAGAGGCTCAAAATAAATAAAGAACACAATGTTCAAAATGCAAATATAATAAATGAAATTAAATAAAGAAAATGCAGTAGTGTGGGCCTAAGGAGGAATTACCAGGCCCTCTGGGGGACTATATGCAAAAGTCTAGGGATCACGTGCCAATCACGTGACCCTGGTTGACGGGGGCTCCTTTGTGAAATGGTAACACGCTAGGGGCTTTGAATCAAGTTTGCCAAGGGGGAACGTGCCCTGTCAGGGGGGACTGGTGCGAGAAACTCTGGAACAACATCGGCTCGATCGCAATTGCTACCCCCACTCATGTGCACCTCATGTGAGCAGCAGGTTTGGATGGCGGTCAGGATTTTTGGAGCGGGGCAGAGTTCTGCGAGGCGGAGTGGACTTAGGCTGTAGAGGCGATGTCGAGGACGAGCGGGCCGCCTGCGGATGTGGCAAAGGCCTCTTGCATACGATGAGGAGACGACAGCGGCTGGGTGATGAATCCACGATTGATCGTACTAAAATATGAAAAAAGAGCTTCGTTCCCGAGAAGTTAGCTGCATTACATCATTTATTCTGCATTTTTATCATTAATGCATGTAAAATTAATATTTGCATTTTAAAACTCATTCATAATCATCTTCACATTTGCACCCAATTTCATGCATTTTAACTAATTCATGCTAACTCCAAATCACCTCAAACCAACTCCAATGTGTACATATTACTAATAAGATTAAAGGAAAAATACAAAAAATTACTAACTAAAATAATTGGCCCGTGAGACAAAATCTCAATTCTAGACTAGACAGACTAAAACTCTCATATCTTCCGCATACAATGTCCGATTTAGGTCTATGACGAATCCGAAATTCAGTACGTTAATTATGGGGAATTATCGAGCATTTAAATTAATGTTGAATGTGTCGTTTTTGAGCAATCAGAACCGATCAAGAAATAACCACAATAAATTAATCAATTTTCAAGCGGCGTGGTTTTATGTTTATTTTACTTGGGCAAGTCCCACTGTCGAACTCAAGGAGGCAAAGGAACAACCTAGACTTTTATCTATCAAATTTTATGTACGATTACGAGGCATTTTTTATTTTTTAATACTATTTGGGATACGAAATACAAATTTGGCCAATTTTAGAGACTAAAAAGCAATTTTCAATCAAATATTGTCCGAAAATTATGAAACTTGCCAATATGTAAACTATGGTGAAATGAATGCAATGCATTTTTTTTGGAATTTTTGGATGCAAGATAAATATTTTATGAATTTTCTGAATGCAAACAAAGTGAATTTCAATATTATTGATGATAAATATTAAACTAATTATTTTCAAGGGATAAAATTATCCAAGATCTATCACTGGTGGTTTATCCCTGAAAAATCCTAAAGCTTAAAAATACTAGCTTTAATACATAATAAAAATTAAAGATTGAAATATATAAAATAATTTTTATAGAGAAAGATGCATGCAAATGCAATTCTTTTGGGAACAATGTTAAACACGATTAATCCTCACCATGAATCTTTGGCAATTTTTCGAACATTAATTAATTTAATAGGAATTTCCAAGTACAGAATGGGCAAAATATGTAATTTTCCACATGAATATTAATTTAGAATTAACACAGACTACAAAAATATCACAAGCATGCCAAGATGTAGAGAATTAATTGTAGAATATAGTGTTATTTTTGAAATAATAAAAAATGCAATAATGTAGCTCAACTCACGGATAGAATAGAGGGGGTGTCAATGTAATACAGAAACTTAAATAAGAAACATAATGCAAAACAAGGGTATAAATATAATTACCTAAACCCTCAAAGGTGATTCTGCAAAATGGCCAAGGGACACGTGCACAGCACGTGCCCTTGGCAGTGGGGGCGCTTATGGAAAGTGGTGGATCTTCGAGGGATTTGTGCAATATTTCCAACTAGTCATGTGTAATGCACGTGACTTTGCAGTGACGAGGATCTCAGTAAATTAGGGAACTGTTGGGGGCTTCAATGTAATAAGCCCTCCACACACGTTCCTATCACATGAGGGGGGCCTTCTTTCCAGGTGTTCCCCCAACGCATGTGCGACGCACATGGCGGGGGCTTCGGGTTGCGAACCCGACGGAAAGGGGCAGTCGGGGGCGGAGCTTGGTCGTCAGTTGGAAGAGCGCGGATGCGATGTGGTGCTGGACTCCTGAGGTGGAGGAAGATGTGGCTGATGGTGCTGCTTCTCTAGTGGTCGTCTCGACAGCTGCGAGGCGGATGAGGGGAGCACGGCGATACGGGCGGATGCTGATGAAGGACTGATCGAGGTTTTCGTGGAAGAGGAGGAACCCCCTAGGTGCTTCGATATCATAGACGACCTATGTCTGAGATGTATAAGCTCCTGAAGCTTTGATGATGAAGGACCGGTCATGGTTGAGGATGCAGGAAGGACGTGGGGAAGAAGAAGTGATGAAGTGGGAGAGTTGGCGGTAGTTTGTAGGCTTGACGGAGGAAGTCCGGAGCATGGGCAGTAGCGGCAGAGGGGGGGCCGTGCTGCAATGAAGCAGACACCTCGAATCTCGCTACGCACTTGAGGGCAAAGCCGGGGCACGACGCTGTCACCGCCGACCGAAATAGGAACCTGGTGGTGTTTGTATCGGCGGATCTCGTGGCAAGGAGCAGCGACGAGGGTTAAATAGGAGCCGAGGGAGGCGACAAAGACGGAAGTAGGAGGCGGTGCGTGAAATTGAGGGAGATGGTGATACACGTGAGATTGGTGGAGATATGGGATCATGGTGATTTAGGGAAGTAGCGGAGGAGATATTCACGATGTCGGTGATTTGATTCTGATGAGGATATGGAGGGTGGTCGCGCGCAAGATTCGATGAGGAGACGAGATCGGGGCGACGACTATGGAAGGAAGGTTGCGGGCGGAGTCACGATTCACGGAGGAGGCGACATGACTAGTTCTGGAAGGCGGTGGTAGGATTTGCGGGGCGGCGTCGCCTCCCGATTGGGAAAGGGGGAGGAAGAAGACGGAGGAAGGGGAGGAGCTTTGGGCCATTCGATCGGCCGAGATCGGACGGTCCAAAATACATAATGTGTTTATTTATTTATTTTTATTTTTATTTATTTTTATTTTTATTATTTTTAATAATTTTTCATAAAATAAATGAAAAATAAAGCTAAAAAATGGGTGACACGTGGCAGTTCCAGGAGCTACGATGTGTCAACCCCACAAAATTGAGAAATATATACAATAATAAATACATGAAAAATAGTAAATGACCTCAGATCGAAAAATTTTCTTCACGAAAGTTGCTCGTCTCGATGAGATCTACAATGTTCATGAAGAGACTAAAAATCCAAATTGATCATTTGCATAAAGTGATATTTTTGGAGTATCCCATGTACATTGAACCTTGATTTTTGGGTTTTATATTTTTTATCATTTTTAACCCAGATAAAAATACAGAAAAATATGATGAAATCAAATATAAATATTTACACATTATTTTTTTGAATTTTTATTAATTAAAAAAAGAAGAAATAAAATAAAACACGAAAATGATATTTTTTGTACAGACAGTTAGTGAAGACTCGGACTCAGTTAGTTTCTTTGATTTCAAGCTCAGTTTAGATTTGGATTTTTGCGCATTTTAATAAAATTTTTACCAACAAAAATAAATGAAAAAGAAATAAAATAAAAAGAGCCAATTACATACAAAAAAGAATAGGTCAAAAACTGCTAAAATACAAAATTTACAAAAGAGGCCCAAAACCCAACTTTCACATATGAGCTCCGATTCACTTGAACTTAGTCTTATTTTGAAGGTAATTGAATATACATTAGTTCAAAAGTGAGTAGGATCAAAGTAGACACTGGATGAGGAAGATATCGAGTTTTTATTTCGGAAATCCTAGAACTAGGGTTTGGGTTTTTGGTCCACTTATTTGTGTTAGTGACTTTTTGTAATTTTCATTTAGTCTTGTTAGTAATATGTACACAGTGGAGGTGGTTTCGGGTCATTTGGAGTTGGCATGAATTAATTAAAAATAAAAGAAGTTAGGCTATTTTATAGGTCAATTTTGTTGTGATTTTTGGCTTCTTATTTTGTGCAATAATGAGTGATAAAATGCAATTCTTATCAATACATGCATGAATGTTAATTATGCAGAATAAATGAAGAAATGGCAATGAATTTTAGGGATTTGAGCTTAATTCATGACTTTTAGAGTGGTGAATATGAGATTCAGCAGTCTACTCACTTTTAAAGTAATACATATTCAAAGACCTTCAAAACAAGACCAATTTCATAAAAATCAGAGCTCGTATGTGTAAGTTGGGTTTTGGGCCTCTTTTACGTATTTTATCTTTTTGTAGTTTTAGACCTAATATTTTTTGTGCATTATTAACTCTTTTTCGCTTATTTCTTTGTCTTCTATATTCTTTGATGAAAGTTTTAATAAAATCCACAAAAGTCCAAATTCAAAATAAGACTAAAATCAAAGAAATTGACCGAGTCCGAGTGTTCCCTGAGACTTAGAATTTTAAAATCCACAGTCTTCAAATTCTACACATCATTGTCACAGTTTCGGCTCAGAAGTCATCTTAGATCAATTCTCCTCCTCCCAAAGTGTACCCCATAAACATTGAACAATCGACTCATGTGTGTGAAAGGTTTTAGCTCTTCCCATCCAGAATGCCATACTACCATGCAAACATCCTCTCCAATAACTCGTCCTCGGAGAGTCATGTATTTCCTTCTAAGGTCTGTCACACTGTGTTCACAATCCAATAAAGTGAGAAACTAGAAGAAGGAGAAAAGAACTGGAGAGTGACCAATGTAGACACCTCTCCTTGTGAAGTCGGCCAGTTTAGCCTAGTCTCCACCAAGATCTGTAGGTTTTCTTGAAGCTTGGACCTTTTTGGTCAAATGTTTATTTGGTAGTAGGCTTCTTTGTATTTTTTGGATTTTTGGTAGCTCTGCTTGAATCTTGTTGTGCCCCTACGGATATGGAATCTTTTTTTCCGTACAATTTTTTGAGGTCTTAGAAAAAATTATGCCCAGCCGTCCATCCCTTTTCTGAAGCTTTATTTCAACCCGTACTCCGGTCTTTAGATGTCCATGCTACTAGAAAAGAAACTCACACAGTCTTCCAACACCCCATCTGAGTTGAGCTAAGTGCATAGTGTGAGAGTACAAATTAATTCCCTATTCCAGAGTCATACCCAGAATGAAGAGACCAGGTTAGACACTAAGAGTCAAACGCTGCACATTGTCATGTGGAACTCGAAATATTAAGTCAAAGACCTGTAGTTTCTAAAATCCTTTTTCTTGGTGAAGTTCCTTTGAAAATTAGGTGGATTAAGGTCAAGTCTAGACCACTCTCGGTGTCTGCTCATAACTCGATTCAGAACCCAAGGGCTTTTCACAAATGCAAATGCATGTAATGCTGGATGAAGTGAAGGTGTGTGAAATGCAGACACAATTATTTTATGATTTTTTGTTTGTTTTTTTAATGCACGCTTTCTTTTTTTTTGCAAAAATGAATAAGAAGCCATTTTTTTTCAAAAATTTTGGGTTGGTCACAGTTAGTGTTAGAAGCAAAATTTCTCTTTTTTTGTGTTTTATTTTTATTTCTTTTTTAAGTTAGTTACCCATTCCGTAAATACATATAGATTTACGTGAAAGTACAGGCTATGGGTAAAATATATACACAGTATATATATACACTCCCCTATACTTAGCGAGTGCTGTGTCCTCAGAGCACAAGAAGCGTAGAGAAGACATAGCTCGGGTAAGCGAAAGAGAGTAAAAAAGTAAAGAAAAAGATAGATCAGCCTGCCCTCCTATACTTAGGCTACGAACAGTCTAAGTATAGAAGAAGAGCGAAAATGAGGCGGTCGGGATATGTGAATGAGGAGAGTATATACAAATGAGCATCGGTTCCCGCTATACTTAGGCTCTTGTCAGCCTAAGTATAGAAGAAGGGTGGAAATGAGGCGATCGTGATATGGAGAGAAAGGTATGTACATATAGCATCGGTCCCCCCTATACTTAAGCCTTGGACTAAGTAGAGGAAGAAGATGTACAAGGAGACCGATGGGGTCAGGAGGGAGGGAGGGTAGCCGATGATTAAGGCGGTTTTCGACCGATCTTTTTGTGAGCCTGTGGTGGGAGATCGTAATAATAAGAAGGAGATGAAGCATATGATTCCCAACCATTATCAGTGTTATCCTCTGAGAATCATGCTGGAGAGTAGATGAAGCGTATGAATCTGATGAAAGATAACCATCATCGGAGTTATCCTCAGAGGAATAGTATCTGAAAGTGGAGGCACTCCATATATTCTTGTTCTTTAGATTCTTCAGTTGTTTTCTCAAAATTCGTTCCTTCTTGGGATCAAGCGATTCTTCCTTGGATGATGAATACTCTGAAGCACCAGTCTCAGTCAGCTCATAAGAAATTATTCCGGTATATTTAATGAGACCAGGAGAATCGGCTTTGGATGAATCATAATGAGGAACATGAGTCGTCATACGGGAATCGAAATTTGAATCCTTGCGAAGATAGGGTTTTAGGACTACCGAACAGACCTCACTCATGTATATTATCCTTTCTGGACCTGATGAGTGATCATCAGACGATTCCTCTTTTGGAAGGTCAAAGGTGACTTTCTTTTTAGATGGAGCAACCATTTTGTTTCGTGAAGGTGCTGATCATGGGAGTGAGGTGTTGACACTTGAGTCTCCAGGTGAATAACCATTGAAATTTGTCTCCTTGGTCAGTGTTCGTACTACATATTTCTTCTTAGTTTTCTTAATGTTGGTGCACTCCTGAGTTGGATTGATTTGGTCAAGGTAGTCAGAGAAGTTTGACCAGGGTGAGCCCATGCATATGTCTCAGGATCATATAAGAAACACTTTTCTATGGTGAGAGTTGCAGGAAATGGAACAGTGGGGAGAGTCTATGCATGTTCGTTCTCAATTGACTTGATGTTGGTGCATTCCTATTTCGGGTTGATTTGATCAAGGCAGTCAGAGAAGGTTTCGACTGACTCAGGGTGAGCCCATGCATATGTATCAAGATCATATGAGTCATATATTTGATTTTTCATGGTGAGTGCAACGAGAAATGGAACAGTGGGGAGAGTCTCTAAACTAATAGTCCCATCAACAACCACTATCTTAGGTGTAGCAGCGGGGTAGGGCTCTTCTACCATTTAGTGGTTACAGTTGTTGACGGCTTCGTGGGTTACCTTAGTGAATCGTGGTTCCTCAAAGACTGGTTGAGATCGAAGTGCCCCCAATGCTGTAAAATTGATTTCTCGAGTCTCACACTCAATAATTGCCTTAGACAATGCCAAGAATGGCTTTTCAAGAATGATCGAAGACTGGGTGAATTCTCCTTTATTCTCAATATCAATGATCGTGAAGTCTATTTTAAGCGGAGCACCTTGGAATGTAACGGTGACTGAAATTGTTCCTCGCGGCCACTTTATCGACCGATAAGCTAGTTGAACGATCTCTCTTATCTATCTGATAGGTCCAAGTTTGAGTTTGTCGAATATAGAGGTCAGGAAGATATTGATTGGTGAGTCGTCATAGATTCGATCATGGGTAAATATTGTGTCTTTGATTCCACAGTCAAATCTGGGCAACCGCTTCACTATGCGGCTCTTGGTTTTTCTCCTCAACACCAAGGAGGTGGCCATTGACAAGATATGTCTTTCAGTCTTTGTTCTTATCCCATCCGACTTTTTCATCATTAATTTGTTCATTATAAATCCTTTAAGGTCGGGGAAGTGTTCAATGGCCTGTATCAAGGGAAGTTCAAAATTCAATCTTTTCTCTAGTGCTTCCCTGAGAGCAGGATCCAAATTCTTCAGATCTTCCTCAGTTTCAATTTTTATGTATTTTTTTGGATTTTCAAATTTTTGGGTACTTTTGAATATTTCAATTTTTTAATATTTTCTGTGTGGTGTGTGGATGTGGTGTTTTCCATAGATGATGAGGGGTTTTGATATGCCGAGTCAGAGTCAGAATCATAATCAGATTTATCCCTAGGGGAGTAGTAGGCAGAGGTGTCACTATCAGGATCGTCCCTTAGGTGATAATAGTCTCTAGATTTCTAAATATCTGCAGAATTTTCAACATGAGATTCGATCTTTTCCTCATCCATTTTTATATCCGAGCTACCATAGAATGAAATTAGTCGGTCGGTGAACTTTCTAAATTTATCCTCCATTAAATCATACCTCTTATTTATCTTCGAAATAACATCCTCCAAAACTTTTCATGATCAATCATGGGAGCAGTCGATGTATATTCTTGTTTTTGAATTTGAGATTCAGTAATTTCATCTTCTGTTTTCTTGTATGAGCTGAGAGGAGATTCTCTTGGACTATCCAATATATGATTGTTATTTTCTAAAATTTCTCCTCAAAAATTATGGAATGAGTCTGCTTAGTGGAAGGATTTTGCGGGAATCAGTAGGTCTCATACTCAGCATGCCGTGATTCCGACATGCAATGCTGGTTTGAGTAGAGTATACTTCCATGATCATGATTGATCGTATCCCCAAACAATGGAATCATATAGGGTTCATATGTGTCAATATCATCAGTCTGGTCCTCTGTATGTGTAGGATGATCAAAGGAATGGTATTCGGGGTTGTCAATGTGGATGTGATCGTCACGATTTATTCAACACTGATAATCATTAGGTGCAGACCACTCCATCCAGTGTGATCGGGTTTGGTCTCTCTGCCAGTCATGAGGCTCAGAAGTGATTTGATCTTGAAATGGTTCATTAGTTTCAGCGAGAAATCGGGAATAAGATGGTTCAATCCAGGATGGCAGTTGCTCAGGTGGTCGAGGTGAAAAATATGAGGATGTGGTGACTTTGATTGGATGATTCGAGTAGAATGGCTTGGAATTTATCGAGGGGGCCGGATTCATCCGAGAGTGAAAGTCTCCCGCAAATGTTGGAGGATTACAGAAAGAAGATGGTTTAGTTGATTTGGGCCTGATCGAGACAAATTCATTTTCATAATATAGATCAGATGGGTACTCGGACCATTGTCCTGTATCTGCTAAAGGAGGTTGATGATGAATCGACATGGTTGATCTCGGTGCATGTGCACAGGATATTCACAAAAAAAATTTATCAAGGAGATTGTTGGCACAAGTGGCGGTTTTTGATCTTGAAATCAGTTCACGCACACCAATGCAAACACAAATCAAATCCCAAGTTCACCAACTCACACAATGAAGCCGCAAGAGTTCGACAAATTATCTTTTCAATTTTAGTTGGTGATAAATTCAATCTTGGAAAAAAATTAGCAAGCTGTTAGGTGTCGAATTTTTTTTAAAAGACTGGCTCTAATTCTTACGACTAGTTGCATCAACTTTCAGCCAGTATGGGTATAAGTACGGACCGTATAACGGTTACCCTTGTTACTTAAGGATGGAGCCTTACACAATGTCCTTTAAACCACCCACTCTGGTAAAGAAATCTGGACCGTTTACCATCTACCCGTAGATCCTCATTGAGAAGTAGTTAATCATTTTTAGAATCAGTAGTCTGAACGAAAATTTCGGAGCTGGTCTCTAACCTTAAGTGTCGTCTCTAGCTCATTCAAACAGATAAACGAATCCAAGGTCGGGGTTGCTCTCCCACAAACATTCTTGATTTTATGAGCTATTTAATCGGCTTTATTTAGTAGTCCCAATTTTAATTAGGTGATCACTAAAAATTTAAGGTGAGCACAAATGCACGTCTACCGTCCAATCCCAATTTCCTTTAAACTTATTTGACAAAATAGGAGGGAGAAATTCGGGAAAAGTCGATGCACGTGAAACGATGATGTATGCTCAGATAGAAGACTTACAGTGATTCCTTGCAATCTTCATGTAGGATGAATATAAGAATTGAAAATTTAATCTATATGAATGCAAGCCGATGAAAATCGTACCTAGCAGAAAGTTCTATTAGCTGGGAAGAAATGAGTTAAATTTTTGACTAAGTTGAACGATCTAATGTGCGTCTCGATTAAAGTGCAGTGTGGTCCTAGATTCTATGAGCACAATCAAAAATTTAAAAGCTCTAATGGCTGTATGTGCATGTCTAACCTACAAGCCACTCAAGTCGGGCCCCACCCTCATTGGAGAGTGAAACATGTCACGACACACCACAGAAAAAGTTCAAGGTCTTGTTACATACGTGAGAGTCCAAACGGACACCACTAGAAATGGGCAATTAATTACAAAAATTAAAATTGCAGAAAAATAAATCCTAGACTCTGCGCTCTCTCACGACTCGACTC
This sequence comes from Ottelia alismoides, assembly GCA_037367405.1. Taxonomy (NCBI): domain Eukaryota; kingdom Viridiplantae; phylum Streptophyta; class Magnoliopsida; order Alismatales; family Hydrocharitaceae; genus Ottelia; species Ottelia alismoides. The sequence goes on from JAZKJV010010091.1 coordinate 523,229, forward strand.
GATCTTAGATTTATTTACGGTTTTCAGGTTTCGTTGAAGATGCGTCGATTTTTGTGAGAAACTGCTCCACGTACGTCGGGTACCTCGCAAGAAAAATAAGAGAGAGTATGTAAGAGAGTGATACGCAAATTAATAAAGATAGAAAATAAATGCAGAAAAATAAAATAAAAAATAAATGCAAGGAAAAAAGAATTTTTACAGTGAATATTCGGAGGTCAGACTACCAGAATGCGTAAAACTGAACAAAAGTTTTTTAGACAAAAAACTAAGTCGTTTGCCTCCCCGGCTACGACGCCATGTGACGAGTCCGAAAATTGCCTACGTTATTTATAGGGAATTATCGAGCATTTAAATTAATGTTGAATGCGTCATTGTCGGGCAATCAGAATCGATCAAGAAATGACCACAATAAATTAGTCAATTTTCAAGAGGCGTGGTTTTATGTTTATTTTACTTGGGCAAGTCCCAAGGTTGAACTCAAGGAGGTAAAGGAACAACCTAGACTTTTGTTTATCAAATTTTATGCATGATTTTTGAGGTGGGTTTTTTTATTTTTTAATGCAATTTGGGATGTAAAATGCAAATTAGGATAATTTTGGGGACTAAAAAGCAATTTTCAATCAAATGATGTCCACAAATTATGAAACATGGCCAAGATGTAAATTATGGTGAAATGAATGTACTTTATTTTTTTTGGAATTTTTGGATGCAAGATAAATATTTTATGAATTTTTGAATGCAAACAAAGTGAATTTCAATAATTAATGATAATAAACATTAAACCTAATTATTTTCAAGTGATAAAATTATTCAAGATCTATCACTAGGTGATTGATCTCAGAAAAATCCTAAACCTTAAAATACTAGCTTTAGTACCTATTAAAAATTAAAGATTGAAATATGTAAAATGATTTTTATAGAACAAACCATGCATGAAAATGCAATTATTTTTAGGCACAATGTTAAACACAATTAATCCTCGAATCCATGATTTTTTTGGCAATTTTTCAAACAATGGTTATTTTAATATGAATTTCCAAGTACAGAATGAGCAAAATATGTAATTTTCCACATGAATATTAATTAATAATTAACCATAGACTACAAAAATATCACAAGCATGCCAAGATGTAGAGAAGTAATTATAGAATACAGTGCTATTTTTGGAATAATGAAAAGATGCAATAATGTAGCTCAACTCACAGATATAACAGAGGGGTGTCCATGCAATATAGGAACTTCAATAAGAAACATAATGTAGAATAGGGGTATAAATATAATTATCTAAACCCTTAAGGGTGACTCTGCAAAATGGACAAGGGACGCGTGCACAGCACGTGCCCTTGGCAGTGGGGGCGATTATGGAAAGTGGTGGATCTTCGAGGCTTTGCGCAATATTTCCAATCAGTCACGTAAAATGCACGTGAGTTTGCAGTGACGGGGATCTCAGCAAATCAGGGAACTGCCAGGGGCTTCAATGTAATTATCCCTCCACGCACGTTCCTATCACGTGAGGGGGGCCTTCTTTCTAGGCGTTCCCCCAATGCACGTGCGACGCACGTGGCAGGGGCCTCAGGTCACGGGCCCAGCGGAAAGGGGTGGCCGTGGGCGGAGCTTGGTCGTCGGTCGGAAGAGCGCGGATGTGATGTGGTGGCTAGACTCCTGAGGTAGCCGAAGACGTAGCTGATGGTGTTGCTTCTCTGGTGGTTGTCGGGACAACAGTGAGGCGGATGAGGGGAGCATGGCGTGCAGGATATGGTTAGATCCTCAAGCGCATCACGGAAGCGTGAGCGTCATATCGAATACGACGAGGAGCGACTAGTCGGACTAGTTGCTCGATGCAGCGGAATTTAAAAAATTTTATACGATGAAACCACATGATCCAAGAACACTTCTCGAATAATTTTGTCTAAACCACAAACAAGTAATAGGATTTACCTCTTGAAGCGTGGTTGCGATCGAGTCTCTAAACGAAGAGACCTCCTGTCTCAAGTCCGATCCGACGGAGGAGACGCTTGCGAGCGCGGGGATGAACCGCGTGCTTCTCGCAATCCATGTTGATGATCCAAGCGGCGGATCTCCTGATCTCGACACACGAGATCCGACGTCTTCTTCACGAGCGAGGCACACCGAAGGAGACGGAGATCCACAAGCAGAAGAACGGGCAACATAACGACGATGCCGCGGCGATGGAGAACCTCTCCATGGCATCCATGGTGGACGGCCATGAGAGGGAGAGAGAGGGCTGACGTCTCTTGAGAGAAAGAGAGAGAGAGAGAGATGCTTCTCAAGCATTATGTGTGTAAAATAGAGAGCATGGTATGCCTCTCTATTTATAATGTTTTGGGATCCATGGATCTCAATCCATGTGACATATAAAATCAATGGATGAGATTGATTTATGTCAATCCAATGGTCAAGATTATTGTTGGTAAAAACCAACAACTTGTGATTTAATTTTGATAAAATATATTTGATAAATCAAATAAATATTAATACCAAATTAAAACAATCAAATAAGGAGAGAAAATACAAAGGAGATCAACCTTCCCCTTTAGAGGGAAATCTCATGGATTCCCATGAGATTGCACATCTCCTTGATTTTCTCTCTACTTATTTTCCAACAACAATTTGTTGGTATTTTAATTCACCAAAATAATTCTCAATTAATTTTGGGAATATTGCAATCTTGACATTGGAATATTGTGAATCATTTTCACAACCCAAAACCAAATGTAATTTACATTTTCAATTAATTAGACAATGTGTATCCAATACACATTAATAATTAATCTACTAATATAAATTATATTTAACTCTCTCTAATACATTATAAATCACATTTATAATATATTATGGATAATTGGATATTACTATCCACATTATTCTTATCCTTGATAATTAAATCATATTTAATCATCTTGGATCTCTTTATCTCATGTGTTCAAATAATATGAATCACATTCACATTATTCACATCTTTGATAATCAAATCACATTTAATTATCTAAGATAACTCTCTTTATAATATGAATCAAATTCATATTAATCTTGATAACTAAATCACATTTAATTATCCATTTTCTCAATGCTCGGATACATATATCAACAATAGAATTATCCATGAACTCTTTCAAGGATAATGCGCTTTCTCCGCGAATACTTGGAGATAAGGACAGGGCGATTGTATTGTTCCACGTATAGTGACATGGATATTGAGATCACATCTCAAATCCAGATCTCGGGCCTCCCATAGATGCTTGATTAAATCAAGACCGCAAATCTAATCTTCTCATTGAATCTGAATCATATTCATATTAATGTCCAACATTTGGACTAAGATCAGATTACTTATCTACTAAGAGGAGTCACTAAAATCCAGACCCGTTTCATCACTCCCTAGGAATGGAAGCGTCATGGTTATACAACCGTTTATGATCACATCACCCTCAGGCATTCCCAATACCTGTACATCCTACATACTGGAAGAGTCAGAATAAACCCGAAGTATTAGATCAACTTTATACTGTCTACTTCAGGGTTTTATCAGTAAGTTTCTCATTCGATCATTGGGAGTCGGTATTGATCATATACTTTCCAAAAGCATATATCATACCTAGGTCTTGATCATATACTTTCCAAAAGTATATATCAAACCAACAAATTCAGTCAATCTTCCAAAGCGAGACGACCGTGCGCACGGAATTTGATTCTTCCCAATATCTCATGAGTGAGCTCATGTCTTCCGGTTCAGTAGTGAACCTGTATGATCCCTTTGAGAGATTGTATTACTCATATGCCCTTATATGCACACCAGCGCGCCGGTGTATAGACCTTGATTAGGCCATCAACCTATTGGTCTGCCAAATGTACATACTCAGACATAAAGTAACACATCTGTCTCCGGTCGGAGGATGTGTGCCTATATCATGACAGCATATGATATAGGACTTTGGATATCTCGATCTCGTTAAGTCAACTCTTTGACCTAACTAATCTGACACCTCCGAATCTCTATTCCTATGCAGAGGACCTGCATCAAGAAGTCGGTCAGATATCAACCTAACTGAGAAAGGATTGCCATCTCCTACTCAGGCTGGAGATCATCTCTTAATAATCATTTGACGGTGCTTGATGAGTCCTCAATCTAACTCATTAGATATTCATCTAAGCACCAGCCTCTATGATTCAAATCAACAGCTGTATGATTATTAAGATGGCCATGGTACATAGCCCTAATTGTACTAAGGGACCTATTATGCAAATTATGTACTCTTTATTTTAGATTAAGGAGTGAATTGCAATAACATTTATTGCATAATGGCTCGCCGTGGGCTCGCATGTCCAACAATCTCCCACTGGCCCAAAGAGCCATTAATGGGCTAATCATTTAAACCCACACTCATGTGACAATCATAGGCTATTTAGAAAATAGCTAGGTAAGCTGATCAGTCACTCCGTTCCCAAGAGACTACGCCAAGTCCTTTTACGGCACTTGCATATCTCCTAGTAGCAGTGCTCGCATCCAATGCGAATGTTGCATCTCATGCAACCGATACTCAATTTTTGTTGGTTATAATGTCCTTGACACTACATCTTATTAATAACCAGTATTCCCATAATCCTTATTAGAATACCTTCATTCCTGGAGATCTCTATCTCCTAAGGTATCTACATTTAAGACCCTTATAGATCACTATCTACACGGTCTTAAACCTTTGAAGATAAGACTTTGAGATTACTATCTCTAAGTTTCATCATCTTTGAAGATATTGTTATTACTGCTATCAAGTGTTTTATCTCCATAGCAGGATTAGTAATAGTTTACTACTCCCACTGCATGGCAGACATCTGGCTCTTGTACACATCTAGCATATACCCAGCTTCTCATAACTGATGCACAAGTGCAAGCAGTTCTAGCATTCACTTCCTCAACTCTTTGAGGTGCTATCCCTTTAGACAGGTCACTACCACATCTTAAGGGAAGGAAGCCTTTCTTGGAATTTTTTTCAGAAGATGGAATAAGTCCAAGGTGTACTACTAATGTGACGGTCCCAATGTCCTCTTCTCTTTGTTTCTGAACGACTTCAGAATTAAGATCTAAGAGGTATCCTTGAGATCGTATCTCAAGGTATGGAACAACCAAATTATAAAACACTTATCATTTATTCTTATATCATTTTAAATGATTAGAATAATATCTACATTTAGCACGATGAACACAGTGGCACTCCCACTAAACTTCACATGGTCCATCAAGATTTTATCTGAAATCATAACATTTATAATTTCATCAAATCTTATGTTCCAACTACATGAAGCTTATTTCAGTCCAAAGATGGAGTTCTTTAGCTAGCACACCTTGCTTTCCTCAACCATGAAGCCCTGGGGCTACTTCATATGAATATCCTCAGAGAGGTATTCATAGAGGAATGCAATCTTGACTCACACCATGAAGATGTCATAGACAAGTTGTGTAGCTATAGTTAGCAATATTCTGATGGGTTAAAGCAAGGTCACTGGAGAGCAAGTCTGATCGCAAGCGATGTCTTCTCTTCGGTGTGTAGCTCATTGCTACGAACCGTGCTTTTGAAGGTCTCTACCTTCTCATCAGGTTCCCTCTTTCTCTTGAAGATCCATTTACACCTTAATGGGTCTGACCCATATAGGTGGATCCTCGAGGGTTCATATACAATACTTGTATATGAAGTCTACATTAGACCTTTATTGCCAACATCCATCTTTCCATGTCATGATCCTCAGGAGCTTTATCACATGAAGTCCGATCATTTTCAGATTTAACTGACACATGGAATCCATCCTCAAACTTATTTGAAGAGGTATTAAGGTTTCATCTTTAATTATCTATTTTTAGTTTCCGATTTCAGGAGCCTCATTATCTTTTCAAGATTAAATGAGTTCCTTTACTTCATTTTCATCTTGATTCTCAAGAGAGTCATCCTATAAGAATCATATTCTCAAAGATGAGATCTTTCATGAATCTCAAGGTCATAAAGTAGGTATCCAATACCATCCTTTATTTTCCTAATGAAGTAGCACTCTCTAGTGCTAGATTCCAGCTTACATGCATGGAACCTTATTAAGTATATAATGTAGTCTCTATTACATATATACCTTGGAAACTTAAGAGATAATTATGTTAGGATTAATCATTGATTAAATCATGTCACACATGATCAATTGTATCTCCCTACAACTCCTTTGAGTTAAGGTTCATTAGGAGGATTGAGATAGGAATGATATTCATATCTCCATAAGGTATTTCTTGAATTCATCTAATAGGTACAGGCTACCTTGGTTAGATCAAATTCATTTCATCTTCCTTCAAACTTTGGTTCTAAACCAAAATTGTGAAATCTTTGAACATTTCAAAGTTTTCTAAGTGAAGAGAAGAAATCTCATATCACAAATAATCACTAATAGATATCACATATCCACAATGTTTATTCTGATATAGATGATTCACATACATCAATATGTATGAGATCTTGAATACCTTAACATCTTACACCTTTCCCAAAGAAGGGTGTATTGGACATTTTTTATTCTTGAATACAATATTCATAAGTATGTAAAATTTGAACATTTAGACAATCTAAAGGTTCATCTCTTATCAGTCTATTGATTACATCAACAAACAAATGTCCAAAACATGATGCCAGATCATTGTCAAATGATCTTTATCCTCCTATTGATCTTTAAAGGTTTTAATTTTCAGTATTAGAAATCTTAATGAACCATTCATTAATTTCTAATTTTGTGGAGTCCACTAGATGTTAGATTACTATCTGAAATATCCCCATCATAACCTTTTATGATAGGTCTATTCCAGATTTCATGTTTATTCCCAATATTTAGATATAAACAATGAGTGTATTCTAATATCTAGGCCATAGAGACATTCTCTAAGACTAAGGGCTCCCACTGAAAATATGAAGTCTATTCATCCGGTGGAAATTATTGCAACAATTGCATCAATTCCAACATGGATGATCATTAAACCTTAAGATCAAATTTCTAATATTCTAATACATATGCAACCAATTGCAAGTGTTATTAGAAAATTGAGATACAATTATTAGACTTTATCTTATCAAATAAGTAAGTCAATTTCAATGATTATATGCATATTATTCTGATGTACTATCCGATTCCTTCTCTAAGGATTCTAGATAGATTTGATATTCATAATATCAACACATCAACTTATTGCAGTATTGGCATACATCCAACTCTTTGGATATCATATGGAAGTCACAGAAGTACAATCAACTCTTTTGATTATACTTCTTACTTGGGTCCAACCCATGCTTCCACTGTGCTCCCTTAATCTATAAACAACCAATGCTTAAGACTAAGGACCTCTTACGTCAAATTCAAAAGAATTTAATGTAAGAGCATTTCGACATTTATACATGCTTCACCCAATTCATACAATATGAATATTATGAAGCTTCATGAATGACTAGAGTATAGACAGTAGAATGATGACACTCATCATCTACATCCATCTAAACTCTTAAAACATAGGTTAAGGTAGGTACTCAAACAATTTGAATACATCATCTCTCATAGAGCTACCATTCTACATGATGCAGAGAACCATGTCATTCATGATTAAATGTCAAGAGCACATATGTATGCCAGAATTTCTTTATTGATTTTATAAGGATTAATTTGATAATTACGATCATCATCGACATATCACTTCAAAAGTACATTCGATAAGTTCAAGACTTATAGAGACATACAAACCCTAGGGTTTTAGTCCTATTGTCTTATTTAATTATCACTTTTCATTATTATGAGGAAACTTGCACATTGCAACCACATACATTATGTGTCCAATCGCAAGTACAATATCTGGATCAAGGGTCCAATCCATGATATTCTACTGGTTATTATTGAGTATAGAATTGAGTGGGTTTAATGAAGGATTATCAGAAGAGAGCAAAATCGATCATTTTCACAAAGTGATATTTTCAGAGTATACCATGTACATAGAATACCTTGATTTTTGGGTTTTATAATTTTTTGTCATTTTTAAACCAAATAAAAATACAAAAAAATAGGATAAAATCAAAGATAAATATTTACACATTAATGTAATTTTTTGGATTTTTATTAATTAAGAAAAAGAAATAATAAAATAAAACACGAAACTAACAATTTTTGTACAGACAGTTAGTGATGATTCGGACTCAGTTAGTTTCTTTGATTTTCAAGCTCAATTTAGATTTGAATTTTTACGCATTTTAATAAAACTTTTATCAAAGAAAATAAATGAAAAAAAATAAAATAAAAAGAGTCAATTATGTACATAAAATAATAGGTCAAAAACCGCTAAAATACAAAATGTACAAAAGAGGCCCAAAACCCAACTTTCACATATGAGCTCCGATTCACTTGAACTTGGTCTTGTTTTGAGGTAATTGAATGTAAATTAGTTCAAAAGTGATAGTATCAAAACAGACATTGGACGAGGAAGATATCAAGGTTTTAGTCCGGAAATCCTAGAACTAGGGGTTTGGTTTTTGGTCCACTTATTTAGGTTAGTGATTATTTGTATTTTCATTTATTCTTGTTAGTAATATGTACATAATGGAGGTGGTTTAGGATCATTTAGAGTTAGAATGAATTAATTAAAAATCAAGGAATTTAGGCTATTTTACATGTCAATTTGGCTGTGATTTTTGACTTCTTACTTTGTGCAATAATGAGTGATAAAATGCAATTCTTATCAATACATGCATGAATGCTAATTATGTAGAATAAATGAAGAAATGCCAATGGATTTTAGGGATTTGAGATTAATTCATGACTTTTAGAGTGATGAATATGAGATTCGTCAGTCTACTCACTTTTAAATTAATACATATTCAAAGATCTTCAAAACAAGACCAATTTCATAAAAATCGCAGCTCGTATGTGTAAGTTGGATTTTGGGCCTCTTTTACGCATTTTGTCTTTTAGCGGTTTTTGATCTAATGTTTTTTATACATAATTAACTCTTTTTATCTTATTTCTTTTTCTTCTATATTCTTTGATGAAAGTTTTAATAAAATCCACAAAAATCCAAATTCAAAATATGACTGAAATGAAAGAAACTGGCCGAGTCTGAGTGTTCCCTGAGAGTCTTCACAAATATCTCCCATTTTCTTATTTATTTTATTCTCTTATTTTCTTATTATTAAAAATCCAAAAAATATAATATTACGTAAATATTTATCTCTGATTTTATCATAATTTTCTCGATTTTTCTCTTGATTAAAAATCACAAAAAAATACAAAACTCAAAAATCAAGGTATTTTATGTACATAGAGTACCTCAAAAATATCATTTTGTACAGATGACCTCTTTTGCTCTTGATTTCTTCATGAAAGTTGTAGATCTCATCAAGACGAGCAATTTTATGTTGAGCACTTTTCGATCTGATGTTGTTTGTTATTTCTTCTGAATTTATCTTTTATTTTTAACAAATTTTTTGGAGTTGACACATGGCAACTCCTGGAGACGCCACGTATCACTCGTTTTTAGACTTTTTATTTCCTTTATTTTCATTTTTTTAAAAATAATAATTAAATAATAATAAATAATAATAATAATAAATTTCGCCTCATGTGCCACACACGTGAGACCCTCTCCCCCTCTTCCTCTCAGTTAAAAGTCATTCCCCGCCTCCTTCTTCTCCGCCCGCACCTTGCACGAGACCTGCAACCGCCGGGGCCGCCCCTCCTTTATCTCCTCCATCGGCAGCTGCCACAACTATCTCTTCATCTGCATCCCTATAAAACCCATCCCTCCATCTCCGCATCACCGCATCCGCCATCTTTCACATCACGAGAGAGAAAGAGCTAGAGGAGGAGGTGGTGACAGCCCTCCTCCCTCCAGTGAAGATCTCCAAGGCGCGACCGACTCCAAGCCTCGCAGCGTTTCGCCTGCGGCTGAGGCGATAACCTGGAGGGCATCTCCATCCTCCAACCCAGGCGAAACAACTTCCATTACCCTCTTCGTTCTTTCGAGTTCTATATCCAACTCCTCTGTTTTCTTCCCATTACTCTGTTTCTCTTATCGCACCATCTTCTCCTCCACCTATCGCACGTCGACCACGTCCACCGACGGCTCCCCTCCATCATCGTACATAGGTGCATCACCTACCGCCCCCCTGGAGTGACACCCTCGTGCAGCCGCTCGCTCCTGACCGGAACCTCACCTCGTCTCCAGCTGCTCTGCAACTGAGCTTCGAGCTCAGTGCCCCTCATTATCAACTGCCATCTCCAGCCCACTCGCATCATCATCCCGCTACCTCACCTTCATTACCATACAGGAGTACGACGCATGACTGTGACACCAACCTCCTGTGAGAAGATCCATCCCAACGTCAACCCTCCACCATAGCTTAGCACTATTATCTTCTTCTGCGAGAATCGCAGCAGCTGCTGCATACCCGCGTCGTGTGTCGACAGGGTTCGTCGACCGACAACACCCCCACCAGGAGTACTCATGACTGCAACGATCCCTATACACTATGCACACTCCACCGACACCAGGTTGCCCGCACCGCTCTGCCTCAACCAACACACGGTCGCACATGCACCAGAGCAGCCACCAGTACCTCCTACGAGTGTCGTCCCAAGCGAGCGCTTCCACCTTGCATGGCCGCGCGTGCCTCTAGTCACCATTGTCATCGCGCAGGAGCACCGCCACCTCAGGCCGCCCTCCCTTAACCAAGAAACCCCCTCGCACGTGCCCCGCACGCTAGGGCTTGGAAATTTGCTGGCAACCCCCCGAATCTCCAAGAATTATTCGTCTGCTCCGCAACTCTGTAACTCACGTGCAACTCATGTGCACTTGAGAAAAATTGCGTCCTTGCCCCTAATTTGCTGGAGAATCACATCTGTTCCCCGTTGCCTGACCACTTAGGAAAATTGCATCATATCCCCCAATTCTAGGTAATTACATCTGAGTCCATGCTCTGCATTTATTTCTTTATTCTATTTATTGTATTTTGCAAACAGAACCCTTTGTTGTCTTATTTCATTTGAACCTCTTCATCACATCTTTTTTATTTAAAAATTAGCACTTTGTTCTTCAATTAATTCTCTGCATAGTGGCAAGTCATGATATTTTTAAGATATGTGGTTAATTAGTAATTATTATTCTTGATAAAATTTGCATATTTTACCCAGTTAGAGCTTATAATTTCATAGTTAATTAACCATTGCTCCAAAAATCATAAAAAATCACGGATTAGCTAACATCGTGCCCAAAAAGAATTTCATTTGCATGCATATTTTTCTCTCTAAAAATCACGTGCATTTCATTAATTATTTTTTAATAGGTATTAAATCCAACATTTTTAGAGTTTAGGATTTTTTTGAAATCGATCATAGAGTGATATATCTTAGATAATTTTATTTCCTGAAAATAAATAGATTTAATATTTATTACAATTAATTAGTGAAAATTTCATTGTTTGCATTCATTTATTCACAGAAAATTCATTTTGCATCCAAAAGTTCCAAAAAAATTACAGTAGCCTAATTTCATTGCATATAAATGTCTGGCCAAGTTTTAGGATTTTTAGACTTCATTTGCTTTACATTTGCAATTAAGCCCTTAAACTTTGCTCAAATTGTATTTGCAACATTTATTGCATCTAAATAAAATACCAAAAAATACTTCTCTGAAAACCTAACTTCGAGATTGACTTTAAACCAACCTAAGGAGACAGTTGCCTCCCTAAGTTCAACCTTTTAATTACCAAGTAAAAAAATTTGACCGCTCGCTTTAATTGGTCATTAATTAAATTTACGGTTTTTGATCAATCGTGAAATTGCCCGCCTACAACGAAACATATTTTAATCATTTAATTCGACATAATTGAGAGGGTAAATTCGCGGTTCTTCAAATGGTGCCGTTGCCGAGGAGGCATGTCTTAGGTTGTTTTTAGAAAATCAAGTTTTTGGGTTTGCCATCCCTGGGTAATCTGACCCCCGGTTTTCTTGTAATTATTTCTTTATTTTCCCCTTCTTTTTTTCAACATTTTTATTTATTTTATTTCTGTATATTTTTCTATGAACTTCTATCTAATATTTGATCTTCTATTTTTCATGCAAGGTACCCTGTGGTTCGGAGCTATCTTCTTGAAGACCAACGCATCTCGAAGCGATCGGATACGCGTCATTTTTTTTTATTTTTGGAGAGAGATTGTTTTTAATTAATTGCTCATTTCTAGTGGCTCTTGATCAGGTTCTTGCATGTGTAGAAAATATTGAACATTTTCTATGGTGTGTCGGCCTATTTCACCCTCCGGTGAGGGTGGGGTCTGACTTGAGTGGTGAAATTAGGATAGGTACACGGTAGTGTAAATTCAAATTTGTTTGTGCCCTTTGTAATTTAGGACTGCACTTACACTATAATTATACACACCTTAGATCATTTTCACTTAATCAAATTCAACTCACTTCTTCCCGCTAAGTAGAACTATCTGTTAGGTGTGGTTTCATCGCTTGCAATTCATATAGTGTAAAAATTTCAATTCTGTCTAGCATATTGCACGAAGATTGTGAGGAAGCACTGTAAGTATTTCTAACTCAGCATTCATCATCGTATTTCCTATTGCATGACTTTTTCGATTCTCCCTTGGTTTTCACTCACATAGGAATAAAGGAAATTGGAATCCCCGTGTAGACGTACATTGTTCCCCACTCAATTCAAGTGATAACTAAATTAAAACTAAGAGACTGCTAACATTATTGATTAATTTAAATTGGATGAAATTGAAAATCATTATTTTCGGGAGAGCAACTCCATCATTGTTTGATTTCAGGCTGGGTGAGGGTACAGAGTGTGTGTGTACACACTAAGATAGAGCCCAAATCCCCGCCTCCCATATCAATGTAGCCTGCTTTTCGCAAATATCACAGGCTGGAGTATTCGAAGTTCAATTGACCAGCACCAAGTAGCCTCCACTTGCTTTGGCAAGTAGATAGGAGAGAACCAGCAGTGCGACGTGATAAGTTGCTTAGTTATCATTCTGGGTGAAATGACAAGCGTTGTCAGCCTCTGCCTACTTCGGTAGGTAGATAGGGGCAGATCCCTGAACATCATCGGTATTAACCGAGTAAGCTGGTGATAGGAGCTAAGAGAGGAAGGGCATTGGTATCTTAGGTGACAGGTTAAACATGGGAGACGCAACCGGCAGTGAGGCGACTCTCATATAGGCCATCACATAATCCTTGCTAACTTTGCTTGAAAAACACACTTAAGACCAACCGGATTAATCAGAATCAGCTGCGGGGCTTTCACTGAGTTCAGGTGGTGAAATCAGGGTTTGCATTTGTGTATTGAATTGTGTGACAGTGCACTTGCACACACATATCATGGTTTCACAAATCTTTCTTCCATTCCATTCGAAGATGCTGGAATATTGTCATTCATACCCAGACTCCATGGGTCACACTCACATGGCAAATTCCCAATCTTCATTTTCATTTCCTTTTCAGAGAAATCTTCTTTTTGAGGTAGTTTCTCCCTAGCCACCATTCTATTCACCCACCCACCCACCCTTGGTTGAAAATTTAAGATATGAGCCGCTCACAGAACCGAACATTTTCTATGAAGACACAATGGAGCGAGCGTACTCGAAGATGAATATAGGCGTAACCAACTTTGATAGAGGAACACAATTCCCGATTATGTATGAAAACTCACTATTTGAACCATCCTCTACTCGGGATGACTCACAACCCGAGTATGACCACTTTTCCTTTGACCACAAAGATGACACCGAAAGTCAAGGACATTAGATCCCGGTTCAAGAGAAAATGCCAATGTCGCGACATACTGAGCATAGTCACTCAAATTCAAGTCATGAGACAACAATGGATGACATAGTTCAGATCAATAAGAGGATCGAGGTTTTAACTGAACAATTTGATAATGTCATCCAAATAGTCAAAGATATTATCATAAAGCAAGAGGAATCAAGACGATCACAGAGCGAACCTGAAACTCATCATGTGTCGGATACCCCCACATAAACACCACAGACCACTGACCTCCTACTTACTTTAGTGAAAATTCCAAAAAATTTTAAAAAATAGAAAATTCAAAAAAATTGGACAACATCAATACAGAAGCATTTTGCAAAAGTCTGATCTTAGAGCTTCCACTAATCAAGACCATAGAGTATGTTCCCGATCTTCATAGATTTGTAAAGAGTCGATTATCACCTAAGAAGACGAGAAAGAAAAGATCTCGAACATAATATCATTTAATCACTATGGCCATTTCAATGGTGCTGACCCAGACATGTCCTGAAAGTTAAACGGTTGACCAAGGAGACATGTAAAATTGAGAATTCAGAATTTAATAATGTTCGGATTGACGACGATTCTACACTAAATATCCTCTCAAAGTCTGTGTTTGACAGACTCGAACTCAGATCACTCAAAAAGACCTGAGTGATTGTTCAATTCCCTGACCAATCCACAAAAAGACCGAGAGGAATCTTTTCCTCGCCATTAATTTCCAAGGTGTCACACATAGAGTGGACTTTATTGTCCTAGACATTGAACACCGAGGAGATTTATCTGAGTCTCCCATTATTTTGGGAAAGCCGTTTCTGACCTCCGTCAGAGCGATTATTAACTGTAAGACTCAAGATATCATATTCTCGAACCCAAACCAAATTGATCGAGTTCTTGAGGACACACCAAACCCTGAGACAACCGAACCAAAAACCACCAGTCATGACATAGAAGAATCCTCATATGTTCAGACCTCTCCACTTATAACTGATTCAAATGAAGGAGAGATATCTTATAAAATGGCTGACGAACCTACGAAGGTGAACGAAATCAACCGAGACACACCTGATTCACCACACCTAGACAAGGTTATGTCGGATCCCCCTGAGTCCACACATGCAAAGCCAACAGAGAGTAAATACTCAGGATGTGTGCTTACCTTGCAAGAACTATTTGTATGGAGACTCATCTGATAGGGAACTCATGGTCAACACCTCACAAAGAATGCCTCTTGATACGACTAAAAATGTCACTTTCAACATTTCAGATTACTCATCAAGTTTGGAGGATAAGAAAAGTATGAGAGAGCTCAGCTTGGAGAATCTATAGCCTGATCAGAACAAGAAGTCATATGTCAACCCACGTCGTACTTTCCCAGTCCCTCTCTATTATTCGTCTAAGGCCGACTCCCCTGGTCCCATTACAATACACAAGAACAATTCGTTATAACTAGACCGACACTTGTTCATCTGAATATTCAGAGGAAGAAAAGAATGATCCGAAAATTGAGCAAACTCTAAGAAAAAGCTCAAAAATAAAAATAGTTGGTGACCTTTTATTATTATTCCAATGACAGCTCTGACGGTGACTGGGAATCGTCTGATTCATCTCCTTCCAATCAATATTCCCTTCCATCACATTTCCTGAAGAAGATCGGACGTAAACTGCCTTGATCATCGGCCAACCTTTCCCCCGCCCCCATCGGTTCCCATGTACATTTTCTTCCTAGAATTAGGCCAAGGCCTAAGTATGGGGGGGGGCGATGCCATTTGTATTTATTCATCATTATATTCCTCATTCAATCTGTATATTCTCCAGATCTCATCAGTTCTCACACTCATGTATGTCCTATACTTAGGCTAACCAGAGCCTAAGTATAGGGGGGACCGATGCCCGCCCTGTATATATTCATCCATTTCTCCCCTTAACCTCGACTGCTCCACTTTTTGATCTTCTTCTATACTTAGGCTATCCATAGCCTCAATATAGGGGGGTGGTCGACTTCTATCCTCCTTTTTATTATTTTTCTCTCTACGCTTAGCACGAGCTATGTCTTCTTGTCGCTTCTTGTGCTCTAAGGACATAGCACACGCTAAGTATATGGGGGCTTGTATATATTACATATATACTTTACCCATAGCTTGTACTTTCACGTATTTTTGTATATATTATTACAGGATGGGTAAAAGTTGAAAAACAATAATAAAACAAAACAAAAAAATGATCTCTCTTGCATATCATCCATGCCTATAATAGTTCAAAAAAACACTTCCTTGCTCTTGCATTTCATTCTTGCATTCATACAAAAAAATGAAAAAAAATCATCCTGCACCTCATTTGCATCTCACATGCATCTCATTGCAATATCTAGTATATGCAAAGTGGAAAGATATTAGGTTCTGAACCGATTTGTGAGTAGAAGTGGAGAGTGGTCTTGATTTGACCTTAATCTACCTAATTTCCATAGAAACTTCACTGAGAAAGAGGATTTTAGAAGCTTCAGGTCTTTTGACTTAATTCTTCGAGTTCTGCATGACAATGTGCAACCTTTGACTCTTAGTGTCTAACATGGTCGCCTGATTCTGGGTCTAGGTTTTGAGTAGGGAATAAATCTGTTCTCTCGTACTATGCACTTAGCTCAACTCAGACAGGTTATTAGAAGACTGTGTGATCTCTTTTCTGGTAGCGTGGACATATAAAGACCGGAGTATGGGTTGAAATAAAGCTTCGTAAAAGGGATGGATGATTGGACACAATTTTTTCTAAGATCCCAAAACATGTACAGAAAAAAGATTCCATATCCGTAGGAGTACAAAAAGATCCATGCAAAGTTATCAAAAATTCCATACCAAAAAGAAGCCAAATTACCAAATAAATATCTGACCAAAAAGGTCCAAGCTTCAAGAAAACCCGCAGATCTTAGTGGAGACTTGGCTAAACTGGCCGGCTTTGCAAGGGGAGGTGACTACACCAATCACCCTCCAGTTCTTTACCCCTTCTTCTCATTTCTCCCCCTTTCGATTGTGAACACAACACGACAGACCTTAGAAGGAAATACCTGACTCCCCGAGGAGGAGTTACTGGGAGGGGGGATTTCATGGTAGTCTGACATTCTTGATGGGGAGAGGTAAACCTTTCACACACATGTGACGGTTGTTCAATGTTCATGGGATACGCTTTGGGAGAATGATTGATCTAAGATGACTTCTGAGCCGAATATGTTACAATGATATGTAGAATATGAGGGCTCTTGATTTTAAAACCTAAGTCTCACAGAAGTTCCGCCACACTATTAATCAAAAGATCGGGTCTATCTCCATTTTCACCTTTTGTTCATGACTTTGCTATGGAACCCAATATCATTTCACTTTTGCATTCCATTTTAGTTGCTCGGGGACGAACAAGGTTTAAGCATAGGGGGTTGATGAATCCTCGATTAATCATACTAAAAGATGAAAATAGAGCTTCGTTCATGAGAAATTAGCTGCATTATGTCATTTATTTTGCATTTTTATTATTCATGCATGTAAAATTAATATTTGCATTTTAACACTCATAAACATATTCATAATCATCTTCACATTTGCACCCAACTTCATGCATTTTTAACTAATTCATTCTAACTCTAAATCACCTCAAACCAACTCCATTGTGTACATATTACTAACAAGATTAAAAGAAAAATACAAAAATTACTAACTCAAATAATTGGCCCATGAGACAAAATCTCAATTCTAAACTAGACAGACTAAAACACCCATATCTTCCGCATAGAGTATCTAATTTAGTTATAGTCATTTTAAAGTAATACATATTCAAATACCTTCAAAACAATACCAATTTCATAAAAATCAGAGCTCGCATGTGAAAGTTGGGTTTTGGGTCTCTTTTGCGCATTTTATCTTTTAGTAGTTTTTGACCTAATATTTTTGTACATAATTAACTCCTTTTCGCTTATTTCTTTTTATTCTATATTCTTTGATAAAAGTTTTAATAAAGTCCACAAAAATCCAAATTCAAAATAAGACTGAAATCAAAGAAACTGCCCGAGTCTGAGTGTTCTCTGAAAGTCTGCACAAATATCTCCCATTTTCTTCTTTATTTTATTCACTTATTTTCTTATTTATTAAAAATCCAAAAAAATAGAATGTTATTTAAATATTTATCTATGGTTTTATCATATTTTTTCTCGATTTTTCTTTTGATTAAAAATCACAAAAAATTACAAACCCCAAAACTCAAGGTATTTTATGTACAAAGAGTGCCTCAAAAATATCATTTTGCACAGATGACCTCTTTTGCTCTTGGTCTCTTCATGAAAGTTGTAGATCTCATCGAGACGAGCGATTTTTGTGTTGAGTACTTTTTGATCCGAGGTCGGTTGTTATTTCTTCTGAATTTATCTTTTATTTTTATTTTTTACGAATTTTCTGGAGTTGACACGTGGCAGCTCCTGAAGCTGCCATGTGTCACTCATTTTTAGCCATTTTATTTCCTATATTTTCATTTTTCGAAAAAAATAATTAAAAAAATACAATAATAAATATTAAAAATAAATTTCGCCTCAAGTGCCACGCACGTGAGGCCCTCTCCTCCCCCTTCCTCTCAATCAAAAGCCGTTCCCCACCTCCTTCTTCTCCGCTTGCGCCTCGCACGAGACCCACAACCGCAGAGGCCACCCCTCCTTTATCTCCTCCAACGGCAACCACCACAGTTATCTCCTCCTCTGCATCCCTAACAAACCCATCCCCCCATCTCCACATTGTCGCATCTGCCATCTTCCACATCACGAGAGAGAAATAACTAGAGGAGGAGGTGGTGACATCCCTCCTCCCTCTGGTGAAGATCTCCAAGGTGCGATAGACCCCAAGTCTCATCGCGCTCCACCCGCGGCTGAGGCGATAACCAGGAGGGTATCTCCATCCGCCAACCCAGGAGAAACAACTTCCATTACCCTCTTCATTCTTTCGAGTTCTATCTCCAACTCCCCTATTTTCTTCCCATTACTCTGTTTCTCTTATCACACCATCTTCTCCTCAACCTATCGCACATTGACCACGTCCACCGACGGCTCCCCTCTATCACTGTGCATAGGAGCATCATCCACTGCCCCCTAGAGCGAAACCCCCGTACAGCCGCTCGCTCCTGACCGGACTCTCACCTCGTCTCCAGTTGCTTCGTAACTGAGCCTCGAGCTCAGTGCCCCTCACCATCAACCGCCATATCCAGCCCACTCGTGTCATCATCCCACTACCTCACCTTCATCACCATCCAGGAGTACGACGCGCGACTGCGACACCAACCTCCTGCGAGTAGATCTAGCTCAACGACAACCCTCCACCGTAGCTTAGCACTATTGACTTCTTCCATGAGCACCGCAGTAGCTGTCGCATACCCGCGTCGTGTGTCGACAGGGTTCGTCGACCGACAACACCCCCTCTAGCAGTACTCACGGCTGCAACGAGCCCTATACACTATGCCTACTCCACCGACACCAGGCCACCCGCGCCGCCCTACCTCAGCCAACACGTGGTCACGCGTGCACCAGAGCAGCCACTAGCACCTCCTACGAGCGTCGTCCCAAGCGAGCGCTTCCACCTTGCGCGACCGCATGGGCCTCCAGTCACCACGTCGTTGCGTAGGAGCACCGCTACTTCAGGCCGCCCACCCTTAACCAAGAAACCTCCTTGCACATGCCCTGCACACGGGGGCCAGGAAATTTATAGGAAGGCCCCCCGAATCTCCAGGAATTAAGCGTCTTCCCTGCAACTCGGTAACTCACGTGCAACTCATGTGTACTTGGGAAAAATTGTGCCCTTGCCCCGAATTTGTTGGAGAATCACATATGTGTCCCGCTGCCCAAGGTCGCGTGTTACGCACGTGACCACTTGGGAAAATTGCATCATATCCCCCAATTATAGGTAATTACATCTAAGTCCATTCTTTGCATTTATTTCTTTATTCTATTTATTGTATTTTGCAAACAGAACCCTGTGCTATCTATTTCATTTGATCCTCTTCATTGCATCTTTTTATTATTTAAAAATCAACACTTTGTTCTTCAATTAATTCTCTACATTGTGACAAGTCATGATATTTTTATGATATGGGTTATTTAGTAATTGTTATTCTTGATAAAATTTGCATATTTTACCTAGTCAGAGCTTAGAGATTCATAGTTAATTAACCATTGCTCTAAAAATCATAAAAAATCACGGATTAGAGGATTAATTATTAGTAACTGCATGCCAGAAAAGAATTCCATTTGCATGCATATTTCTCTCTCTAAAAATCACTTTGTGCATTTCATTAATTAATTTCTAATAGGTATTAAATCCAACATTTTTAGGGGTTAGTATTTTTCTGAGATAGATCACCTAGTAATATTCAGTGTTTGCATTCATTTATTCATAGAAAATTCATTTTGCATCGAAAGATTCCAAAAAAATTATAGTATCCTAATTTCATTGCATTTAAGAGTCTGGCCAAGTTTGAGGATTTGTGGACTTCATTTGATCGACATTTGCAATTAAGCCCTTAAACTCTGCTCAAATTGCATATTGCATCTAAAAAAATACCAAAAAAATACTTCTCCAAAAACCTAACTTCGAGATTGACTTTAAACCAACCTAAGGAGGTAGTTGCCTCCCTGAATTCGACCTTGGAACTTACCAAATAAAAAATTTGACCGCTCGCTTTAATTGGACATCAATTAAATTTTCGGTTTGTGATCAATCGTGAAATTTCTCGCCTACAACGAAACATCTTTTAATCATTTAATTCGACACAATTGAGAGGGTGAATTTGTCATTCTTCACTGGGCGGTAGAAAGAGGTCGACGAGGAGGCAGGTCCGTGGTCGGTGGCGTGAGGTTCTCCTCTGAGGTGGAGCACTTGTCCAGCCGTGATGAGCTACTACTGAAGGTGGTGCGACGGAGGTGGTTCCTGCGTAGCAGGGGCTCCTGCGGGCGAGTCTCGTGGGAGATGCGGTGGAAGGTGGGCAGCGCGAGTGCGATGGCAACTAGGGGAGTAGCGCGACTGGAACTCATGCGGTCATTGGCAGAGGAGCAGAGGGACTCAAGCTCCACGCGACAGTGTATGGGCGGAGTGATTGAGGGTTGCGATGGGGAGAACAAGGGAATATGGTAAAAACATGGGAAATAAAAAAACAGAGGAATGGATAAGAGGAAGGATGGGAACTGTAGGGGGAATTCGCCTAGAGGTAGAATGGGCTACGACCCTTTTCTTGGTCGTTGCCTCAATCGAGGCTGGTGAAAGGCCTTGACAAGCTTTGAGTGATCTCGCCTGGATGAAGATTTGCCTGAGATGGGAGCCCCCTATCATCGGCCTCTCTCTCAAACTCTCTCTCTCTCTCGCTTGGTATATGGCAGATGATTTCCTTGTGGCGAATGAATGGTGTTATATAGAGGCGAGAGAGGTGGTTGCATGGTTGGTGGGTAATGGAGAGGCGACGTCGGTAGGCCGGTG
The DNA here is from genome assembly GCA_037367405.1 of Ottelia alismoides. Classification (NCBI taxonomy): domain Eukaryota; kingdom Viridiplantae; phylum Streptophyta; class Magnoliopsida; order Alismatales; family Hydrocharitaceae; genus Ottelia; species Ottelia alismoides. The sequence goes on from JAZKJV010010091.1 coordinate 544,552, forward strand.
GAGAGATAAAGGGGAGGTTACGTAGCGGGTTGGCGGTCGTTGCGAAGAAGATGGAAGGAGGGGTTTGAATGGGCGTTGACGGGAGAAGAGGAAGGAGAAGGCCTCACGTGCAAGGCACGTGAGGTCTGTTTTTATTATTATTATATTTATTATATTTATTTATTTTATTTCTTTTTATAAAACTAAATATTAATAATAAAAAAAGACTCAAAAAATGGGTGACATATGGCGGTTCCAGGAACTGCCATGTGTCAACTCCAAAAAATTTAAAAAATAAAAAGATAAAGATAAATCAGAAAGAAATAGAAAATGACTTCGGATAAAAAAATACTTCACAAAAAATTGCTCGTCTTGATGAGATCTACAACTTTCATGAAGGGACTACAAAGTGATATTTTTGGGGTACTCTATATACATAGAATACCTTGATTTTTTTAGGTTGTAATTTTTTTGTGATTTTTAATTAACAGAAAAATCGAGAAAAATAACAATAAAACCAAAGATAAATATTTACATAATAATCTATTTTTTGGATTTTTAATAAATAAGAAAATAGACAAACGAAGTTAAGAACGTGGGATATTTATACAGACTCTCTAGGGACACTCATACTAGGTCAGTTTCTTTGATTTCAATCTTATTCTAAATTTAGATTTTTGTGAATTTTATTAAAACTTTCATCAAAGAATATAGATGAAAAAGAAATAAGAGAAAAAAAGGTTAAGTATGTACATAAAAAATAAGTCAAAATCAGGTAAAACATGAATTGCGCTAACAAGGCCCAAAACCCAACTTTCACATATGAGCTCCGATTTTTATGAAACTGGTCTTATTTTAAAGGTTTTTGAATATATATTACTTTAAAAGTGAGTAGATCTAAATTGAACACTGTATGAGGAAGGTATGGGCATTTTAGTCTGCCTATTATGAATTTGGAGTTTTGTCTTACGGGCTAATTATTCGAGTTAGTAATTTTTTTTGTATTTTTCCTTTAATCTTGTTAGTAATCTGTACACAATGGAGTTTGTTTGAGGTCAATTGAAATTAGCATGAATTAATTAAAATTTCATGGAGTTGGATGAAAATGTGAAGATGATTTTGGATGCAATTATGGGTGCTAAAATGAAAATATTTATTTTAACTGCATGAATGGTAAAATGTAGATTAAATAATGAAATGTAGCTAAATACTTGGAAACAAAGTTATATTTTCATCTTAGTATGATGAATCACATATTCATCACCCCCTTTGCTTAAACCTTACCCGTCCCCGAGCAACTAAAATGAAATGTAAATGTTAAATGATTTTGGGTTCCATACCAAAGTGTTGAACAAAAGGTGAAAATGGAGCTAGACCCGACCTTTGGATTAATAGTGTGGCGGAACTTCTGTGAGACTTAGGATTTTAAAATCAACAGCCCTCGAGTTCTATATATCATTGAAATAGATTCGGCTCTGAAGTCATCTTAGATCAATCCTTCTCCTAAAGCATATCCCATGAACATTGAACAACTATCTCATGTGTGTGAAAGGGTTTAGCTCTCCCCATCAAGAATGTCGGACGACCATGCAAACCCCCTCCCAACAACTCATCCTTGGGAAGTTAGGTATTTCCTTATAAGATCCGTCGTGCTGTGTTCACAACTGAAAGGGGGAGAAATGAGAAGAAGGGGAAAAGAACTGGAGGGTGACTAGTGTAGTCACCTCTCCTTGTGAGCCAGCCAGTTTAGCCAAGTCTCCATCTAGATCTCCACGTTTTCTTGAAGCTTGGACCTTTTTGGTCAAGTATTTATTTGGTAGTTGGCTTCTTTTTGGTATGGATTTTTGGTAACTCTGCATGGATCTTTTTTGCCCATACGGATATGGAATCTTTTTTCCGTACATGTTTTGGGGTCTTAGAAAAAATTGTGCCCAGTTCTCCATCCCTTTTCTGAAGCTTTATTTCCACCATACTCTGGTCTTTAGATGTCCACGCTACCAGAAAAGAGACCCACATAGTCTTCACACATCCCGTCTGAGTTGAGCTAAGTGCATAGTGCGAGAGAACATATCAATTCCCTACTCAAAAGCTATACCCAAAATTAGGAGACCAGGTTAGACACTAAGAGTCAATGGCTGCACATTGTCATGCGGAACTCGAAGAATTAAGTCAAAAGACCTGAAGATTCTAAAATCCTCTTTCTTGGTGAAGTTCTTCTAGAAATTAAGTAGATTAAGGCCAAGTCAAGACGACTTTCTACTTCTATTCGTGACTTAGTTCAGAACCCAATTGCATATGCTAGATATGTAAACGAAATACAGATGTTATGCATATGAAGTGCAAGATGATTTTTTGTCTTTTTTTACGAATGCAAGAATGATATACAAGAGTACAGAGACTTTTTTTTGTATTTATATATTTATTAATTTTTTGTATGCAAGAATAATATGCAAGAGAGATTTTTAATCATTTTTTGTGTTTTGTTTTATTTTGTTTTTGACTTTTACCCATCCCATAATTATTGACAAAATAAGTGAAAGTGCTAGTTATGGGTAAATTATATATGTAATATATACACGCCCCCTATACTTAACGTATGTTATGTCCTCAGAGCACAAGAAGCGACAAGAAGACATAACTCGTGCTAAGTGTAAGAGAGAAAAATATAAAAATAAAAAGGGGTATAGAAGTCAACCGCCCCGCCTATACTTAGGCTTTGGTCAGCCTAAGTATAGAAGAAGATCAAAAAGTGGAGCGGTCGAGGTTAAGAGAGAATTGGATGAATATATACAGGGATGAGTATATACAGGCTGAACATTGATCCTCCCTATACTTAGGCTCTGGTCAGTCTAAGTATAGAACAAGAGTTAGTATGAGATCCGATGAGATCTGAAGAATATACAGATTGAATGGACACTAGAATGATGAGAAAATAGAGATGGCATTGCCCCCCCCCCCCATACTTAGGCCTTGGCCTAAGTCTTGGGAGAAAATATACAAGGAAACTGATGGGGATGCGAGAAAGGGTGGCTGATGATCAAGGAAGTTTACGGCCGATCTTTTTCAAGAAATGTGGTGGCAGGGAATATTGATTGAAAGAAGACGAATCAGACGATTCCCAGCCATCATCGGATCTGTCATTAGAATAATAATTGAAGGCCACATTACTCCAACTATTTTATTCTTGAGCTTCTTTCTCAAAGTTCGCTCAGTTTTCAGGTCAATCTTTTCTTCTATTGAATATTCACATGAACAAGTGTCAGTCTGATCGTAATGAATTATTCCAGTGTATTGAATGGGATCAGGGGAGTCAGCCTTATAAGAATAATAGAGAGGGAGAGGAAAAGTCAAACATGGGTCAGCATATGACTTCTTGTTCTGATCAGGCTACAGATTCTCCGAACTGAGTTCTTTTAGACTACTGACATCCTTCGAACCTGATGAGTAATCCTCAGGAGATACTTTTTCTAAAATGTTTTGTGAGGTACTGACCATAGGTTCCCTATCAGATGGGTCTCCATATAAATTGTAATATTCTTGCAAAGTCAGCACACGCCCTGAGTATTTGTTCTCTATTGGCTACTCAAGGAGATATGAAATAACCTTGTCCGGGTGTGGTGAATCAGATGTGCCTCGATTGATTTCATCACCTTTGTAGCCTCGTCAGCCATTTCATAAGATGTCTCTCCTTCGTTTGTGTCTGTAATAAGTGGATAGGTCTGTGCATATGAGGATTCTTCTATGTCACGAGTACTAGTTTCTGGTCCAGTTGTCTCTGGGTTTGGTGTGTCCTCGAGAATTTAATCAATTTGGTTAAGGTTTGGGAATATAATATCTTGAGTCTCACAGTTAATAGTCGCTCTGGCGGAAGCCAGAAATGACTTTTCCAAAATAATGGGAGACTCAGATAAATCTTCTCGGTGTTCAATGTCCAGGACAATAAAGTCCACTCTATGTGCGACACCTAGGAAATTAATGGCGACGAAAAAAATTCCTCTCAGTCTTTTATGGATCGATTAGGAAACTGAACAATCACTCGGGTCTTTCTGAGCGGTTCGAGTTCGAATCAGTCAAACACGTAATTCGGGAGGATATTTGGTGTAAAATCATCGTCAACCTCAACATTATTAAACTCAATATTTTAAATTTCACAGGTCATCTTGGTCAATCGTTTGACATTCCATACCTTATTTGTCTGGGTCAACACCATTGAACTGGCAATAATAACTAAATGATATTCTATCTAAGATCTTTTCTTTCTCATCTTCTTAGATGATAATAGACTCTTGACAAATCTCTGAAGATCGGGTACATACTCTATGGCCTTGATTAATGGAAGCTCTAAGATCAAGCTTTTGCAAAACGCCTCCATATTGATGTTGTTCGATATTTTTATTTTTCTATTTTTTAATTTTTTGAGAATTTTCAATAGAGTCAGTAGTATGGTTAGTGGACTGGTTATGTGAGGTATGTAGTGTTTGCATGTGGACATCTAGCACAAGATGTATTTTGGGTTTGCTCTGTGATTTTCTTGATTCCTCTTGGTTGATGATCATGTCTTTTACTATTTAGATGATATTATCAAATTATTCTATCAAAACCCCGGTTCTTTATTGATCCGAGCTATGTCATCCACTATCATCTCATGACTCAGATATGAGTGACTATACTCTGTATGCCACAATATTGGCATTTTCTCCAGAACCGAGATGTAATCGGTTTCTGTGATTAGGGTTTGGTCATGAGTCCTATTTCCTTGACTTTGGTTGTTATCTTTGTGGTCAAAGGAAAAGTGAACATACTCAAGCAGTGAGTCATCCTGAGTAGAGGATGGTTCAAACAGTGAATTTTCGTACATAACCAAGAATTGTGTTCTTCTATCAAAGTTGGTCACGCCTATATTCATCCCCGAGTCTGCTCGCTCCATTGTGTCTTCATAGAACATGTTCGGTTCTGTGAGCGATTCGTATCTCAAATTTTCAACCAAGGGTGGGTGGGTGGGTGAAAAGAATAATGGATGGGGAGAAACTACCTCAAAGAGAGGGTTCCTCTGAAAAGAACGTGGAAAAGAAGACTGGAAATTTGTCATGTGAGTGCGGCACATGGAGTCTGGGTATAAATGCCAAAATTCCGACATCTTCAAATGGATGGAAAGAATGGATTTGCGAAACCACGATCTGTGTGTGCAAGAGCACTGTCACACAATTCAATATACAAATTCAAACCCCAATTTCACCAACTCAACTCAGTGAAGGCCGCAAAGGTTTGACCAAATTATCTTATCTATTTTAGTTGGTGATAATTGCAAATTTGGAAAGAGTTAACAAGCTGTTAGGTGCATGTATTTTCCTAAAGACTGTCCCGACTCTTACAACTAGCTGCACCCACTTTCATCCAGTATGGGAGTAAGTACATACCATAAGAGTATGGTTCAACGTTACTTGAGGATGGAGCCTTACGCAGTGTCCTCTAAACCTCCCACGCTGCTAAGGAAATCCGGACTGTTTATCGGCTACCCGTAGATCCTCACTGAGAAGTGGCTAATCGTTTTTGTGGAATCAATAGTTAATCTAAAAATCCAGGCTTGGCTCTATCCTAGTGTCTGTCCCTCTCTCACTTGCAGTAAAATCAAATAATGAAGAGGTTGCTCTCAAGAAAATAATGGTTTTCAATTTTATCCAAATTTAATTAATCAATAATGTTAGCAGTCCCCTTGTTTTAGTTTGGTTATCACTTTGATTTGAGTGGGGATAAATGCACGTCTACACGGGGATTCCAATTTCCTTTATTCTTATGTGAGTGAAAATCGAGGGAGAATCGAAAAAGCCATGCAGCGAGAAACACGATGATGATTGCTGAGTCAGAGATACTTACAATGCTTCCTCGCAATCTTTATGCAATATGATAAACAAAATTGAAATTTCCCTAGAAAAAAATGTAATGCGTGCACGAGAAATCACACCTAGAACATGAATTTCTATTAGTGAGTGATAGAACAATTTAATTTGATTAAATGAAAATCGATCTAGTACGTATAGTTAAGAGTAGTATGGTCCTAAATTCTACAAGCACAATAAAAAATTCTAGTAGCTCTACTAATCGTATGTGCAGTCCTAGAACTACGAACCACTCAAGTCGAGCCCAACCCTCACTGGAGAGTGAAACATGTCCGATACATCACAAAGAGTCTAGTCTCTTTTACACACGCGAGAACCCGATCGGGAACCACTAGAAATTATCAATTAATTATAAATTAAAGAAAAACACCCTCTCTCCAAAAATTAAAAAAATGGCATGTATCCGGTCGCTCCGAGATGCGTCGACTTCCAAGAGAGCCGCTCCAAGTTCACCAGGTACCTCGCATGAAAAATAGAAGATCGGATATTAGAGAGATATTCACATAAAATATAAAAAAATAAAAAATAAAATAAAATAAATGTTAAAAAATGGAGAAATAATTACAAGAAAAACCAGGGGTCAGACTACCCGGGGATGGAAAACCTAAAAAACTTGATTTTTTTAAAAACAACCTAAGTCGTGCCTCCCCGGCAACGATGCCATTTGAAGAATCAAAGAATTATCCATGTCCATGTAATAGTGACGAATTAACGATTAAAAGATGTTCGTTGCAGGCAGGCAATTAAGGGTTAATAAAAAAAACCACAATTTTAATTAGTGTCAATTAAAAGCGAGCGGTCAATTTATATTTTTTACTTTGAAAGTTCACAGTCGAACTCAGGGAGGCAACAATCTCCTTAGGTTTGTTTAAAGTCTATCATGAAGTCAGGTTTTCAAAGAGGCATTTTTTATTTTTTTATGCAAGTAATAAATGAAATGCAATTATGGCATAGTTCAAGTATTAAAATGCAAATTACAATCAATTCAAGTCAAAAAATCCTCAAACATGGTCAGAATGTTAAATATGTTGAAATTAAACTACTGCATTTGTTTTGGAATTTTGGGTGAAAGATGAATAAATAATGAATTTATGAATGCAAATAATGAGATTTTCAATAATTATTATAATAAATATTAAATCCACTTATTTTCAGAAAATAAAATTATCTTAGATGTTTCATTGGGTGATCTATTTCGAAAAAATCCTAAATCCCTAAAATATTGGATTTAACACCTATTAAGAATTATTTAGTGAAATGCACAAAATAATTATTCTAGAGAAAACTACGCATGCAAATGTTATCCTTTTTTGGCACAATGTTACTAACAATTAATTCTACGATCCAAAATTTTTTGACAATTTTTGGATCTATGGTTATATAACTATGAATTTCAGAGCAATCAGTGGGAAAATATGCAAGATTCCACAATAACAATTATTAATAATTAACCATAAGAATAAAAATATTTTGAACATGACATAATGTTGAGAATTAGTTAGAATAAAGTGCAATTTTTAGAATAATAAAATGATGTAATGTAGAGGTTCAAAATAAATGAAGAACACATGGTTCAAAATGCAAATACAGTAAATGAAATTAAATAAAGAAAATGAAGTAGAGTGGGCCTAAGGAGGAAATACCAGACCCTCTGGGGGGCTCTATGCAAAAAGTCTAGGGATCACGTGCCAATCACATGACCATGGTTGACGGGGGCTCCCTTGTGAAATGGTGACATATCAGGGGTTTGAATGCAAGTTCGCCAAGGGGGCACGTACCTTGCATGTGCCCTGTCTGGGGGGGACTAATGCAGGAATCTCTGGAAGAGCCGGGGCTCGACCGCAATTGATACCCCCACTCACGTGCACCTCACATGAGCAGGAGTCTTGGATGGCGGTCGGGATTTCTGGAGTGGGGCAGAGTTCTGCAAAGCAGAGCGAACTTAGGCTGTAGAGGCGATGTTGAAGACGAGCGGACCGCCATGAGGACTCGATGAAGGACTCTTGCGCATGGCGAGAAGACGTCAACGACTGGGCGACGGAGGAGGTCTATGAGGAGGCAGGTCCGTGGTCGATGGCGTGAGGTGCTCCTCTGAGGTAGAGCAGTTGTCCAACCGTGATGAGGTACTGCTGAAGGTGGTGCGGCGAAGATGGCTCCCACACAGCAGGGGCTTTTGTAGGCGAGTCTCGCGGGAGACGTGGTTGAAGGTGGACGACGCGAGTTCGATGACGGCTGGGGGAGTAGCATGACTGGAACTCACACGACTGTTGGCGGAGGAGCAGTGGGACTCAAGCTTTGCGCGGCGGTGTATGGGCAGAATGATTGAGGGTTGCAATGGGCAGAACGAGGGAATATGATAAAGATCGGGGAAATAAAAAAACAAAGGAATAGAGAAGAGGAAGGACGTGAACAATAGGGGGAATTCGCTTGGAGGTAGAATGGTCTATGGCCCTCTTCTTGATCATTGTCTCAATCGAGGTCGGTGAAAGGCCTCGAGAAGCTTCGAGTGATCTCGCCTGGATGAAGACTTCCCTGACATGGGAGGCCTCTGTCACCGGCTTCTCTCTCAAACTCTCTCTCTCTCTCTCTCGCTTGATATATGGTGGATGATTTCGTTGTGGGGAATGATTGGTGTTGTATAGAGGCGAGAGATGTGGTTTCGGGGTTGGTGGGAGATAGAGAGGCGGCGGCTGGTAGTCCAGTAGAGAGATAAAGGGGAGTTTGCGGAGCAGGTTGACGGTCGTTGCGAAGAAGACGGAAGGAGGGGTTTGAATGGGCGTTGACTGGAGAAGAGGAAGGAAAAGGCCTAAAGTGCAAGGCACGTGAGGTCTATTTTTATTATTTTTTTCTTTTTATAAAATAGAATAACAATAAAAAAGACTAAAAAAGAGTGACATGTTGCAGCTCAAGGAGCTGCCACATGTCAACTCCAGAAAATTCAAAAAATAAAAAGACGAAGATAAATAAGAAAGAAATAGAAAATGACCTCGGATCAAGAAGTGCTTAGCACAAAAATTTCTCGTCTCAACGATATCTACAACTTTTATGAAGGGACTAAGAACAAAAGAGGTCATCTGTATAAAGTGATATTTCTCGGGTACTCTATATACATAGAATACCTTGATTTTTTTGGGTTTTGTAATTTTTTAGGATTTTTAATTAAGAGAAAAATCGAGAAAAATAATGATAAAATCAAAGATAAATATTTATACAATAATATATTTTTTTGAATTTTTTATAGATAAGAAAATAGGGAAATAAAGTTGACAACGTGAGATATTTGTACAGACTCTCAAGGGACACACGGACTCGGACAGTTTCTTTGATTTCAATCTTATTTAAATTTGGATTTTTGTTGATTTTATTAGAACTTTCATCAAAGATATAGATGAAAAATAAATAATAGAAAAGGGCTATTATATACATAAAATAATAAGTCAAAATCAGGTAAAACATGAATTGTGCCAAAGAGGCCTAAAACCCAACTTTCATATATGAGCTCCGATTTTTATGAAATTGGTCTTGTTTCGAAGGTCTTTGAATATATATTACTTTAAAAGTGAGTAGACCTAAATAGGACACTTTGTGAGGAAGATATGAGCATTTTAGTCTGCCTATTCTGAATTTAGAGTTTTATCTCACGAGCTAATTATTTGAGCTAGTAAGTTTTTTGTATTTTTCATTTAATCTTGTTAGTGATCTGTACACAATTAAGGTGGTTTGAGGTTAATCGAGTTAGCATAAATTAGTTAAAAATGCATAAAGTTGTATGAAAATGTGGATGCAATTATGAGTGCTAAAATGCAAATATTAATTTTAAGTGAATGAATGGTAAAAATGCAGATTAAATGATGAAATGTAGCTAATTACTCGGGAACAAAGCTCTATTTTCATCTTTTAGTACGATGAATCACATATTCATCACCGCCCGCACCTAAGTAGGGTATTACACATATTTATCTATCAAAATACTATAAAAGCGGAATCAAAAGTATAAAACCATAAGTGAGGGAGAATCGGTAGACACCACGTATCTTAGGTAGTGAAAGTGTGGCGCATCACTGGGTTCACTGACGCGCATAGCCGTCCGCACCTAAGTAGGGTGTTACACAAATTTCTCCTCGAACTACAACAGAAAACAAGTTGGAAAAGTAAGATGAATCAAAACTAATCTGAAAGAAGAAGATAAATCGAAAACCTAGCTCAAGTTAGATCTTACTTACGAAGCCAACTAGGAGAGGAGCATACCTTTCTCTTCCTCGTCCTCCCGACAACGTTTCATTAGCGCTCCTTCCCTGCCTCCCTCCTCTCCTCCCAACCTCTCAACCCTAGCCCTCGGGATAGAGGTGGTGATGGAAATCGTAGAGAATGAATGGGTGGGGGGTATTTATAGGCTCCAGAAAACAACTAACCATGATTAGTAAATCATGGTTTAAACCTTAACCGGGTTAGCAGCCCATGGTTTTGGCCAAATCTTATCCAAAACTTAAGGATTAAGTTAGAACTTTCCAGAAGATTCTAGATTAATTAATGATGCTTAATTAATGCTAATCATGATTAACTTTCACGACTCATGCTTAACTTTCACTGACCATTGATTAGTGTTCGCTAATGGTCATTAACGATCCTCAATCTATCATTAGTTTCTTTAGTTGTGTTTAATTAGTCTTAATGACAGTCATTATAGGTTAATGACATCTTAAGCCTCCTTACTTCTCTTTCTTCCAAAAATCATAACAATTCAAAACGAAGTCTGATTCATAGGAAACAAATTCTGTTGGTTTCCTCTTTACGAGCCGGATCTTATGATATAGGATCCGAGAGACGACCAAGTTTGAAGCTTTACAATTATAACAACCTTAAAGGAAATCTTGTCCTCGAGACTTATAGTATAGGCATAACAACCTTAAAGGGGATTGAACCATAGAAATCATAAAGAGAATAAACGCCATTTCATTTATAATGAAGATATACACAGTACATAGTGTTATCATTCAAACAAGTAGGGGTATTTTCTCTCATATCTACCTCAGGTTACCATGTGGCTTCTTCAACCGCTTGGTTCTGCCACAATACTTTAACTAGAGGTACCTCTTTATTCCTCAACTTCTTGATATCCCTGTCTAGTATTTGAACAGGTAATTCTAGGTATGTCAAGTCTGGCTCAACATGTAGATCATCATAGCTTATCTTATGCTCATGATCCTTAATATACTTTCTCAGATTTGATACATGAAAAATATCATGTATTATAGAAAGATGTGGAGGAAGTGCAAGTCTATATGCGACTTTCCCAATTCGCTGAATAATTTCAAAAGGACCCACGAACTTGGGTTCCAACTTTCCATGAATGCCAAACCTCTGAACTCCCTTAATAGGCAATATTTTGAGAAATACAAAGTCACCTGACTTAAACTCAATATCTTTTCGTCTGGTATCACTATAGCTTTTCTGGCGACTCTGAGCAGTTATTAGTCTTTTTCGAGCAAGCTCTACAGCTTCCCATATCTCCTGGAGTCTATTTGAATCATAAAGGTTCTTAATCCCAACCTTTTGCCAACATAAAGGAGTAGTACACCTACGTCCATACAATGCTTCAAATGGTGCCATGTCAATACTTGCATGGTAACTATTTTGTAGGTGAATTCTGTAAGAGGTAAATATTTCAACCATGATCCTTTCTATTCTAAGGCACATGCTCGTAGCATATCCTCTAAAGTCTGAATCACACGTTCTGATTAACCATCTATTTGTGGATGATATGTTGTGCTCAAGTATAAATGTGTGCCTAAGGCTTTCATGAAGTTTTCCTAATAGTGTGAGGTGAATCGTGAATCTCGATCGAAAAACTACATCCTTTGGGATGCCATGGAGATGAATCACATGCGTAATATATAACTCAACAAGCTGGTTTGGAGTGGAAGATAAGCGTATTGGAATAAAGTGTGCTACCTTCATCATACGATCTATTGTAACCCAGATAATAAATTTACCACCAGTTGTATGAGGTAAGGCAGTAATGAAGTCCATGGAAATGCTTTCCCAATTACATTCAGGTATAGGTTGAGGTTGCAACAATCCTGATGGCTTTTGGTGTGAAGCCTTGACCTGCTGGCAGGTAGTACATGAATTCACAAAATTAGCAACATCCTTCTTCATTCCTTGCCACCAAAAGTTTGAATGAAGATCCTTATACTTCTTCGTAATTCTTGGATGAATGGATAATCTAGAATAATGCGCCTCACATAAGATTTCCTTCCTCAATTCCAGTTGTGTTTGGTACATAAACTCTGTGATGGTTATACAACAACCCTGCTTGTATATGGAATCCCTCTATCTCATTCTTCTCAAGTTGTTCTCTCAAGTCTTTAAGGACTGGATCATCCTCCTGTCCTTTCTTTATTCTATCCCAGATCTCTGGTTTGTATCAGTGAGGAATAGTTACAGTATTGGCACTACTATCAATGGTTTCCATTCACTCAACATTGATAGTAAACCCTAGAAGTGGATAACACTCACCAACCTATGTGAATAAGTTCTTATGCTAAGGACATCTGCTACGACGTTCCCCTGACAAGAGTGGTAGAAGATGGTGCGATCATAGTCCTTTAACAACTCTAGCCACCATCTCTGTCTCATATTGAGCTCCTTCTAATCAAATAGATATTTCAAGCTTTTATGATCGGTGAAGATTTCAAAAGTAATACCATAGAGGTAGTGTCTCCATATCTTTAAAGCAAAGACTATAACAACTAATTCAAGGTCATGTGTTGGGTAGTTCCTCTCATGTGTTCTAAGCTGTCATGGTGCATAAGCAACTACCTTACCATGTAGCATAAGAACTGCCCCAAGTCCTTTTTAGTTGCGCCAATGTACACTGTAAACCCTTCACTTCCAGAGGGTAGAGTAAAGATAGATGTAGATGTTAGGCATTCTTTCACTATTTGAAAACTAGCTTCGCATGCGTAAAACCATATGAATGGGACTTCTTTTGGAGTCAGCCTAGTCATTGGCAATGCTATTCATCATTCACAAATCTTCTATAATACCCAGCTAAACCCAGAAAAGATCGTATTTCTATAATAGTCTTCGGATGTTCCCAACCCATCACCGCACTAACCTTTGTAGGATAAACTGATATACCTTTCCCAGAAATAACATGGCCTAAGGATACTTCAGACAACCAGAAGTCACATTTTCTATATTTAGCATACAGTTTGTTCTTCCTTAGTATTTCAAGTGTCTGCCGGAGATGGTGTTCATGCTGGTACTTATCCTTGGAGTAAATAAGCATGTCATCAATAAAGACTACTACAAAGTGATCTAGGAACTCCTTGAATACTCTATTCATGAGATCCATGAAAGTTACTGGGACATTTGTTAGTCCAAAAGGCATAACTAAAAATTCATAATGTCCATATCTAGTTCAAAAGGTTGTCTTGGGGATATCTGCATCTTTAGTCTTCAATTAATGGTATCTAGATTTTAAGTCAATCTTGGAATACACAGTTGAACCCTGTGATGAATCTGCGATTCGTCATCTTTATTCATTATTTTAGCTTAAAATCCCTTGTAAAACACCTGCATAAAATACTAACTCCATATTCTTACTAACTTGCATCTATGTGTAAATATTGTACACTTTTTACTAATTTTAACCTAAAATAAATAAATAAAGAAAGAAAGGAAAAATAAAGAAAAGAAAAAAAAGAAAGACTGTATACAGGCTGACCCGAACTCCGAGAGAAGGTCAAGACTTGACCTGATCGACTAGGAATAAAGTAGGGGGAGATAGGGTCCTTAAGCAGAAAATCCAAAAAAATTGTGTGTGTTGTTGTAAATATTTCTCACTTATTTTGTGTATATCTGTATATAACTAACACTAATTTATTTGTGTCTTAAATTGATCTCAAATCAAATAACGTTCAAAACCAAAGTTGTAAATAAAAATATGTTCTAATTAATAAAAATAATTGCACAATTAAATCATGTATAGAATAAAAGTAGCCATACTTGGAAAAAGCCACTAAGCACTAATTGAAAGACCAATTCTGGCTCCATATGAACTCAAATTCAACCAACTTCCATTGCATTCTAAATTAAATTATATTCAAAATGGCTGTATTTTCATAATTTTTGGAGTTACGGTTGAAAAGTCAGCTTTCTGGGGTGGTTTGTGCAATTTTCCCATGTATTTTGTGCATATTGTATTTGTATATGTTTGTAAATTATTCTTACTAATTTTTAAAATAAAAATAAAAATAAAAAAATTAAAATTCTATAAAAACAAAAAGGCTAATTTCCTCATTTACCCGTGTATATAATGCCATATATGTATATAATATATGTATATAGTTGCTATTTTTAATTAACCACCATAAAAAACAAAAAATAACATTTTTTAATTCAAATAAAAGTGACGAAAATTCAAAAAAATAGATAATTTTATCTTTCTTTTATTTTATCTCATTTCATCACTCTTATCTCTTCCACCAAAATAATGAAAAAAAACATTTCAAATTTCATCTCTTATCTCTTCCACGAAAAAATTCAAAAAATCAAAAATTTAAAATTCATCTCTATCTTCTCTATTTATATGGCTCCTTCTCCCTCATTTCAACTTGATCAATCTTTAGAGAGAGGAGCCCGATCTCCGAGAGAAAGTTTTGTCGAGAATTGTATCTAGCCTCCAAACCGTCCAGTGACAGTGAGTCGGCCTTGTCGAGGCGATTATGGTCCTTTTTCCGCTCCTAAAGTGAGATCCACAATTTTCTTATTTTTATCTAGGTTAATCGTAGTTTATTTCTTGCATTTTTTATCTCATTGTCAATTTTTTTATTTTTCTAGATCTTAAAATCCGCCACGATTTATTCCGCCACCGACTCGATTTTTCATCTCACTTTCTCGATCTCTACGCGTTCTATTTCTATCGTCCACGATCTCTCAACTCCGGCCGCGTACGATGACCGGAGATCGGATTCGAATCCCTCATCTCCGTCGAATCTCTGTTCATTTTGTTTGATTTGTAAATAAATAAAAAAAGAAAAAAACATTTGTTTCTTTTTGTTCTCTAATGTTTGTTTTGCAGGATCATATGAAAATAAAAAAAAATAAAATAATAAAATAAAAATTTTCTTTATCTCTTTCTTTTCTTATTTTTTCAGATTTACAAATATATATATATAAGTTTTTTTTCTTTCCTTTATTCACTGTTTACAATAAAAAATTATTAAAAAAACATGCGGCAGTGCCATCCCGCACCACCCACATCCTCGGCCTCCGTGCCACAACTGCCCTCGGCCCAACGCTTCTCTCCTCCTCTGACCTGCCCGCAGCCCTCGACCTGCATCGCCATCGCTGCCGCGAGGGGCGGCAGATCTCCAGCACTTCCAGCCGTCGCTCCTCGGCGATCCTTCGACACCGCCGACGCGAGGCCACAACCCCTCCGCAGTCCGCCTGCGCTCCAGCCCAGGGCCGCTCCTCCGCCCTTGGTCGCGACCCAGAGCTCCCCTGAATGCCAGCCTTTCACCACTGCACTGCAGGCGGCCCCGCGTAGCCCCCTCCGTTGTGACCCCGTGCCCCGCCCGTAGTAACTCCAGCAGCCCACGCCGCCTTTCCTCCGCCGTTGCTCAACCGCCGAAGCCATCTCCATCGCCTTAGACACGCACGTGGCATCCCTCCGACAACCCCCTCCGCCTTGTGAAGAAGGAGAGAGGCGACGACCTCTACTTCCCCCTTTCTTGAAGAACGAAGGAACCCTTGTTAGGGTTTTGATTTTGATTATTTTATTGGGGAAACCTCACTTCAAGCCCACCAAAGTTTCTGAAATTAAAACTACGCCCCGTTAGAACAAATCATTGAGTAATTTACAAAGTCTTCCCTACATCTATTTATTGTTATATTCTGACACTTAAATTTGAAAGACTTACATTTCGGCCCTTGTTATCTAGACTTTAAATGTGCATGATATTTTCGTTGGAATAAATAGTTTTTGTTGCTCAAAAACTTCTGAGAAAATTATGATGTGCTTTTGATGTGCATATATATTTATCATAAAATTTCCATTGCATTTTTCCTTCATTTATTATTTTAAAAAAAATAAAAAACACATCATTTTTCCCTGTTTGAAATTCCAAAATCTTTAAAAATTCAAATATTATTCCAAAAATTCCAAAAAAAAATCAAGGTAGTTGTATTTCATTGTCTTTTAATTTCTGACCAATTGCAAAATCAAAACCACTAAAAATTTGAAAATCAGAAAATATAAAAAAATTTAGAAATAAAAAAATAAAAAAAATAAAAAGATGAAAAATCACAAAAAACAAGGATAGTTGTCCTTTGAGATTCTTGTTTTCTCTTAATTGATTTTCGATTAATTGAGTAACCCTCGAGATTTGTAGCCTCCCTGAGTTAGACCATGTCCGCTATACAGGTTAATAAGTAGCAAAAATAAAAAAATATTTTTTTGTTTTCACGGGATTTTGGGGATAACATCAACGGAATTACTTTACCATCAATAATTTTGTCCGATCCCCTCAAGAATCGCTAACAACAAAACGACATTGCCGTTGCCGGGGATAAAAATAAAAAATTCAAAGACCCCGAGATTTCGTGCTTAAAAAAGGTGTCGTTGCCGGGGAGGCACGGCGAGGGTAGTTAGGTTTCTCTTTTGACCTGCTATTCTTGGTTGTAAATATCTGTTTACATTTTTTTCATTGCTCCACTGTTCATATCCACTGCATTCATTTCATTTTTTTCTTCTTTCTCATATTTTATAATTGTATTTCTTACACATTCTCTTTTCTTTTTCTTGTGAGGGCTCGCGGAGTGAAGGAGGCGATCTTAGGAGAGCCGAAGCACCCAAGCGACGTGGAGGCGGCTTTATTCTTCATCAAGTCGCATGATAGCATGAGAAGAGGAGAAGAAGAAGTGAAGGAGACGAAAAGAGAGAGAGGGAGAGAGAGAGCTTTTCTTTTCCATTTGAACTTTGTAAAAGGACATTCATTTGTTGTGGGGTCTGTTTCGCCAAGTGCTGGTGCACTTGGGGGACCTCACCGGTTTTGTTTTCATCACCTTTATCTTTCTTTATTTCCTGCGGATTTCACGAGCTACCTCTTGATTGCTTTAATTAATTTGCTCGAGCCAGGTAATTAATTAGGTCCAAATACCCTAAACAAGAAATTTCTGTGCCTATAGAGTAGAGCGTAATTTGGACTTAGTCAAATTAACTTATTCTTGCTCGTTAATAGAAGCTATCATCTAGGACGGTTCACTTGCATCATATATGATAGTTTATTTAAATTCTGCACGAATCACTTGCATGTAGAGTGCTGGCGACAAGGCACGCATCTCTAACCCCTGCATGCATCGTTGTTTTTAATCGCGCATTGGCATTTCCGATCTCCTTCCTTTTTTCACTCACATAAGTTAAAAAGGAAATTGGACACTCGGTAGGCGATTCTTTGAAAATATTTTAACCAAGTGATAACTGCTAAAACCTGGACTAGTAAAGAAAACCCATATCTTCAATTCAAGGAAAAATCATTGTTTTGGGGAGAGTAACCCCCTTATTGTTTGGTTTGCTTGAGCGAGAGAGCGACCCACACACTAGGATAGATCCACGCCCGAACTCTTTTCAGACTACTATCTTGGGTTAGTCGTTCTCCAGTGAGGATCTCTCCGATAGTCGGTAAAGCAGCCCGTGACATCTTTAATAGAGTCAATTGATCGGGTAGCCGGTAAATGGTCCACAATTCATACTTGCTGGGAAAGATCTAACTTTGAGATTAGACCAGTCTCCTGAGAGCATTGGGTTCCTAACAGCTCGCTTTTAACCGCTCTGATATATTGTATTCTCACCAAACTCTAAAATTGACAAGATAATTGACCGAACCTTCACGGTCTTCACATTGAGTTGAGTTGGTGAACTGGGGGTTTGTATTGTGTTTGATTGCTTGTGTGCATACTCGATCCTTCTGTGCATTTGCGCCTTTTTCTCCATATCTTTTGACTTGACCACTCATGCTCTCCCGATCCCGTCTTTTGTTTCGGAGATGGCCTACTGGAGTTATTTCAATCCGTTTTTCGCAGATGCCTCGCACTCTCCAGACGATCCACCTTCCTTTTTCCAGGAGGACTTTCCTCCTGATTTTTGTGCATATCCTCCTAACCCATTATTTCAGGAATCAGATGACTTTGATTTTTACCCACCCTCATTCAACCCACCCGATCCTGGGATTTTGGAGTCACATTTCATGATTTCCACACTTGAGACATTGAACTAAATGATGGAGCATATGAATTTGAGGATTAGCAATCTATTTAATATAAATGAGAGCCAGAACGCTGCTCCACTATTTGAGGATATGGAACCACTTGAGGATAATCATGAGAGCTTGCAATCGCCCAAAATACCAAAAAATGAGAAAAATTTTAAAATCCAGAAAGATTCTGGGAGACACATTATTGATTCATTTTGTGAGGAGAGGACCCAAATGCCCGATCATTTACCCACACATATATCCACCTCATGTCCCAACCTTAAACCCGAGGATTCCATTATACAGACTCCTCTTGGCAATCCTCATGTAAATGATGATTCCGACCTCCTCACTTGTATGGATGAGGTCCAAAAATTCAAAAAAATGTTGACTAAACTCGAAGTGATAGCCACCATTCATGAGATTATTAAAGCCCCATTTCAACAGACCATGACAGATTTATCTACTCCTCAACACAAGAAGAGAAAGCGAAGGAGAAAATCTGAGCGTCACATCTTGACCATGGCCATTGCCTACGCCATCTCTCACTGTCCGTATTTTAAGAAAGGGAACACTGCCACACCTCTTGTGAGTTGCTCCATATCTGACTATTCTTGTGATAACGCTCTCCTTGACGGTGGTTCATCAGTCAATATAATACCCTTCTCTATTGTACAGTCTCTTCATCTTGGGCCTCTAAAGAAAGCCAGGATGATAGTTCAATTTGTTTATGGATCTATCAAGAGACCGAAGGGTATTTTAGAAAATGCTGGCATTCTTATTCAGGGCATGAATTTCACTTCGGATTTTGTTGTAATGCCCATGGGGACCTCCGCCCCTGTGGAGCACACTCCAATCATCCTGGGACGTCCTTTCCTCCCTCTGCAGGAGCCGTTATTGATTATGGTTCAGGAGAGATTCACTTCCGTTCTGATGTAGGGAGCGATGTGTTAATCACTACACTCACTACTGCCCAGAAACCTGTATCTCATGAGAGCCCGCCCGTATTATCCAACCCCAAGGAATTTAACCTCGATGATAATATCAGAGATTCTTGTTATATATTGGATGATAAGAAAACCCAAGAATTCCTCTTGAAGGAGGAAGACTCGGAAAGCATAGACCTTGGAGTTCCCCCTTCTGGTATGTGGAGATGCATTGATGACATCCACGGAATTTAGATGATAGATACCTTAGAGCGGAAGGTAGAATCTAAGACTAGACAGGACGGACATGATCTGAATACTTTCATTGATGAGTCCGTTCCTATTCACCCTGATGCAGATGAGACCGATCATGCCAAAATTGATTTGAATGCTTTTATAAAGGAATTTGGGCCTTTTGATAAAGATGATGATCCGATAGAGGCTCGCTAGGCTGAAAGTGATCCTACTTTTTCTGATAATGATTTTGAGCCATTTTACTTTGATGGTTGCGAGACTTCCGAGGCAGGACATGACTACACTACTTCCAATAATCGGTTTAGGCCTGCACAATCTGAACCGCTGAGGATACATTCTTGGTCAATCCTACTCAGTTTATGTCTAATGATGATCCCAATATCGACCTACACCTTGTCAAATCCATACCTTAGCGGTCCCATAAGAAGGTTCGCTTTCGACCTTCTTGACCTTTGTACATCCATTCCTCTTGTATATCCTTTCGTTTCACTCTTCTTCTTCCGTTTTATCATTCACCCCTTTTCCGTGTATGTTTATATGCTATACTTAGGATGTGCTCTATCCTAAGTATAGGGGGGTGAACGCTTTATGATGTTCATATTCGTCCTGTTCATCACTCTTGTTGTTGCCTATACTTAGGGATACTCTACCCTAAGTATGAGGGGGTGATGTTCTTCATATCGTGTCTTTTTATTTTTTAGTTTGTACATTCTCTTCATCAGTTTTCCCCTTTTGTACACTCTACTATACTTAAGATTACTTGATCCTAAGTATAGGGGGGATCACCAACTTCTCTTCTTTTTATACTTACTTTGAGTCGTTGTAGCATAGGAGTCTTTTCACTTTTCAC